>CM061535.1:78843116-79440965 GCA_030545055.2 Neoaliturus tenellus
CCTTCCCAGCACATTTTGACAGATTTTGAGGAGTGTTGAGATGAATTTCGCATCGAACTATCATTTGATCGAATAGTGTAGAACTCAAACGCTTCAAGTACCCTATTCAATAATATTTAATTGACATAAATTGGAAACGATGCGCAGGTGAATTTGCGACGGTTATACTTTGTACACAGACTTTCCGAAAATTTTAAGGTTTACAATTTGCATAATTTTTACAAATAAGCCCCATGTTTTATGCTAGTCACTTACAACGTCGCTTACGATACTATCTTATAAAATTTGCACTACGATATGCCTGTTCAAAATTAAGATAACTACTGGTGATCTAATTTTTGTGTTTCGTCAGGCATTTTCACGGAAAAATTCAATCATATAATTTTGTATAACATCGAGTAGATGAAAGCTAGTTTATAAACAAGGTGAAATTGTTTAAATTTTGTTTAATTGGTCGTCACATTTAAATCAGCTTTAAGAGTTCATTCTTGCAACACACGAGGTGTCAATTAATCTAGAACATATTTTTAATTTTTAAACAACAATAGTGAGATATGCCAAAGTTGAGACTTCATTAGTATAGTAACCTATACATTCCTGAGCAAAACCCGGTATATTTACCACTTTGAGGACGGTCCGCAAGGAGTCAAAGAAGTAAATCTTAAGCCTAAGCATATGTTGATATTTAAATCAAATTATATATCTCGTTTAGTTGAGTACAACATCACAAACTTGATCGTGCAGACGAGAGAAAGAAGGCAGCATAGCGTTACAACCAAATTGTATCACTAGTTAGTTTTCAATAACTTTTCGACAAAGGGTAGGTTTAAAATAGGAAATCAATTCGAAGCAGCAAAAATGCCTGTTACTGTAATAAATTATGTCGATAGCTCAGGAAATTATAAATAAACATTAATAAAACAAGAAAGAAAACTTTAAATTACTCATTTAATTTCTAGTGCAGACGAAGATAAGAATATACGTTTCGAATAAAAGAATATATCGTAAATTGAATTGATGTCCTTTAAATACAAAATGCACGATCAAGGGTTTCAAATTCAGAAACGCGCGTAGGGCCGTTGGCTGAGCAAGCCGCGGTCCAAATTAGCCTAATTGTTGTTTAAGTAGCCCCCCATTTAAGCGGTCTATGATTCATAACTGTGGAGGGGGAGGGCAACGGGCTACCCCCCCCCCCCCCCCACCACAGCCCTTGCAAGAGATAATCGGTGGTTGGGTGTGTTTTGGACAATACTGCGGCCTTACACATTTAAACTAACCGGAGAAGCTACAAGATTTTTTTTATATTACATTAAATATAGAGGTGTATGGTCATGTATATTCTCATGATCTGGTTCGCGAACCAGGACTACGAGTACAAAGTTTAAAGCGTTTCAAATGCTGTAAAATTGCCACATTTTCACAATTTTTTTAAAACTATACCATGATTTAGTTTAAATTGCATAAAAAGAGCCCCAAAACAAGAACGTTCATTATTATTATTATATTAGCACGAGTGTTTGTGGGAACAATATTCAAAACACCCTATAATTATTGTTCTTATAAGGTAAATTAGCAAAACGTAATACATCTCACTTCTTTAATGCCGTGTAAAACTCAGCGTGAACGTTTGGTATATATTTGCATATAACATCCTGTAAAAAAGCTAATGCGAAATTTATCAACCATTCCGATGGTGAACTTTATAAAGTACACGGACGGGTATGTCCATGATATTGTAGTTAATTTTTTTAGATGATTTTATTTGACTTGGTTTATATCAGTAAAGCACATTCATTATTACACAAACTTTGATATAAAGTTTGCTTTAACGTCAACAACGAGTTAAACAGAATCTCACTGCGTTTTAACGCTGAATATCCACGAAAGTTCAGCTTATAATCCGGATAGTTTTAGTCTAAAAACCCGACACTATAGAAAAAATGTTTGCCCGCAATATGTATTTCCAACTGGAATAATAAAGAATACTATGTAAACTCAACTACAGTGGTAAACACATTTTTCTGCGAGACAACAATAAACGACCTCCACCTGTACTGAGAACTAGATCGTTTCTATCACGGATATATACGACCAACATGAAAGGAAGAGTTGATTTTTTTCAATTTTGCTACATATCCTTAAATTAAAAACACATCGCGATACTCCCGATAGATTTTTGTCTAACCCATTTTTACCACAGTGGGTCGTTTTACCCCCAAACCCTAAAAAAATTTTTGTATGGCGCTTACTATGTTGTTCAAAAGTGCATGGTTTATATAGTTTAACGTCTTAAGAAAATATTACCACTTGCACGGCTAAGAAAATTTAGGATCAAAGTTATGGGTGACAACATTTGAGTCAGCATAAAAATGAGGAGAGCAACTGATCTTCTTTTTGTGTTAGAGCGTGTTGCTCCAGGGTGTATGTGTTGTTATAAAAATCAAATTTAAATTAAATAATTGTATATATTAATGTAATACATTTTCATTAATCACATTAGAAAGAAAGTATGTGCGAGGATCCTAATATGTTATGTTCCGCTACAAAATTTTGTTCACATAGACGTTCTTAATAAACATTTATGTTTGAAAGTATGACCCCCAGTACAATATTGTCATATGAAATCACATTTTGACAGACAATATCCTTTGGATAAAATAATGCATTTTTGTAATAACAAAAACATTCCGGTTAGGTTAGTAAAAATAACACTCCGGTTTCGCACTGAACCAAGCGATTCAGGAGCTGTAAAACGTAAACGAATTCCAAGTTTGGGGTTTATTGAGAAAATTATGACCAGACAAATAATGATCGGCTTTACGCGAATAGACACGAGCGAATTCGTGGTAAAAGCGATAATACGTCAAATTAATTCATAACTAAGTAATTGAGGCAGTTCATATTTGATAAACTCAAAAATGTAAAAAAAAATAAAACAGACGGCTTCTATAAAGCGTCAACCTTCTCCAAAAACTTTAAAAATCGAAATACGTCTGCCAGATACGAATGTCAAGAAAAATTCTATCGTAACGACCACGATTGGGATCTGGATATAAACATGGACAACGTGGACTGGTGGACCGTGATGGGGATTGTGAGGAGCGTGCGGTGCGGTGAAAACAAGCAAGTCGTTCACGGATAGACTCACTACATCTATATCTCATCCGTGAAACGACAACAATTAAAATTAAATAAAAATATTGAAATTTAAAAAAATTATAAAGTTAAAAAAATTAGGTATAAAGTTAAAAAATGAATATGTTACTTGGATTTAAATTAAATAAAAAAGTTATTGCAAATTTGTGATAAAAATGTCAAAATATAACTTACAGGTGAATCGATCAGGATGCGCGTTCCTCACATGTACGGGTGACAGCGCCGTCGCGTTGCCGTTGCGGTCGCGCACACGTTAAGCCACTGAGTGATACTGACTGATACTAGCGTTGCATAATCCCCCCCCCCCCTCCATGGCTGGTGGCTGCCGACGCCGGCCGCCGAAACCTCGGCTCCACCCTCCGTGCATTATACACCCCGTACCGCGTCCGCGACAACGATTCCTGTGGAGTTCCGCAGAGGTACATCTTCGGTCCAGAGTTTTTCGCCAGCAAAGCTTGCACTCCAGCCTGCTGGACAAAATAAGCTAGCCCGGGTTTTCATAGATAATTATTTTGGGTTTGTTTTTAAAACTAGACGGACTTTAAACGTTTTTAGTGTTTAAGAGTCCTTATAATATTTTCTGGACTTCGCGATCTTTGCCTTTGGTCATTAAACTGGAACGTTCACATAAAAGTAGTACTTGTCTAAAGTAGATATGCTTAGATTTCATTATTCAAGTAATGGTGATTCACAGGGACAACGGTCAAAATTAAGGGTTAAAATGGGGTGCATCCTTCAGCTGCCGCAAAAGATGTTAATAAAATCTGAAAGTTTGTTACTTTATGTACGGTAATGTGAAAAAAATAATAATCTTAATGCCCACGACGTCTTGTCTTAGTTAATCTATGGTGTTCTTGGACTCCAGTTTCTTGTAATATGATATAGGTTTAAAATTGACATTATCATAACGATATACTGTATTGTGGACTTTAAAAAAAAGTTGTACTAACCGCATTTCGTGAACAGTGGGTGACACCGGCACTAAAAAAGAATGTTTGCGAGCATTATATGTTTACTGACAATAAATGTTTGCTGCTATAAACAATTACAAAAGCCATCGATTTTTCAATTTAAATCACTTCTTTAAATTCTTTAAAGAAGGCGACAACTTATTTTTCCAAAACTTTGTTTTTATACAAAGTCTAGAGCTCTGACGATGAAATAATATATCAACATAAGAAATGGGTTTGTCAGAAATTATCAAACTAAATTATAATGTTGATGTTTAAAAAATAAAATATTTTTAATACTTTAAATTAACTACTTATTTGATATGGTTTTAATTAACAGGAGTCTTACTTAATTTAAAGAGAAGCCAGCCATTTTTAAGGGTATTTCCCTGCTTTATTAGCAAAAAAAAAACATTACAAGTTCAGTGGTTTTTAACAAAAGAGAGAGAGAGAGAGAGAGAGAGAGAGAGAGAGAGAGAGAGAGAGAGAGAGAGAAATTTTTTATTTCAAAGTCATCAGAAAGAGTGTCACAAACAAAAATTACATGCTTAGTGTTTAATAAAGGGTCCAAGTCTATTCAACACTCAAAAGTCATTTTTAGAATTTTAAGTATTGTCTTTCCAGTCAAGAAATTCATCAATTAAGTGTATAGAATGGTGTTTCAATGAGCCATCTTAAAAATTTGATTTTTAATACTTGCTCTCTTTAATTCTTGTGGCAGGGCACTGAAGACCTTGGCACCAGCATAGGTAAGCTTCTTTGCAAAGGGCATATTACTTAATTTTTAATGAAGAACTTTCATAAGATGGTGTTGTCTATAAGCATTATAGTTATCAATTATAAAGCTATGCTGTATTATAATGGAAAACTGTAATCAGGTTAGAAAAAGGGGAAGTTAAGGGACAGATCCGACTCATAAGAGCACAACTAAACTATAAATAATAATTTAGTAATATTGTATATTAATTATTAAAGTCAAATATTTTAAATACTTGGTTGAAGTGTAGACCCCTCTGTATTATTAGTGATAGGTGGCAATTAAAGAAAAATTGCAGATTTATCCTTCAGGGCATTAGTGAGAAGAACATCCTGCTGTACAATGATAGAATCATGTAACGATGTACCAGTAGGTACAAAAGATAAAGATTCTTGTTTTACATCTAAGTTTCGGTTTATATGATACAAAATCTGTGAAACACAATACCACTAATTCGATATTTTAAAGACACTTTCAAAATGGCATTAACATTTTTTTAATTGAGTGAAAATTTTTAATTTAGTAACTTTTATCAATACCATATTTAACCTTTTGAAATCAGCTTTGTAGAAATTTGTTCAGATTTTAGAGACAGTAAACAAAATTAACCCAAACATTAGTGTGGTGTGTTAAGGTATTGTTTACTATATAGTATAGAATAACGGGAAGTTATAACGACGTCCTTTGAGATCCATTTAAAACAGCAAAACTTAAAAATTATTTTGTCATGTCGTATCACATATGTCTTTAAAATGTTAATAAATGGTAATTAAAAATTTTAGAATAATAACCTTATAAATTTAAATATTGCTTATGATGAAAACATTTTAAAATAAATGAAAGACCACAACAATTAATTGATTATCAGTCGTCCGAAATATAACCTTCATAACACTACTGACTGATGCCCCTGATTCTTGTTAAACCCCTCAGTTGTGATATTCCTGGCACAGAGTACTTCTAAAATATATTAAATTTCCTAAAATATTACTAGAAATTCACTTAATTTTTCAGGCTACTTACAGTTCAGTTCGGATAGCAAACTAAACACCCATCTCACCTATAAAATAAAAATTAATTAGAAAATAACGTTTGATTATGTCAACACTTTTTTATGTGTAATCAAAATAAAATCCTAGACTGCAGCAGATGTAGTGTACTCCTCAAACTGGGAAGTAATTTCAACTTAAGTGACTTGAATGAAACAACTTCTCAGAGGAATAGAACATCAAAGCAGAGGTGCATACATTCAGCACTAAATCCGAACATTGGCAAAAGATTAACTCTACACCAAGTGGAATGGTTGGGAAGGGACTTTTCAACAACCATACACATAGTCTTGTCACTATACAGGTATGCTTAGTAGTTGCTACAAGGTAGCTTGATATTAAGTAATATGTACCACATGTCCTAAAAGTCAAAACATAATTTTTATTAAATAATAGGCATTCAATGATTACTTTGCGAACTTAAATAATAAAAAACGGTCCTTGACAACCCATAAATATAAACAAAAGAATATCCTTTCAAAATTTGAAAATTGAGAGTTTTGTGAAATCAACAAATCTTAATCTTTATCTAAATTATAACAACTTACACATAAATACAAATAAAAGTAATTGTTTTTTAATAATACTGTAATAATAAAAATAAAAATAAAACAATTGAAATGGAACCAACAAATTCTATAAATAATTTTGAACTACAGTTGACATGCTAATCTATAACCTGGGTGTATTGAGTAAAATATTTTTGACACCATTCATTAACACGCTTTGTTATGAATCCTCGCCACAATTATTTTTATTAAATACACCTACAAAATTCAAAAACCCATTTCTACTTAAGAATGATCAACAACTTGCATATTATTTCCGATTCATATATGGCATCAAACTTAGGGGATCCTCAACTCAGGGTGCACTTTTGCAAATCTTTGGATTACAAAAGAGATGAATTTATATAATGTGGAAAGTAAATAGCCAAACTTCCTATAAAGAATTGTTTTTAATCTTTTCAAAAAACATTGCAATCCCATTAAATTCAAGGAATGTTAATTATTTAAGTTAATGTCACTCTACTGTTAAAATGAGGAAAGAATTTTAAATTTATTAGGTATGTAAATATACTTTTACGTTTGTATTACAATTGCATTAATTGTTTTTATAAAAAAAGAATTTAAATTATATTTTAATTTACATTTTAGTAATAAATTTCCATTTTTTATAATACAGGGTGATGAAATAAAACCACGACTTTATTAACCACGACAATAAAGGCATGATTTTGAAAACTCCACTTTAATAAGGCAGAAAAAATGACAGTTTTCATGGCAAAACTTATTTTTATTAATTCAATTAAGATTAATATCAAAACTACAATCCTTTTTACGTAAATACATCATTGGGGATTTTTGGACATCATGCTGTTTTTTTTTTGTTTTTGTTTTTTTTTTTTTTTAAGAGGTTGGAAGACCTCTTTTTGCCTTACTTTGCCCCGTCCACATAGACTATTGATCTGTGCGTGGATCGTATTAGACAAAGCAAGGGGGTGAGCCGCTACAGTACAAGGTGAAAGGTACTGATAAAAGTTCACTGGCAGAACGCGGATTCGAACCCACGACATCGCTGCCATGGTCCCGAAGTCCGGCGCGCTAACCACTACGCCACCGACTCACCCAAATTATTATTAATTTATTCCCTCATCCTCTACTTATCATTTAACACTACTAGTGGTTGGCCCAAGAAGGAGTCATGGAAAATCTTTAAGGCACGCAAAGGTGTACATCAAATTAAAAGTCTTACTTAGTAGAGTACATTGCTGCAAAAGAGAATTAAAATAGATTGCCAAGACATTAATGGGACGCGATCAAGCTTTTTACCACAATCATGTAATGTACAATTTCAAATTAAACTCCTTTCGGCAATGTTTGACCTTTAGGTGGTTAAATACAGTACTTGGCATGTGGTTCTAAATTCAAATGGTGTTAAAATGGTTATCCTATAATATTACATAAGTAAATGATGTTTTCACCAAAACTTCCTTTGAGGACACTACTTAGAGTATGAGTAATTCTTGGAGAAAACTTCATTGATCTGGGTCACTGCAAGTAAGGCCATGGACTAAACCTTGTGATGGAAGATCAATAATTTCATTTTCTTAGTTTTACATAAGTTACACAGTTGCAATGCATCAGAAAGTTGGATATATACTTTTATCAAACTGACTTCTGTGAAAAAATGTCATACAGTATATATTCCAATGGCTTTGTAGACTGGGAAATTCATCAATAATGTAAGGTTTGGAACACATTAACAAAAACCCGTTATCAATTAGAAGGGGATTACTTAAATAGTAACCGAGTCATTAGACATGTTGAAGCTACTGTACTGACAAAAAACCAAAAACTATAGTCTGCTTCAATCACCACAGAAACAAAACATGCATAGGCCTATAGTTTTATGTAAATTAAAGCTGGTGAAGGAAGCAGTTGAAATGTTTCTCAATAGAGCTTTAAAATGTCACAGTAATGAATAAACTGATAACAAATGTTTTATCACAGGATAGAGATAAGAGAAGAACTAGCAGGGTATTGTATAGCACTGTTTATCTACTCTGGCAAGGTGTTATCAAGGCACTGAGTCTGCTGTAGTACAGTATATACATGTGTCTCTGTTATCATATCTCAACAAGGCTTGTTCATGGAACTAACTTATTATTAAAATTTAATTCTACTTTCACTGATTACGAGGCAATAGCGAAAATTACCATCTTATGTCGATTACTAGTAATTTAAAAATTGACATTCTTTCGATAGGATTTTTCAAGAAAATTAAACTATCTTCAATAATAATTCAATTTGGTAATATTTTACTTGTAGATTTTTTTTTAAATATCAAATTACAGGTTATATAATAAAACAAAATTAATTGAGGCTTAGCACTTATTCCCCCTTGCGCCTTCTTCCCGAATAGGGTAAGGACTGAGGTGGTTCTGATGGGAGGAAATTTAATTAGAGACGAGAAAACACTGTGCGTTCGGGAAATTAATTTTACCTTTCATTGAATTGAACATAATTGTACAGTGATATGATATTTAACCCTCCATCGGGCGCAAGCAGAAGTTGCCTCTGCAATCTGAAAAAATGATTCTTCCAAAAATATTTTCATATGCACATACTTTTCATTAAATAGGATTTACTTTTCATGTATTTTAACGCAGATAAAAAAAAATGGGTTGCTAAAATATTTTATCCAGGTAATACAATATTTTCATACCGTAAAAGTTTTTAAAGAATTAAGCTGCTTTTAAGAAAGAGTAATTAAAATTAATTAATTATAAATTTAATAGTACAATATCATTCTAAAACTGAAAATTCAGTGTTAGTTAGACCGATTTGTAAATTTAAATAATTTTGTACACCAGTATTCTACCTTTGTACTATTTTTATAAAGCACAGATGCACAAAGTTTAGTGTTATTGCTTTATTTTTTATGAAATGTAAAATTCTTTCAATTACCCTTTATTTCTCATAATACACCACTATAATAGACTATAAGTTTTGAGGATAAAAAAAGCATTCCATACAATTAATTATGAAATGGCAATTCATCTCATGTGATTAACGCTAATAAAAAACAATGCACAAACTAAATAAACAATTTAAAAAAAAAAAAATCTGAATGGACCAATTATTTTCTGTAGCATAATCGGGCGCAAGAGGAAAAAATCCGCACTGCGAGTCCTGCGATCGGGCGGAACACGGAAGCGGCCTCCTCACACTGGAAAAAAATCGTCCCCCAGATCAATAACTGTAACCAGTTAAAACCAGGCATCACAGAATTCCACTAGATATTAAAGGGAACTTGAAGATCAGGATGCAAAACAGACGCTTTCTACATTTTTAGTTATTTTTTCTCAATTGAGGAAACTCCGTTGAGCGCCCGATGGAGGGTTAAGAGGACATGTATTCAATGTCAGTACAGCTTGTGAGCACCAAGTCTATCGGGCATCGAATAAGGTAGAAAAAGCGTCAAATGGTAATTGCGGGAAATTCCTCCCATCAGCAGGGAGACTCTCGTATGCAACTCAGAGTACAGAACCTCTCCAAAATTTTCAAAATATGAACTGTTGCTGTTACATTCCATATGTGTATTCTTAACAGACGTCAAGCATTTCTAACTCTAACATGAAACAACATTTTACATTTTCTTTCTACATACTGTAGTACTGTATGTACGGTGTATTTGGTGGTCAGTGTCAAAATATTTAATTAGTTATTATGCAAAATGAAACAACAATACAGGATGCAGTTCAGCCAGATATATTTCACATTCCAGCAGGAACAGGCACTTTTTTATTTTTAAAAATTTCATAACATTGCCTATAAAATTTTAAACATATTTACATTTTTTTAACTTGTACTAAACTTGACTTTTTTGGAAAGAACGTAAGTAAAGTGTGCCAAACCCAAGCCCCCTTAAAGCCTTGTAAAAATATTTTGGGAAATTGATAAAAACATGCAACAAATTGAATTAAAATGTTTGCTTATACCCAAATCGTAGTTTTTGTTGAACTGTCCAATAGATTGCAACACTTCCAAAATACAGATTTTGGTTTTAAAACAATGTCCTTAGTTTACGCTCATAGCCACACAGGAGGGTCTGCCTGCTTCTGGGTAGAATTTCCCACAAACCCCAATCGAAACTTTTCTACCTGAGGCTTGCCATTCGATAAACTTGCCACTTACAAGACGACACATTCTATGTCTTGTTTACTATTACATAATAATCATATTTCAAGGTTCATGAAAATACTCTTATTCAATATATAAAAAAATAATTAAAGTAAAATTTTATTAAAGTAAAATTTTAGTTCAGTAGAAGGAAATTATTTTATATTTTGGTAAATTAAAAAATTAACTTAGGAAGAACTTTTACCAGAGTTTACACACCAAAAACCAGTCTTCCTAAAATGTTCATGTTTTTTAATGGTTTAAAAATATACAAGTACAAAACAAAACCTCTAATAGGTTTTAAATGGTTTTAAACTGTTTGAAGCGGGTAGTATTATTAGCATTTTTCATGATTAATTTCACATACTCTTTTACAAAATAATACTTGATTAATTATAACAAATGCAAAACTATAATTTTGAAACTTAATAAATACTTAAGTAACTTAAAACTTATGAGCACTAAATCTTCACAAGAGGATATAGAACAGAACAAGAACCGACTAGTTGAGACGTCAGATTACCTGCTGTGTTGTCAAACGTACAATTTGAATACAAAGTAGGCCTTGTTAATAACCGAAAGTGGAGCTCCAAAGAAAGTGGACCAGCGTCGCACAGAAGTGACTGTTGCGTAGTTCACTCACTCACTACACCGGTATTCATCCCTTATTGTGATTTAGTAGCAAAAATTTATATCCTGCCGTTTTCAGACTGGTTATTACTTAGAAATTTGGTTCATAGCATTTGTTTGACAAATTAAGATTTTTAGTTTGATATACTAATCAACATGTGCTTACATTAAAGATTATACAGTGTGTTCATTTTTTTAAGCTCACCATTGTCCACTTGTAAACCATAAGACATACAAAGAAGGTTAAATGAGCAAAGTAGTGTGGAATTATGAGCTGAATAAAATCGTTTTTTTCCTAAAAATGTACATTGGTATAAAGATTTAGCTCAAATATTAACTAAATCCAACCATCCGTTATGGAAATAAAAATTATTATGTGAAAAAACAAAATGGCAGCTAGCGGCTTAAGGATGGATTTTAGTCCCCTATTTGTATGAGGTTTTTTTTTCTCGATGCAAGGAACAAATATACAAAAGGATTCCAGAGAGTTCCGGGACACACAGTATAAACAAATGCATGGGAGTATACAGGGTGTCCAGTTTCCACATTACAAAACTTGGTATCACTGTTTAGATAATTTAATTAGTCAACTTTTTTGTCTCTTGTAACATTTTTATAAAATTTACCGTTTTTGAGATATTTGAGCTTAAAAATTTAAAATAGCCGCCATTTTGAAAATAAAATTGGAAAAAAATTTCTTTCTGAAAAAGAGTATTGGTCTGATTAAGGTACATGCCAAATATAAACTCAATACAACCACCCGTTACGGAAATAATAATTCTTAAGTGTAAAAAACAAAATGGCGGCTAGCGGCTTAACAAATCATTTTAGGACATATGTTTATATGATTTTTCTGTTTGTTTTGGCATGCTCAATAACCTGGAAAAGTTTGGAAAGGTGGAAGCTGGACACCCTGTATACAATTTTAGAGTGGGTGACAAAACATCAATCTCAAACAAAATCTCAAAAAAACCAAGAATGCCAAAACAGTTTCGACAACATATTTGATATCTACATTCAATTTCAGTAAAACTTTTCCTTTAAAATGGTTTATTGTAGGCCTATCTTGAAAAATATTTGAGTTATATAGAAAAATAGTTTTTAATGAAAGCGCAGCTATTTTTCGAGCACAGCGAACAAAGGTGATGGAATATCTGTGATTTTTACCCACCACTTTATTTCACATTTCCTTGTATCTCTTATGGTTTACAAGTTGCCAATTCCGAGCATAAAAATTGAACACACAAAACACAGTTTATTAACTGATTGTGGATTCCCAACGAATTGGAATGATCAGCAAATTAAGAGTAAAGAGTGTTACAATGATTCGTTTGCTTCAAAAAGGCGGTAAAAGTTTTTATTTTCCAAACAATGTTGTTTAAAAAATTAAAAAGTCTGTAATTATTTTTGTACCCCTTTGAGAGGTGTCAAAAATATATACAGACTGATTGATCCTCTAAATTAATTTGTTTCAGCAAGGATTGTAGTAGAATTTAAATATTCAATTTATTGTATATACAGAACGAAATGGTAATAGGAGAATATATAACTCCTTCAAAACCAACGTGACAGTAACACAAGTAAGCATTACAGTTGCGTTCTTTAAAATGAAGGAACTAAAACTTATTGAAGAGATAGAACAACTCGCCAAAGGTTTACATTTAGATAATTTAATGAGCACTACTGTATATTGACCTACTGTTGACACTACTGTTGCAGTATACTATCCTGTGTTTGATCCATAAATATTTTATCACTAGCTAAAGTAGCCTTATAAGTGCAATGTTATTTCTTGACACAAATGTTTATTTCCAACAACTGTTTTTAAACTAATTCAGCAGATTAAAATTATTTTTTAGATGGATTATTATTTTACTGCAAAAAAACTTCGTTTACTTTAATTTTAAAATTATAAATACCCCATGAATATTTTGTGTTTAAAACCTAATGAAATTAAAACAGCAAATAGTGATTTTTTAAATTGCGTTAAAAAAAATAGAACTGTGCATTAAAAGTAATACCCCTTTTACTTAAAATCAAGGTACTTGAATTTTGTGTTCTACGCAAAATAAGTCAAATATACACACAAGAAAATACACAGTTTAGAAATGTGTTTTGTGTGTGATAAAAATTTTTTCCTAAAATTCATTATGGTGATAAGTAATGTGGATTTTTCCTCTACATATTATCAATACAAAACCAATTTATTACACTTACCAAAAACCTCACCATATCGAGGTTAAAAAAAAAGAACAAGAAATTAAATCATTGAACTCATCCATTTTCCATCTGTCTGTACAGACGCATTCTTCAATTGACTTGTAAAAAGCTTAAGAGTATGCACTACCTGCGCCATCTCGGCAGTTTGTCCCATAAGAGCAATGTTAAATTTGAAACATCACTGTGAGTTTGTTTTTCGTCGGAAAATTTCAAACTTGATGTCATTTTAAATGTTACCATAGTATCTAGTGCTTGACGTGATAGAAAATTAGTTTAAAAAATTTTCCACTCGAATAACGAATAAAATAAGAACACATTTCACACCATTTTTAAACCACTTTTAAACGATTTTTAGTAGGTTTATTGAAAATCTATCCACGTCATGCACTCCGCCATTCCATTATGATGAACATATTCAAGTTTCATGCAAATCCGATGTAAGATCATCGAGATATGGTGATTCAAAGACAACAGTAATGTTTTGAATTTAACATTGTTCTTATGGGACTAAAAATCTAAGATGGCGCAGGTAGTGCAGACTCTTAAGAGACATTTTGACTTGCCAAATGATCCTAATGAACATTAAATGATATTGTTTTCTCTATGAACATTATATAATATTTTAAAATCAATAAATTAACCAAAAAATATTATTTAATATGTACTTTAAATTATTGGAAGTCTTATATCCATAAAACATTATGCTCACTGCAAATTTAGTTCTTTGTTTTATTTATGGAACTGCCATAATGGAGTTAAAATCAAACTCAAAATTCGCTTACAACTGTAACTTACAGTTGACACTTAGTTATCAAGCCTTCAGTTGATAAAGCTTTACCAATCATCGAGGTGGGAATACCAAGGTATATTAATGTTGCGTGGTTTATCGCCGTTCTTGAGCTTTACTTAGTAATTAAACATTAAATGCAATTTACAGTCAAACATCTGTTGATAAAGACAAAAATTCTTATTCTTCAAAAGAGGGCAGTCAGAGTAATGGCAAAGGCTGATCCCTTGGAGGAGCATTTTAAGCCACTTTTTATCAAATTAGAATTACAAACAGTGACAAACTTGTACATTCTTGATCTGATCTCATTTGCTCTAAAAAACCTCCAGTCTTTAAACCTAAATAGTGATTTCCATCAATATAATACCAGAAACAAAAGCAAAATAGCAATAAAACATAGTAGGCTAACTAAAACTCTTAACAGCCATATCATCATATCTCAAAAAATCTATAATAAATTAAAGCATCTTATTGACAAATATCCTATAAACATATTTGTAAAAAAATTTACAATTGGCTTTTGAAAATTTTTTTTCATGCAGTCTCAGAGTTTTTAGACCTTAGGGACATCTGTTTTTAGTTATTATTTCTTCTCCTTGATATCTAAATACATAATTGTAACTTCTCTTGTATTTTAACCATAGTTATTTTTTAAGTTGTATATATTTGACTTGTCTGTATCTGACTGTATCTATGACTTTGTCAAAGCATTTCATGTAAAATGGCAAATAAATTACCATTGCTATTACTATTACGAGGAGTAAGAATTGCTTAATATAATAGTAACAGGAAATTTTGAAACAATACCAAGAAAACACTCTACTTAATGCTTCCTGATTTTCGGGATTTAGTCTTAATGTGAAAACTTTTAAACAATAAAAACACTAAAAATTTAATAACGGGATGAAAGAGATATCAATCATGTCTTTGGGAATTAATTGTTATTGAAGCATGGATTTAATGTAAAATCTTCCAGACTCAAAATCAATTTTTGGGTTTGGATTCCTAATTGACTTTGTAAAAGAGTAGCCTATTGGTGTTTTATTTTTTAGTAATTACAAAACATTAATTATTTGTATATAGTTATGAATGTATGGTAGATCCATCAAATAATTTATATTACGAAAATTGCAGTTTTTTTTCAAAATGTATAAAATTTATTTTGAATTTCAACAAAATTGAATTGAATTGAATTGAATAAGAAAAATTAAATCACAATAGAACCTTTATATATTGAACCTTTCATATATCAAACTCATCGATGTAATGAGGTTTACCCATTTCGATTGAACTTACCCACCATTTTAATATTATTTCTACCTCAACACATCAATATCATAAGATTAGCCAGGATAACCTCAATATTACAAACTTTTGTGGTTTTAATGCTCGACCTAAGAACATATCAAAGTTAAAAAAAAGAATAATAAATTGAATCCATGAACTCATCCATTTGTCACCTGTCGCTGTACAGATGTCAGTCGGCTAGTCCCATGTTTATGCTCACATCACTACTCTTGTTTTCCGTGTTTGCAGTTACCTTAGTGTGTAAGTGTTTCAAATGATTTTTACATTAATGGTATGGGTATTGAGTCTACAAACCATAAGAAATGTATAAAAGATATGTATAAGAAAAAATTGTAATCAAGACGTCTTCTATATGCTTGTTTGTGTGTTGGCACCACTGATTAAGTTTCTCCGTCAGGGCCGCCCACAAGGAGCATTTTGTGCCATTGAGCCAAAATTTGGGGGGGATTTTTGTGATTAGGGGGGATTTTTTGGATTTGGGGGGGAATGAAAGGAAATCGTGTCTCCAAATTTGTATAGAAAAGAATAATATTTGTTGACTCAATGTTGAATTTAAAACTACATAAGAAGTGTAAAATACATAAAAACAGAGCTATTATTTGAATTAGTTTTTGGTTATCTAAACCACAAATTTGTACTGTCAAATCTAGCACGGTGGATGGAATGGCAACACTGGAAGCAGACTAAAATTCCCTAGATTATCATGTCGCTCTGCAAGTTAGCTACCATGATCGATCAGTGGCAATTTCAAATTGTCATTGTCTTTTGTTTTGTAAAATGTTAACAGTGACAAACCAAGAGAAATATTTTGTTTTAAGGGGGAATAGTCCCCTAGAGGTTCATCTGCCAGGCTTGACTCAATTATGTATGGTAATTTGACCTTTATGTATGGTAATTTGCAACACGGCTGCAACAAATGCTAAGAATGAACAAGTTTTATATCTACGTTAGTTTATATTAGACCTTTATACTTCTATTAGAATCTAAAGCGGACTATGTTTCAAAACGAAAGAGTATTAATAGATAAACTTCAAGTAAATTTTCTACCAACACGTAACTTAAACTTTAAAAAGATGACACTATGTTAAATATACAAGTTGAAAAAATGACACTAAGTTATTTTTTGTATATTATTCCCGGCGATTCGTGAGTTTTTTAAGAGAATAGTTTAGATGAAATGAAGCAGAAATACCTTTTATGTAGCCCCAAATAAAAATATTTTATTTTGTGATTTATAAAACTACTTCACATTAATTTAGCAATTCCAAATCATAAAATTCTTCTTCTTAGAGAAACGTCAACTTTTATTTTAGTAACTAAAATCGTTGACTATATACACTAACATGAATACACTTCGATTAGCATTAGGCATGTTTGAAACCTATTTACAGTGGTGTGATCTTCTGCGCCGTAAATGAAGTTTAAAAGTGACATATGATAAGTAAATCAGTATTACCACTCTTAACCAAGGATGAAGCATGTATCCCTGAAGGTTATGTTTTTGTTTTGGTACAATATTTTGCAGCACTGTAAACCTTATTACAACATCGATTGCAAACCCTCTGGTGAGGCGTACATGAACCTTCCAAATTTCGGTATCAAACAAAAAGCATTAAGTCTATTCACGTTAGTGTATCTAGTCAATGCTAAAATGTTAAAGTTACCCAAAGTTTCAACTTGATATCTTGTCTTAAATCAGATATAAAATGTTAATTTTTAACATCACAAACAGACAGATGGAAAGCCAACCCAATTCAAAATATAAAATATAGTAATATATTTTAATAAAATATATGACTAAGTTGAATATTATGAATTTTTATAGGCCCTAAGATTGTGATTATTTATTAAAATTTTGTACATTTGGCCTATAACGGGCCTACCGTACCATTTATTTTTATTTTTTAATTTTGTTTTCATTGCTTTTTTGTGAAAAGAAAGAATAAAGAAATTAAACTCCATATAAGTTATGCCTTAGTCACATCATACATAATTTCATAAATCGTACAATTTTGTGATCCGATCATAATTTGCTGTAAATTCAACGTAAAAAGTTCAATAAGTCTGAAATAATTGCATTTTAAATTAAGTAAATGTAATTGTAACATGCCTAACTGAATGAGGTTTTTGACACAGTCCCTTCAGGGTAAAACCATTTAAGTCAACATAATTTATTTTAAAATAATGAAAGTTGAGTCAACATTGGCCTATTCGGTAACATTTGTCAATGCTGCCGTAATATTTAAATGTGTTTATATTCGACAAACAGATAACATTTTAAAGTAAAATACAGTTATCAATGTGGTGGACAGAGAGCTCGCTAAAAGCCAACCTGTGCGTTGTTGATGGGGGGCCTAAAATTTTTTTGAGCGAATTTCCAAAATGATTCAATTTTTTTAACATTTCCTCTAAAACACTATGTGCACGAACGAGGATGTAGGTTTGCTGCCTTGGGGGTATTGCAAGTAGATATAGGAAAATCCATTCCAAGTGCATGTAACTAAATTGCATCAAATTCTGTATTTTTAATTTTTCCCGTAAACCCCATAGGTGGTCTTGGCGTTTAGTAGGTAGGTTTGCCGCCACATGGGTGCTGTAAGTAAATATAAGTTAAATCCTACCTAGTGAATGTACATAACACATTTGATCAAGTTATATCAATAAGTGAGTAACAGGTTTTTGTTAATTCCCCATAAGAATAACATGGAAAACCTATTTTCGGATTTTCTCCGTAACCTGTTAACCCATGTTAAAAATTCAAAATACAGTAGAACCTCGATAGTTCGACACTTTGTGAACTTAGAGAGTGTCAAACTATCGAAATGTCAAACAATAGAGAGTATATGGGAAATTTTAACACTGGGAGTATAAAAATCATAATTTGAATTTAGGAAACACTAAATTTTAGTGAAACCCTAACCTAATTGAACTTTAACATAAACAACATTCAATCATTCGCCAATTTGTTTACATTTTCACCTTTGTCAGGCTCCAACATGGACACTATCGGTCATTATTAACATGTTAAGTTGTCATGGACCATGTCGAACTATGAGGAGTGTCGAACTATCGAGAGTCGAACTACCGAGGTTCTACTGTACTAAATTGTTTGTTTTTTAAGCTCTTTTAAATGGTTATAGTTAAAATTGTTGAATTTTGGAAAATTATGTCCAAAATTGCCAAAAACTCATTTTTGACCCTTTTCAAAACCCATAAATCCCCGTTCCCATAACCCAATAATGCTGGTTCGCGAACTCATGAAAATAGACCTGGTTCTACACCTTCATACCAAATTTCATCAAAATTGGAGGTCCCTGTCAAAAGTTATCAGTACCACGGACACACACACATATATATATATATATATGAAAATAAACGAACGGTATTTTGGCCTCTGGGGACCTAAAAATGAAAAAGTAACATGGTCCCGGGCTTAGGTCTTACCATGGCTACTACCTTAATAGCGTATTCCCTATAGGGAAATTCGCTAAAATAATCTTGTGCGTTGTCCTCTTGCTTGAGCATCATCTTTAGACTGCCAAACAGATCAGTCAGCTTGGTAATGTCATCCTTCACCACCCTATTTACATTCTTTTGGATCTTGCAAGCCTTCACCATTTCTCCGAGCAATATGCACGCTCAAGAGAACATTTCTCTTGCCTCTTTACAGATTTGGAAAACTTTCTCCCACTGTTCATCGCAGCACTGAATGTCGTTAGAAGTGGCGTGACTGAACTCACTGCCCATACTGCTCACGATATTGCCTTGCCAGAGATTGGGGATGCTCAGTAGATTTCTATCAGAATCTTGTTGGTCGCCCATGTTGGGGTACGTGTTGTACTTCAAGGCGTGCTACCCTTAGAACTGGAGTGTTCACCACCCGATACCAGTCCTAGAACTGGGAGAACGGGCGTGGCCTCCTTTAACATTGAAGTAGGCACTGTCTCTCAGGAACGGAGACTTTGTCAAGCCTTCACTGTGGTGTGCTGTAATGGCCAAACGGTAAAGGGTGTATGTTGTACTTCAGGGCCTGCACCCTTATAACTAGGATGTCCACTACCCGATACCAGCTCAAAGTATCTATCTGGGCGAACGGGCGTGGCTCTCTTTAAAACTGAAGGAGGTCAGCTTCGACTGTGCGGAGCCCTGGCGGAGGTGGCTTTGCCAATTGCGCACTTACTGAGTGTCTCACTCCAGCCCCCCAAAGGGGAAAATGCGTCAGGATGTCGGGGATCTAGGGCTTCCGTGACCTTCGGGCGCCTTTGCAGTGTAGCCTGCGTCTTTGGCGTGCGGGTTTCCAGAGACCTAGTTATTCCGCTTGGGAACTACCCATGACCCAAGTAAAACCTAAAAAGGGGACCTCGGGATCCGGTTCAAGCCCCTGGCTTCGGCTAGTCCGGATATTGGGTTGGACTCGAGGGGGCAGAGGTTGTCGGCATGCTCGGCACACAGCTTCGGCTGTGGGGGGGCCCTCCAGCCTCATCTGGGAGCGTTGCTCACAAACGAAAGTTGAGAAGTAGTTTGGATAGTGCTGCCACTGACACTCACAGCGGTTTGTCGATTTTGGGTTCACTGCCGGTTGAGTACCACAGGCCTGGTGAATTCCGGGTTTTGTTGGGGTCTAATCCGCCTTAATGTGATTTGGAGCACTTGTTCCATAACCCCCCTTGTCGCAAGTCAGGTCCGGTATGGCTAACGCTAGGTGGCTCCCCCGTGAGGGTAGGGAGAGCCACCATAAGGACCTAGTCCTTATGGGAGGGTCCTAAAACAAAATGGAAATGGAATGGAATGGAATGGTCCCCCATGCCTTGATCTACCTTATATGTGTTTTTGAGTGTGAAAAACACGGTTATCATACGACAATAATATATCATACCATCATATAGCTTACTTTATGACTGCAAGTTGTTTGCTATACACTTAGACTATAAAGCTGCAAATTTTGATCAATCATACCGATCACTAGACTTGAGGAGAGAATGACAGAATTGAAAATGGCATCCTGGAATTTGGCAGGATTTATCCTACAGAGGTATTGAGGATTTACCCTATTTGTTGTAGGCTACAGTTCAATCTTACATCTCGATCCATACCGACTGGACTTACTCTTACTCCTGGGACTCTTTCCAAGGCCGGAATCACTTTTTAATAGCTGACCCAACCTTAGCAGTAAGTGGTATGGATCTTCCTCGGAAGCAGTGGACTGTTCTCAATCGATTCACACACTGGAGTGGGAAAATGTAATTATTGGAAATACAAATGGGGAATGACAGAAAACCAGTCATGTGGCTGTGGAGCGGAGATCCAGACTATGACTCACATAGTCAATGAGTGTCCTTTGAGTGCTTTTCCTATGCACCGCAGAGAATGTTTTATATTTTCCAGTAGTTGGTGGCTGGCTACGAATGTCAGACGATACATACATAATCTTACATCTAATATTTCATTTTATCCCCTGACGAACAATTTTTTATTTAAAAAAAAAAATCTTGTGCTATTTTATTTGTTTTGACAAATTTTAGTTACATTACTGTTTGTTGTTTGTTATTTTGTCCCTGGCCCCTGCAGCCATAGCAAGTCCATAGCCAGTGCAGTGGCAATGATGATACGTACTGCTCGCATTTTTCTTCAACCGGCATTCTAGTTAATGATTGCTTGTTTTATATATAACTAACTTGCGCCATGTCAGATCTGAATGATCCGATGATTGATACATAATGAAATCTGAGAATTTCCAGAGCCTTACTCCTTTAAAGACAATTTATCAGTAAAAATTTATTTTGGGGGACACTTTCAACAGACTCCTATGATAAAACCCAATACACTCTAAATTATTCATAGCAGTTGTTCCCAGCCAATTCATAATTTCTATCAGTGAGCAAACCAATTAGGGCTATCTATTTACTAATCTTCATGAGCTAATACCAGAGATCTTCTTAAAATAAGCTATAGACACATTGTAATATTTTACAGTAAAATTATGTGGATGATTCAGTGGTTAATGGTAATAAACTATGTAAATTTTTTTCCCTTTTATCCGACATCAGACACCTAACCCAACCACAATTTTGTTGCTGACTCCCAACAGAGATATGTTTTATGCTGAAGATTATCCTTAGCTAAAACACAATCCTTTTACCCTTTCACACTCATTGTTTACTTGTTTGTTTTATTCATTTATTTAATTGGAAGCCATTGACAATCTGAAAAATTGTAGAGGCTACTTATAGTTAGAGAAATACAACAATAGTTTAGAACTTTTTTTGTAAAATCTTCCCACATTTTGCTCTCTTCTACCTCATAAATTGTTTACTTATAATTTGTTATTATTTTTTACAGTAAATTCTTATATTTCATCTTCAAGATAATCATTCACACTATAATAGAATTTTTCTTGAAGCAACTTGTTCACATTTTTATCCAATTTGTATAAAAAGTCTTTCCTCTTTAACTCTTTCTGGTAACTTGTAGAGTTTTGTTGAAAATACATGATTATACATGAAAATACATGAATTTTTATTAATTTCTGGAAGGTTTTCTGCTTGCCTTGAGATAAAATTGAAAAAAATCATGATTCATATAAACAAATACATGGCAATGTCAGGATGTTCCATTTTTCAACAATAGGTTGACATGAATAACGAGTTTAGTTTTTAAGCCAAATATTTATCTAATGCTCTGATTTTGCAATTTGAATAATAGTTTTATTTTTGTGCTTTCTTTGCCCCACACAGGAATGGCATATTTTAAATGCGGAAATATGAATCCATAGTACAAATTAAACTTTAATATTAAATAAAAAATTATTATATCTTTCTGATTATAAAAATTCCTTGGCAAACTTTTCTTGAACTTAATGTATTTGGATTGAATAATTTAAATTTTCATCTATATAAACTTAAAAACTTTTAATTTGTATTCTGTTTGAATGTAATGTTTAAAAATTGTTTACTCATAGTTTAAAACCAAAGTGCAGTCAAGAAATAAATTTGGAAATCTGAAGTTTACATCCTGTCCCTCTTATATCCTTGCAAGTTTACTTGTACTGCCTCGCCAATCTCACAGATGTACACAGATTATAAAGAATCGCCAAAATGGATGTTATTCATGTGCTACGGGTATAACAAATTTTAGACTGAAGGTGCTAAAGCACAAACTATTTTTTTGTTAAATTATCTGGATAATCCGGAGATTAAAAATAGAAAATAGTGCACTGCATAAAGAAAAGACCTACGTGAAAAAATAAGCACATGAACATCTGATTAAAAAAAAAGAAAAAACATTTCTTCCACAATTACCTCGGAAGCACTGGTCGCAGAGCTGAGTCCAGGAGACATGGCGACGTCAGGGCTTGGTGATGGGGCTGTGTTGAGGCCGTGTGGCGGGGCCGGGGGCAGGGGTGGGTGGCCGGGGGCAAGGGGCAGACTGGTGGCTGGGGGCAGTGACGTCCCCGGCGTCTGCGCGGGGGGAATGATGCCTGACATCGGCAGGGAAGACCTTCGCAACTGCTGCATCTCGTCCAGATACTGCCGTAGCTGCATTTTCTGCTTCTGGACGACATGGTATTGCGTGGGATTTTCCAAGACTGTTTTGACCTGAAATTGATGAACAATATTAATTAACAAGAAAATGGTTCAAAGAGTTGATTATTTATGAATTTAAATAACATCTTTCACACAAGGCTTTTAAGCTACATTATTATTAGTGTGTTAATAGCTATTTATGTATTAAGAGCACAAAATATAACATTACGTTTGAGAATTGTAGATCTCAGGTAACAGTTTGTGCGTCAAAACATTTCAAGAGGCAATGACTATTTGTGCCGATGTCACAAGAGATGGGAATTTTTTATGAAATTGCTTTAGTAAATTTGATCTTTTTTGGGCTTTTCTACTTCCAGAATAGAACTTTACTAGTGTCCTGTTTTTTTAGGCTATTTTGTTATTCTTCACACTTGTTAATGCTCTATCAAGCGCTATAATTTTAAAACGTCATTGGGTGCAAGCGGAGGTTACCTCTGCGATTGCAAAAAGGGAATAGTCATTCTTTTGAAAAATATCTAGAAAAATAATGACTTTTCAAGAAAGGAATTGTCTTTATAAAGTATATCAATACGAATGCCTGGATTTGTAGGTTTGCTGCACTATGTATACATTCTGTCAAAACCTGTATACAAATTTACATTCAATGTGTACAAGTGCGGGTATTTTTAAAACTTGGTTTGTCAAATTATATTAAACATACATGTTAACATACTTTTAAAAACAATGTTGTAAAATCTCATTTAAAACATGCATAACCTTTTATCAAATTAGCATAGCAAAGGTTGAAAATCTGTACGATGAAAGGATATAACGGTATCTATTGAACACAAATGGTGTAAAAATTTCTCATCCATAGGCCTATATTTAAGTAGAAGCTCTCAAGTTTGGCCACTTCGGGACCGGACCACCGGCCGAATTCCAAAATGGTCGGATTAACCGGCGGGTTTATTAAACAGGTTAAACAGAGAACTATTAGGGTGTTTTCATTAATGAGGGGTATCATACTTGCCCCATCAATACTGTGTATTGACTTTGTAACCATCATGATTTGCTCCCTCTCAGACGTTGTAGTGCCGAAATGACGATCGGAAACGGACAAGCGGTCGCTAGCGATGAACCTGCATTTAATAGACAATAATATTGGTATTCTGTCAACGAAGGCCCTAACGAATAAATGGACTGTAAAAGCGACAGAATCTGTCTAGTGACCCAACTTCCGTGTCACATCAACGATCGGGCCGCGAAACAACCTACAAAAAGATAACGATAAAAAATAGAACACTAACACAAAGTTTTAGAAGACATCTGAAACCGAATAGACCGGAAATCGTCAATTAAACTGATATTTAAGTGATAGAACATGGAACAAGTTGACTCTTGTCTATTCTGTGGGAAACGCTTGAGACTGAACATTTCTTTCCGGAATACTGGTGACCGGATTATCCGGCAGCCGAATCATCCGAGGCCGCACTAGAGGGCTTCTACAATATTTTTAAAAAAATTAAAAAGTAACAAAAATAGTTATTTTTTTGTTTTCTTGACTAATGTACCTTCTTTATACTCTAAAATAATTTGCTTTCATTACCATCAGCAACATCCTTCTACCAGTGGACAGCTCAGTCAGCTGATGAATCCGACAGCAACTGATTGCATTTAGTCATTCTCATTTGGAGTGGGGGATTTGAGACAAAAAGAATTTATGTTTGATTAAATAAATTAGTTTTTGGAATTTGAAATCGATTCGGATTTCAATAATGCATATAGTAAATTTTTTTACGACTACTTAAAAACGAATGAATCTATTTTAGATTTTTACTTTAAAAAACTTACCTTAAAAACTTGTGCAGGCACATCAAAATTCACACCGACATTCTGCGGTACTTTAGGATAAGGTCTTGTTTGCTTTTCTTGTTTTTTAATCTCTGTCTCTTGCTTCTGCTTTTCAGATCTCTCTTGTTTTTGTTTCTGTTGCTCTTCTCGAAGCTTCTGTTCTCTTCTGCTGTCTTCCAATGCTTTCTCTTTCATCAACAGTTGCTTTATATGTGTCCTGGTGGTAGGTGTGGCTGTTTTGAATGTTGGTGGGCTGAAAAAACAATTAAAAATAAGTCATCAGTACTAAAAATTACATATTAATTCAGACAGCAACTTTCAAGAACACTTAATTGAATATGGCAAGTAAAATTACAATCAACAACATTGCTTTTTCGCAAGATATTATGTTTCAGTTTGTAGATGACTTGAAATCCGAGGAGAAAAATTACAAGAAGACTGAACCTCCTTGTTTAAAAATATTTTATTACTGATTTAAATTGCTTCTAGCTTCAAAGAGCTTTATGATTTTAAAAAATACTAAAAAATTATATGGGGGAGAGATACAGTGGTTGGAGAATTCCTCACAATTATCTAGTTTTAGAAAAATTTTCATGCCATTTTGCCAATAAAAATGTTTAAATACAAAGTAATAATATACATTGTGGTATAGACTATAATGCAAACAGAAAATAGAATAAAAAATTAAAATTAAGCCCTTACAACAGACAACGGAACTAATTCACTTTGTACTTTTCTTCAACAAATATGTCAAGATTTTATTGCAAATAGCTGCATATTATAAGAAGTGTTATTTTTACAAGTCACAAAAATTCATATTAATGAAAATGCTGTATTATAAATAATGTAAGGTACCGATTATTTTTGATAAAACAAAACAGAACTGCTGGGTAATTAATGAATGATATATTGTCTAGCGTGGGAACTATAACATTCACCTGGTAAATGTATAATAACAATAAGGTTTAGTACAATGTGCTTACTTTTTATATTAGTGTTATTTTTTATCTTATTCTTGCCATGGAGAACTATAGTTTTAAGTTTTAAAGGTTTAACAGTTTAACCAGCTAATTTTGTTATTCGGCCACTGTCTGGTCGCCGGTTAAAAGGGAGTCTACTTTATAATAAGTTGTACCACTATTCATACAATAATGACGAATAAGGAATATTCAGTCAACCTCAACATGATTTTAATCCCTTCTGCCCCAGTGCATTAAAATTTAAAAATGCCACATATAGATTTTTTCAGTAAATATTGACAAAATCTTGGTGCACATATATAAAAATATGAATAATACCAGATTGAGATGGAGTGGGCGAACGATGATAGTGTTATCGTCTATGACAAAGTTGAACTTCATTTGTGGTAGTTACCAACACAGTGTCCTGGGGATGTGATAGACCTTATCTGTTAAGCTATCAAAACATGGTTACTGCAGTTCATCCATAAATGACACTGTTTAATATATGTACTGTACTATGTTTAAATGTACAACCATATTTTGATTAGTTTTCTTTCAATAAATTATCAAATCACTGTTGTTTCAATTGTATTAAAATTAATTACCTTCAGTAATTGAAAACTTGATCTTAACTATCATTAGAGGCTTTACATGAGAAAAAATTTGTTAACAAAACTGAATTTGTTGTTTAAATATTTAAAAATTATTAATAGTGAATACTGCAGCCTTTGTGTAACAACTTTTATTTACATTTAATCATCTTAAGAGAGACTATTACTAGTTTGTAAGTAAAACCTTATTGTTTCCAAATTTGATTTCTAGTTGAATTTCATTTTTGGTGTTGTAAAGTCATAGAATGCCTTGTGTATTCAGTTTTTTTACTTGGTGTTGTAATATATTTAAATTTATAACAAAAATTCACTCAACCAGGTTTTACAACTATTTTTTATCACAAAATAAGGATATCGAGTCTCCTGATACACTGATATCAGGACAACATTGAGCACCAACATTGATGCATATTATGAAATGCACATTCTAATGAAACTGCACCCCCTTATTCCTAGAAAACTACCCCATCTAGAAATTTTTATTCTCCTCCTTCCTTTTATCATGCCATCCTCTTTAGACACTTTTAAATATTTCTTTTTTAACAATCTTATTCTTCCCTACTACGAGGATCTGGCCCTTTATTTCCACAAGCCCTTTCCAATGCAGGAGACTCATTTTAGTAGCTAGTCATTTTAAGGACTAGACTGCGACCGGATAACAAATTGGCTAGTTAAATAAATGTATGTTCTATAAATACTTTCAAGTATACTGTTCTATGACTTAAATGAAATAATATATGCATAAACAATAACACATAGAAACAGGTCTAAGATGTGACCTTGATGTGGAAGGCAAATATGTAAACATTTCTATCACCCATTTCATCAAAATAAGACTTGCTAAAGTGATACTATGTTCAAGAATGGCCTGTTAAAATGAAGTTACTTTCCTGATAGGGCAAGGTGTTTAAAGCGGAAGCCAGGTAAGATGTATTCTACCGTAAGTATCTTAAATGCACATTTCAAGAATTTTTTCTTGAAATAATGTGAAACATCTCATGCTTTGACCAACCTAACTGTGTTACTGTTACTGGACAATATGCGACAATTTCTATTGCACTCCCTTATTCATGAATCTGTTATCTATTCACCTTACATACAAACTCTGCTATTTACCAGCCTTACACTACCCTTCTTAGGAAGTTCCTTTAAAATCCATCTTAAGAAATTTTATGACTGCACTTTGGAAGTAGAATACACCCAGATATTAAAAGAAAAGTTTTTATGTAAACAATATATCAATCACATATGTTTAAACAAATTTTATTTATCTTTATTTTAGTCTAAAACTAAAAATATGTTTCATTTCAGGAAAATATTAAATCTTACACTGACATACTTGAACACTCGGGCTTTGAACGAGTGAAAAGCATTATGATCTGAAGGTAAAAGCAGGCTAAGTGAAAGAAAAACATTCATCACAACATTTGGCACAAGCCCAACCGACAATCGTTGCCAATCCAAACAGTAAATGCAAGCCTTACAGAGCGTATCAATACCTAACCAAAGAGATTGCTCATTGTAAATAAAGTGGTTTGTTATTTCTACGAATTGGCAACACTTAATTTCCATTCAGCTCATCCTACATGTTCAATTATCAAATTACTTGTACAATTTATCACTTAAAAGTAATAAATTAATTATATGAACAATTGTATTGGAAACTGATTGTAACTCTTGGATGCATGGTTACAAGTACTGTAGAAGTAGGAGTTTGATGTGTTCGAAATGAAAAAAATTCGTGTCTTTAGGGTTTATCTCCCTTTGGTCACAGCATCCAACAAGTGATTTAAAGTCATTGGACCTCAGGCCTGCAATGATGGGCAAAATAGTATTACAGGGAATTTTCTCCTTCAATGGGTAGACTATTCTGCCCCTAGGGCCACCATACCCCCGTAAATTTCTTTTAAAAGATTTTATTTGATAAACAAGTCAAAGATATTTATGCCGAGGGGAATACTTCTACTTAACCAGTTATATTCCTTAGAATATTTGAATTTCGTCGTTTATTTGTGAAACCTCAACACACTGACAATTCTAAAGGTCCTCTCATATTTCACATGGGAGACAGTACTTTCATCACAGTTTTATCATAAAATGATTGTGTTATTTTTTCTAAAACACTACTTGTGAAGCTAACAGCAATCCTGCGGACTTAAACAAGGCACCAGGGGCCCAATTTTTCAATCGAGTGAGTAGTGAGTTGGTGAGTTGTCTTATTAGCAAACAATTTTCATCCACCCTAATAGGTAAATAAGAATGAATGTATTTTTTAAGGTCTTTTAAAACTTGCGCATCCAGTAATTAATATTTTTCATCAGTATTTCAAGGGATAGTTTTATTCACCATTGTGGCATATATGTATAAAAATGTAATTTGTGCAGAAAATCTCACCAACTCACCCGTTTTCACTCACCTAACAAATCGGTGGTGAGTGGTTTGGGTGAGATAATCTCACGTGAGGTTGAAAATTCTTCTTTTTCATCTTGATCTCAACAGGAAATAGTTCAATTTGTCAATAACAACTCTCGTACTTTAAAAATCGTCCAGGTTATGTTTACGTTAGCTAAATAGCCTAAAATGTATATTGATACTTAGAAAAGTGTGTAATTGAACATTTAAAATAAAAGAAGGTTGTAATTATGTTCTAAATATAACAATGCAAGTCATTTAGAATCTTTAAATTAATAGAACTGGCAATATTAAATGGTGTTATTAATTTGACGTTTGAAACCGGATGCTAACACAAACTTCAATTCTACCATCTCGAGCCAGTCGGTAAGGAGCAAACTGGTGAGATGTAACTCACGACTCACTCGATTCAAAAATTGGGCCCCAGTATTTGAATGAGTCGCTAATATGACAATACATGAGAAGTTTTGAAACATCAGCCATCATTCATTCATTAAAGCTAAACATTTAACAGTACAATATGTTCATCAGTAATAAAACTGTGGTATGAACCTTTTCTACATTACGTGTGGCACTCATTTGATTTCGCCTCACAATAAAGTCGCCATGAGAAAGTTGATCCTTAAATGCCTATCACCAATAAGACTGTGCGGTGATCCAAAGACACCATAAGGGCACTTAGTCACTTAAATAAGTTTAAGTGTTCATTTTGTACCGTGTACATATAACTCACTCAATAGAAACAAACTGAGGATGTCTTCCTTAAGAGGCAAGAGCTCCCCCACTGACATACTATGTCTGGTAGTATTTCAAAGTAATATTTACTAATATCTTCAACAAAATTTAATTGTGGTTTTTATTGGTAAAATTTAAATAGAAAAGTAATGAGCTCTTTCAGTTATTTGAGCATTACTACAAGCAGACAAGGTAATTGAAGAAAAATATTATCATTAATCACTAAACATTCAAATATTTCATTTCAAACATTCTGCAATTCTTTGTTTTTCTCTCCAAGATTTTTTCTAATAGTCACAACAATCAGTTCCAGATAAAAGTAAATTCATACAACAAAGAAGATGCTTTTTCAATGTAAATTGTTAAGAAAAAAAAGGAAAACTTGAACTCTAGAAACAGTGGCGGCTCTCTCAAAGACGCCGCCCCCCTCAAATGGTTTGATCTAAAATATATCTAAATGCATGGTAATTAAAAAATATATAACCAAAGTAGGTGATGATTGTATCTCAAGTCCCCGGCACTATTGCATGTATTCAAATGTAGAACACAGTGGATTGACTAGGCTGTGCTCTTACGTCATTCCAATGCTTTCTTAATATGCTGTTTGGGGTAGAGCCTCAAGCTGGGCATGCAGACTCAGTCAGAGCAGTCCCCTCATAACCAGATTTTGTCATGTGGTAGGACCTTTTATGACTTGAATTATGCATAATGTTAACACACTGTCTAAGCTGTCAACAAACCACTAACATTTCCTGCTCTCTTTGATTTCATTTAGTTATTCATGTATTTGTGAGAGAGGTTTAACATTTTTAGCGATTCTTGTATTTATAGTGTTAGGCTTATAATATTTTACTAAGGGACTTTTAATAACTCATTTAGTCCCCTGGTCGTTCTATGGGTTTGAAGACAAGATACAAATTTCTGTGTTGTGGGTAACGTTGTCCGGAATGAAGAGAAGTGAATATAATGAGCAATTAATTGCTTTATAACTTGAATTTCATTGAGAGGACTCTACTTACAATTACATAAAATAAAGGTAAACCTCTTTTTAAATTTGAGTAAATTTAATTGTAGAACTAACTGTCTATATTTGTTGATAAAATGAATGTTCATTTATTAATGTTATAATTTATTATTTTGTGTGCATTATAACTGTTTTTTTTTTTATTTAAAAAAGTAATAAAATCCCTCCTACCAGCCGCCACCATGTGAGAGTACTATTGGACTTTCAATCATCTTTGACTAAACTTTCTAGTTACTGTAACTTATGTCAATTTGTTACTAGTATGGTATATCTGTAGTTTATTTATGTTTCTTTTTTATAAAGCATAATCTTGACAAAAAACTTATGTCAGTTGGTGAATGATTGTCTGAAAAAATATAATAGGTACATATCTAAATTTCAATGCAAGGGTAACTTACTCACTCACGTGCGAGACAAATTCCTGAACCCTTCCAGTTGAGCAAGAAACTTGAAATTTGATACAAAAATTACATGTATGGTTAAACCAAAGGGAAATGTCCCAAAAGAGAAAAATTAAAATTTCAATCCCTTCATAAACACTGCAAAACTGACTTCTGTAATCAGATAAATAAAAAATTGATAAGTATTTCTTGTTTCAGCTATCTCAGGCAAACCATTAATTGTATCTAAATAATTTGAAAACCCATCAAAAGCACATCAAATGAACCACTATATTTTGATTATCTGACAAATTGATGTATGTAATTCAGTTAACTTTTGTCAAATCCTCTAGCAAGTTTTAACCATTATGTTTTCTGATTTTGAGCTTTACTGGACCAATATTTATTGCAATAAAAAATATTTTTTTGAATGAACATTAAATGGCCTACAAAATAGGCCTCTAAAGTATTGCACTATGTCCCCCCTCCCTCCACTTAGGTGCTAAGCCGGTTTTATAGGTTTTTTTTTAGAAATTTATTTCTTTACATTGACCTAAAGCAGCTAAATGGTTGGTTCCACTGAGAAATCTTCTGGATGTTTTCTAAATATCTCCCCATGATTCACAATTTTGGTCCGTGGCATTATGCCTCAAGTCCCACCGTTAACCCTAAAACCGATTTTACTGTATTTTAACGGTTTATTTAGTTATTTTTCTTATTGAGCTAATCGCTTAGTCCTATTATGGAATCTGTCATTGAAAGATGTTCAAAAGAACTACAATTGTGATTTTATTAATTTTTGCCCTGTGTCCCAGTCAACCTTAAAAAATGATTTGTGTCGTAATTTTTTTATAATTTTTTATTTACTTAAATGTTCACCAAAACAAATCTAACTACATTATACACATTTTAAAAGTAATTCATAGCTAACAATTCTGCCTAACATTTAGGGAAACCCCATTGAGCCGTAGGCGAGTTATTTTATATACTTCATTGAAGTTAAAAGTACAAAAACAAACTTCAGTCAGACAAAAACCGTCCATCACCTGTTTTGGCCTCATGCCTGTCAACGGCAAATGCCAATTTTAGCACTTAACGCACCTTCCAACACTATTCACAGAAAACTACTAGTTTTGTGCTAACTCGCCTGTCTTTTTTTACTAATTCTTTATATTTTATTTCCTTTAATTTAGTAATTTAGAGAACTTTTATGTTATTAAATAGGCTTCCCAGCAAATAATTAAAATATATATATTTAATAAAAATGTTATTGCATCAAGGGTGTAATTTTAGCATTTCATTGGAGGGGGAAGATTTTCAATGACTGTATGATGAATACTACGGAAATACCCCCACCTCTAACAATGTGTTTCACCAAATTAAAGCTCAGGATAAAAATTTAGTTAAAGTTCAAACTTTGAAGTTTTTATATTTATAATTTTTCCACATTTTTGGAGAGTAATCCCCAAAGACACCTAAGTTCAGCACTGTAGTAACCTTCATTACTTTAGAATACCATATTATTCAACAACAAAAACAAAAAGTTGCTAAAGGTACCACTGAAAACTTTTTTTTTTTAATTCATAAAAAACATGATTTTTCTTAAGTATTGATGACAAAAAAGTTTATTTTTATAAAATTTATTTCAAATTTTACAAAGGTCTGGTCGATTATCAAGCAGAAAGTTATAAGATACCACATATTATGTGATAACTTACAAGTCCCAGTAATCTCGTTTATAGAGAATAATTCTCTGGATAAAACTGATTTCTATCAATCAAATTATAAAAAAAAAAAAAAATACCAAACATTTTTTAGTTTTTTGAAAAAACCTACCATAAATATTTTTTTTAAGTAGGTAAACAAAAAAAAACTAATTACATCAGACAACAGTTTCACAACAGCAAAAGGGGGTTTGGATCAGTTTCTTAAGCCAAGAAAATATATTTTTTAAATATTAACCTAACAAAATAAAGCACAGCTTCTGTTAGATGTATGGTAGGTAATTTGTGATGATTTTATCATTAACCTCATGGAAAATTTTTCCATGGGTGGTGAATATAATACATAAACATGTTCAATCAAATCGAACCAATTACATGCCTCCCACACTCTCAATCTATTTAAAAGAACAACTGAACGAAAAATAGTTTTTTTTAAACATAATTATCAATTTATTATAGATATTTCAATTCCACAATACTGATATTTTATTCTTAAGTTAATAAATAAATTTAATATTAGTATGCTAAGACAGAAATGTCTCAATATTAATCTATTCTTAAACATCAAGAAACAGAGTGAGTTTCTTACTTATATTTAAGAGTTGGCGTTTAAAAATCTTTGTTTTTTATAACTCTAAAAATAAAAATTATTATAAATATAGATTAGGACCTTTGATAGATTTTCAGCTGATTTAAAGTGTCTTAAACTCCCTTTTTATATGTCCTATAAAAGTTCTTTAAAGTGATGCGCATTGAAAGCACATGTTATACAACAAAAATAATTAGTGGTACTCTTCATCCACTAAAAGGATGTTTCTCTAAAGAATGTTTTGTTTTCCTAAACAATTATGTTTAAATATCTATCATCTAGGGGCCACAAAATGAAATTTAAAAAATTATTATAAATAAGATTAAAAATAATAGGATCAAAACTGAGCACATTACCTGAGACAAAGTTTAATATTGGACTTATATATCAAATAGACAAAGAAAGCATGAATTTTATTGTCCGGAGATGACTTGTTGGCCAGTGAGAAAGTTGCGGGGTGAGGGGGAAGCTGAAGCATGCTATTAGCCAAAACAATTTGCTTTTTGTTTTTGGTTTTTTTTTTTATTCCACCATATGTTAAGCTATCAACAAAACCAAAAGCATTCAGCATCCCTACGATGTTTTATTTTATTTTGTAGTCAGCTGTCTTTCTCTACATTAGGCTAGCTGTTTTGTCAACAATTGTTTACTTTTTTAGCAAAATTTTTTTATGTAGAATAGTAGGCCTACAATCTAAGTTTGTTTTTATTCCTTAGTATACTAAATGACCAGTAGGTTTCTGATGTAAATTTTCCCTCGCCCCAACCCCCTCAGTGGCCAACAAGTCATCTCCTGACAATAAGTTTCTAATGAAAACAGAATGAGCAATGCATGGAAACATTTTTCAAACACACTACTGCTACTGCAGTCTTATTACAGTCAACAAAAGATACAATTTAATAAATTATTGTATGCCTGTTTGTTAAAAGTTAGACGCTCATTGTTATCGCTCACATTATTTTATTTGGACAGTGAAATACAGTATTAAATTTGCTAATTCAATAATTGTAAAATCCACATGTGTCGAGTGGTTTGTAACAATTTAGTTTTGATTTTGTCAGAACTAAAGTTTGTTATCTATACTTATTTAATACGCTAAGGGTTTTTTTTGTGTTCAGAACTCCTCCTACAATTTTCAACCGATATTCAAGTTTTTGGTGTCGTTGGATAGAGCTTGGTCTGTAGTTGTTTCCGTCAAAAATTGATGAAAATCTATATTAATAAAATTAGAGTTTTGTCTGTACATTGCTTAGAATCTTGAAATTTTTGGTTATTTTTACTTTTTATGTATCACAGAATCCAAAATCGGCATCATCTAAATTTCTTTCCCTCTGTCTCTCTCTCTCTCTCTCTCTCTCTCTCTCTCTCGGCTCCAGCTGGGCAGCTATTACGTTAAGTTGTGTTGTTTTTTGCTCCCAGTTTTTATCAATTTAATTAATTTTTTTTATATTTTTAGTGCGTTTACTGTTTAAAATTGTATTCAACAAGAAATTAGTAATCCCTGGACAATAAAAGTTACATCAGTAAGTACGCAATAAGTAAATTATCCAGTTTTTTTATTTCTGCTATTTGGACTTTTTTGGTTATGAATCAGAATCAAATGTTTGTGTTGCTAAGCAACCAACTTTATTTGTAAACCACGTGCAAAATTGTTTCTTATGAACTGAATCATCACATGTGATTGCTGCGACAGACTCCTAGGTCACAATATTATTTAGATCAACAAGAATTAATAATCAGCTGGCATTTTGCTTTTTAATTTGTGTTTTGAAAAATTGATACAAGGCAAATAAATAAATATGCCTAAAAAAGAACAGAAGTCTCAGTTATCAGCTGTTAGTAATATTTCTTCAGATTTGATGTCTGCAATCAAAACATCAATAAAAGATTGTTTTCTAGACGAATCTGTTATGGCCAAACTTATGGAAACTGTAATAGAAAAAGTTACAGAAGCTGTCATCAATAATATAAGTCCTGTAATTGAAGCAATTGAATCCAAAATAAATGATGTCACTATGGAAATGAAAAATTGGAAGGAAAAGTGTGAAAAAATGGAAGAAGACATGAAGAAAAAAATTGATGACGCCGAACAATATTCCAGAAGAAATATTCTTAGGATCTTTGGATTGAAAGAGGAAAAAGATGAATCGACGGAAAAATTGGTCATGGACTTAGTTATGAACAAACTGAAAATTCAAATCAGTGAGAGTGACATTGATCGTTCACACCGTGTTGGTCGGAAACGTGAAGGAACACTACGTCCGCGGCCGATCATTGTGAAATTCACAAACTATAGGAAAAGAGCTGAAATATTCAGGAAGAAGAAGGAATTGAAAGGAAGCAAAGTGGTAGTTTGTGAAGACCTTACATCCCTAAGACTCTCAAAGTTAAAAGAATATAAGGAGCTCTATGGACACAAACAAGTGTGGACGAATGATGGGCGAATTTTCTATGTTGACAACGGTGTGAAAAAACTGGTAGAGTAAGACTCACAAGATGAATCAATGTAGGCCTGTCAGGTATTTATGATAAATATTTAGTACTTACCGTAATAGTATTCTTTTGGCTAATAATTTTTCATACTCTAATGACTCAAGCCAAACAATGATGTAACTATTACCATAGGCCTGCTTTAGTTGTTTTCGTTTGTGTTTTTATTTAATTTTAATTTTGTCTTTTTTTTATTCACTGCTCTTCTTATGAAACGAATCACTTCGTAATATCTGATGATAGAGATTGAAATAATTAAATTCTAAAAACTTGAATGTTATTGGCATATCTATTTATATAAAAATTTTACAACAAATATAATGATATAATTATGTTATTGCAAAAACTACTAGGCCTTATAGGTTAGGAACTAGATATAAACTACTGATTATTTTATAGAATAATATTTAGGCTATGTTATGGTATTCATTGTTACATGTTAATTTTAGGAACCGCAATATTGTATGAAAAAATGCTATCTCAAATCAAATATATTTATGTGAATAACTTTAGATCTAGGATATATTATTTATAAATTTCCGTTTTAGGAGCCAATAGCAGTGATCACATAAGTAAGGGTTTTTATTATATATTTTGTTTTGTTTTGTTTGATCATGTTTGAAAAATCAACTTTATTGTTATTTGCAGTCAATACCCCTCGATACTTTGTTAACTTCAAAACTAATGCCAACAGCTGACCAAGCTGATGCACCAAGACTAGCTCAAAATACCAGTGATTATCTTTGTCAAGCCTTTGCTCCCTTTCTAAATTTATTAAAAATTTCTCATGTTAATGTAGAATCATTACACGGTCATATTGATGAATTTCGTGACATATTTTTACGACCAAATTGTGACTTTATTTTAGTTACTGAAACTTGGTTGAAGCCTCATATTTCATCACATGCAGTTGAACTAAATGGCTATAACATACTCCGAAATGATCGTTTACACAAAAACCGGGGTGGAGTTGCCATTTACTTTAAATCCCATCACTGTGTTAAATTATTATATTGTTCTGACACTTCAATTTCTGATCGTCCGGAGTACATGTTTGTTGATGTTAAACTCCCAGGAGCCAATTTACTTTTAGCAGTATGTTATAGGCCTCCGAAAATAGGTTTTATGGTGGAGTTTGAACGGAATCTCTTACGATATTTGCCACTTTACTCCCATGTAATTATAATGGGAGATTTCAATACTGACTTACTTGGAAGAATGACTTACGACCGACTTCAACTGACGACTATGTTTTACACCTGTGACTTAATCATGTTACCACTAGAAGCAACACATCATGTTGGAGACTCCCACACTCTTCTTGATCTTATAGTTGTAAGTGATGCTTCACTCGTGAAACATCACGGGCAAGTACCTGTGCCTGGACTATCACTACACGAGTTAATATACTGTGTTTATTCTATAAAGCTACCACAACCAAAACCAACTCTAGTACAATATCGTAACTATAAAAATATAGATTACCATCAGTTATTGTTGGATGCTCTCAATTTGTCATGGGATAATATTATTAATTCTAATAATGTTGATGAAATGGTTTCGTGTCTAAACGATAACTTGCTATCACTATTTGACAAACACGCACCAATAATTCGGAAAAGAGTAACGAAAAAACCTGCTCCTTGGATAAACCAACAAATTCGTGAGCTTATGCGAGAAAGAGACTCTGCTCATAAAAGAGCAAAACGTTCTAACATTGATAATCAGTGGTCGGAGTACAGGAGATTAAGAAATAGAGTCAAACAGCAATTACGAAATGCGAAACTGAGATATACTTATGAAGTACTATCTACTAATAAATCATCCTCCAATACATGGAAGGTTGTTAAAAATCTTGGAGCAGGTAAAAATAAAAGTCAACCGAAAGTCTCAATTGACCTAAATAATATAAATAATTTTTTTACCAATTTACCTATAAGTACTGACCAAGTATCAAGATTCACAATAGATAGTATAAATAATTTTCCAAATAATATTGATGAAAATTTTTATTTTCATGAAGTTACAAATGATGATGTGTATAGAGCCATTATGCGCATTAGAAGTAATGCTACCGGATCTGATTGTATTCCAATAAAATTTATTAAATACACAATACCGGTCACTTTACGCTACATTACAAAAATCTTTAATACATCTTTGCAGACGTCAATTTTCCCAAGTCACTGGAAACGAGCAATAGTTAGACCACTGATCAAAGTCCCAACACCGGAAACCCCATCTGACTTCAGACCTATCAGCATACTGCCTGCAATATCAAAAAGTTTAGAAAGAGTTGTTCATCAGCAAATTACATCTTACTTAGACCACAATAATATTCTCTGCCAATTTCAGTCTGGATTTAGACAAAATCATAGTACAACTACAGCACTTTTACATATTACTGATGACATTAGATGTGCCATGGACAACAGGCAGGCAACACTTTTGACATTGATTGATTTCACTAAGGCTTTTGACTGCGTTTATCACCCTTTACTTCTACTTAAACTGAAAACAATAGGTTTTACGGATAGAGCTATATCATGGATTAGGTCATATCTTACAGACAGATTTCAGTGTGTTAATGCAGATGGTAATTCATCGCAGTGGCAACCTGTAACTCGAGGTGTACCTCAAGGTTCTGTTTTAGGTCCACTGTTTTTCAGTATTTACATAAATGACATACATACTGTACTTAGTCATACAAAATACCACCTTTACGCTGACGATTTACAAATATATTACCATTTTAAAACAACGGATTTAATAAACGCTGTTAACAATGTAAATGAAGATCTAACTGCTGTATACCACTGGGCGCTGAATCATGGGCTTAAGATAAACGAAACAAAAACAAAATCTAATATCATAGCTTACAACAGACTTATTAACAATATTAATATTAATGAAGCCCCTAAAATCACTATAAATGACAATCCTATTGCATATAGTATGACAGTAAAGAACTTAGGACTGACAATGACATCAACACTTGACTGGACAGAACAAATAAACAATACATGCAATAGAGTTTTTGCTGGTGTCAAATCAATAAAAAAACTTAGTAAGTTTATTCCGTTCACCATAAAAGTAATGCTAGTTAAAACCCTTGTATTCCCCTATTTTGAATACTGTGACGTTGTTATAAATGATATGACAGTAGAACTTTCTCAAAAACTGCAAAGAGCTCAAAATTATTGTTTGCGTTTTATATACACTTTAAATCGTGATGAACATATAACACCATTTTATGCTGAAATGAATCTTTTGAAACTAAATGAATTACGAATTTATCACATTTGTTTTTTGTTGCATTCTATTCTAAATTCTAAAACACCAGATTACCTTTTTCAAAAATTTACATTTTGCACTGAAGTTAGTGGAAGAAATACTCGAAGGGGATCACATAACTTATCTATTCCACGCCATCGCACGGTAATGTATAATAAATCATTTCATGTGACTGCATGTAGATTATGGAATATGATTCCTAACCATATCAAAATTATTGAATCAAGGCGAGTCTTTGGTGCAGCAATGAAAACATGGCTATCCGAAGTATCGTGGGGTATTCGACCTGCATTATAAAAATATATTATTAAAAGAAATTGTGAATTATGAATTATGTGAAATTAAAACACAGTTTGAAAGTCAAATCATAAGCAAATACTGTAAAAATTTAACGTATTACTAAGAAGTTTTCTAAATATTTGTAAAATTGTAACATTTAATCTATAATTAGTTTATTTAAATATTGTTATTAGTATTAAATATATTATTTCAATTGATGTTAAGTGTAAGAGAGGACCTTATGGTCCTAACTTTGCATCACAAAATAAAACATTTGTCATTGTCATTGTCATTGTCTCTCTCTCTCTCTCTCTCTCTGTCTGTCTTTCACTGTGTCTGTAACGCTCATGGGCCCTATTTTGTCCTCTTTTCACGAGAAAACGACTTTACGTGATGGTCTAAATTTTTTTCCTGTTATAGACAAGAGTGGTGTGAAGGTTCATTACAACTTAAATTGCCTCAGCGACCCTAGGGCTTTGCCCCATGGTACGTCAAAGTAGCCAAGTTTTGCTAAAATGCCAATCTTTAATCTCTTTTCACATGGCAAGGAATTTAGTAAATGATACGAAAAATTTTATCACTGTTAAATGGTGCAATTAGAAAAATTTTAGCTGCTCTAAACCAACGGTCGTCAAAAAGGCTCTGCCTTATTGTAAAAGAAATATTCAATGTTAATCTTATGGGAATATTTAATTCTATCATCTTATCTATGCTTTTTAATCAGCTGGATTAGACAGTTTGTCATTTTCACCCTAGATTGCAACACTTATAATTTTAAATACAGACTCATTCATGTCTAATGCTTTTACCTTTTACTAGCCAAAATACAGCGAGTAAAATCAACTAAGTTCTTGGTTCTTAATTTGAATATTAAAATAATTTATGCTAAGTATTACAGAACGAGTTTTGTTCCTTAAATCTTAAAATATTTCTTACTATCATTGCAAACTAATTTTAGTTCCCAATTTAGCTTTCATGACACGTTCTGACAAAAAGAGGTGTATTTCATAAAACAAGATATGTAGTTAAAACTAACAAGGATAATAAATTTCTCGATCTTCCGAATAATGCGGGTATAGACGGGGCAGTACTAATGTGTGAGGATGCTGCTAACGAAACACTGATAATTTTTTATTCAAGGATCATGCTGATTGGTGAAATGGAATTAGATGGCTAGAACAATTTTGCAGATGTTTGTTATCGTTTTTATTTTTTGTACACAAATCTGCTCATTTTGACATTTAGAAGGTAGAAAGAGCGATTCCCTTGGCAATAAGAATTAATCCCAGATCAGCGCTTTATTTTCCTATGTTTATGTTATTTTAACATGGGATGTCTCTATTTATTTGGTTCTGTATAAATTGGCAATAAATAGGGATGTTTTTAGGTAAGAAAGTAAATCTAAAGTAACAAAAATTAAGTAGACCTAATATCTTCTTAAAAATAAACATATCTACACTGGTGCAGTACCTACATTACTGACGGGCAATGCGTTGTTTTACTAAGGTTGGGTATTGAAATTTTAATTAATTTTTAATTTGGATTAAAAGTTGTACATGTCTTTTAAGGGTAGAACAAGAAAAATAGAGGTGGGGTACAGCAGGGGTACACTGGATTTAGTACAGCTATTGTCACAAAGTTTTAATATTCTTGACAAGTCTGAGTTTTCTTTAATCGTATATGAGTAGTGGTAAGGTGTACTTTTAGAACTATAAAGTTAAGCACGAATATTATTGTTTAGAAAAACTGCAAAAAACACTAAAGACAAAGACATAACTTCTAAGTTCTAACCCAAAAGGGAAATGAATATAACAAGATTTTGACAAATTTACCAAGAAGCTATTAAGCATAAAATATGTTATGATATCTAGATATGTTAAAATAAACCAAATGAAGGTAACATATTGAATTTGTGAAAGGATTTTTATATTTCTGTTAACAAACTGAAAATACACCCCGTGCGAAGAACGGGTACACAGCTAGTCGGAAATAAAATAATGACGGTATAAATAAATTAAATTTGAAATTTTCCCATTAGAATAACATTGCGTTTTGGTTGAACATTTAAAACATCCGGTGTTATTGTACAGCTGTAAATACGTGTAGTTTTTTGTGATTACTGATGTTCACAATATTGGATTGGTCGGATGTCGTTGATTTAGAACTAAATGTTACTTTTGTATTGTATCAAAATAAATTGCTCGATTTTGAGCAACAAGTATCAGACAGTTAATTTTTAATTTATTTTGGTAATTTCATTGATCAAAACATTGTGCCTGGTTTGATTTTTACTTTTATTTACCGTACATTTATAATTTAAATACTTCACACAGCCATGAAAGTCAAACAAGCACTCCATATGGTATTTAGAATATTGTCTATGACTGCATAGTGTTCAATCCAATGATTACTATACCGGGTGTCCCAGACCACCCTTTTAAAATCTAGACAATTAATTACTGTAAGTAGATATGAAACAGGCTTTCTGGCTCACCTCGCACTTCCGATTTCCGACCCTCTGTAAACTTCATTTTTGACTGGTTTTGGGCCAGTTTGTTATCTGATTGTAGGCTAATTACAACCATTTACAACATTTTACAACATTTTAGAACATTTTCTCAGGTTTTCGCAAGGTGAATTTGGGAAGTGCGAGGGAAGTGCGAGGGAAGTGCGAGGGAAGTGCGAGGGAAGTGCGAGGAAGTGCGAGGCGCCCTCTTAACCTACCCTTGTAAACCTCATATTTGACTGGTTCTGGGCCAGTTTGCATCTGATTTGGGGTTAATTTCAGCCATTTTTCAGGTTTTTCAAATGGTGTATTTAATCCAGAAAAAAATAATCCAAGGAAGGGCAAGATGCACTCTTCACCGAACCCTCGTAAACCTCATATTTGACTGGTTCTGGGCCAGTTTGTATCTGATTTCGGGCTAATTTCATCCATTTTATCAGGTTTTAAAAAATGGTGAATTTAATCCACAAAAAATTAATCCAGAAATTTAATCCAAGGAAGTATGAAACGCCCTCTTAACCTTCGTTGTTTTACTTAACATAATCCTGATTTTAAAAGGATTTTCGTCTACTTTTAGACATTTTCACTGAGAGATATGAAACGCCGATTCTGCGCCGTCCCGGGAGCCAAATGCCGATTCTGCGCCTTTTTAGGAGCCGGGATTGGTAGGTTCTGCGTCATTTGAAGGAGAGAGATATGAAACACCGATTCTGCGCCGTCCCGGGAGCCAAATGCTGATTCTGTGCCTTTTTAGGAGCCGGGATTGGTAGGTTCTGCGTCATTTGAAGGAAGAGCGCTTTGATTGGTCAAAACAGGTCACGTGACAAGGAAGAGCGCTCTGATTGGTTGAAACAGGTCACGTGATGATTGTGATCATCCGAGAGCTGAGCATATAAGGGGTTGGTGTTCAAGTAATATTCAGTATGCTTCGAGATCTGTCTCAATCAGGGTAAGTAATATTTAAGTAGTAACTAAGTTAAGTAAGTAGTAATAAGGTACAAGTGGTAAGGTAAGTTTATAAGTGGTGGTAAGGTAAGTGGTAGTTAAGGTACAGGTAGGTGGTGTATTGCTGATTATGTAGTAGTGCAACTATTGTAAGATTTAACAGTAGTTAACATGGTGTTATTGTTGTGAATTGTGTCAATAACTATACTGTATTAATACTTTTACTTACCATTGGGTTAATGTTAATAAACTCGACCCACAATGAGGACTATAATATTTATTATTTACAATAAGAATTGGATAAGAAGTCATCTTATCAATTGCTAAAAAAAATGTCGTGTTTATATGATAAAGTGTTGAAGGGCGACTTTTGGTTTATTTGAATTAAAATTGCTTTTCTTAACCAGCGAGCATGTTATTTGTTTGAAATTACCTTTGTCAAGCAAATTTGTTATTGTGATAAAAATATTATCTTTTTAAATTTATTCTAATCTGCTTTATTATTTTCCTGTTATAGAGTGCAGCAGAAGATGGAAACAGTTAAAGTCAACTGTAAATTTTGTGCGAAGCTTATTGCGAAATCGCACATCTCCCATCATGTTAAGATTTGTCCAAAAAATCCAAATAAAGACGATTTACGTTATAAAAAAGTAACGTGTGAAAAATGTGGGAAAACAGTTTTAAACACAAATTTCAACAGACATAAAACAAAATGCAAGCAACCAACATCATCCGATTCTCGACCAGCACATAATGACGGACAACCCGGTACGAGCAGTAAGCATAAACAACCAGTCTGCAAGCAACCAACCACATCCGATTCTCGTCCAACACAAAATGATGAACAACCTAGTACGAGCGTCACACATAAACGACTAATCTGCAAGCAACCACCATCATCCGCTTCTCGTTCAGCACGAAATGACGAACAACCCAGTACGAGCGGTATGCATAAACGATCATCACCGAACAGAGATGATTTCGATGAACAGCCTGAAATTAAAAAGCCACGGATTGAAAATCAACATATTTCTTCAATCATTCAGAAAGTGTTTAATAGTGTCAGCATGGTTTGTTCTTCTGCTCTGAATGTGATTAAAAATCTCTTGAAACCCCCCGTTGACCTTCCACCCGTCAGTGAAGATGAACATTGTGTAAAAGAGAGAGCATTCAACAATAGACTTTTGACTTATCAATTTACAAACTGCCGTGGTATAAAAAACCCACAGATATTTTTAAATAGATATCAAGATTTGATTGTTGGTAAGATTGAAGAACATTTGGAACAGTACAATTTGAAAGTAAATTTTTCGTTTGCTGCCAACTACAGACGGAATGTTCCTGGTGTGGATAATCAGCTGGAAATAGACACCATGTACTTTAAAACCGAGAATACAATCATATATAAGACGACCGACTTACATCAAGTGTTTAAAGATGCGAAAGCAAAGTTATTAACTCGAATGGAAGAGTTCGAGGCACGGGGGTCAGGTTGGACGTTACACGAAGTCTTGTTTTTAGAACTGGCAATAAACAAATATGTACCATTCAGAGGGTCAAGTTATATTAAGCTGCCAGACGTTATTAAAAATAAAAAAGCTGTCATAAATGTTAAAAACAATGACCAGAAATGTTTTCTATGGTCCATACTCGCAGCTTTGCATCCTGTTGGTGTAAATGCAGAAAGGGTTAGCAAATACCGTGAATACGAACACAACTTTGACAAAGCGTTGAAAGACATTAAATTTCCTGTGAGTTTGGATGATGTGAAAAAATTTGAAAGACGCAGTGGGATATCCATCAATGTTTATGGTTATACTTGTGCAGGAGAAAATAAACTAAACGTATATCCTTTGATTGTGACTGATGATGAAAAAGATCAACACGTTGACCTCTTGTATATGAACACGGCAAATAAATCTCACTATTGTTATATAAAAAACTTGAGTAGGTTGGTGGGAAATCAAATCAGTAGGTATCATTGTGAGACACATATATGCAGGCGTTGTTTACAACATTTCGGAAGAAAAGATCTGCTTCAAAGTCACAAAGAACTCTGTAAGGAACACGAAGCGGTGAAAATCAGAATGCCAAAAAAAGGTGATGTCGTCAAGTTTACCCATCATAGATGTCAGATGAAGATTCCGTTTGTCATGTATGCAGATTTCGAGTGCATACTGGAACCGATCGACACTTGTCAACCACCGGAAAACGGCACATTGTACACCAATAAATATCAACACCACGCGGCTAGAAGCTTCGTATTATACACGGTGTATACTAACGGTGATTATAAAGAACCGATAACATATTTCGGTGTGGATGCTGCTCAACAATTTGCAAAAGTATTGAAATCTGAATTGGAAGCTATTGAAGAATTTTGTCTTGCAAACAAAAAACCCATGAACCCGCTGACTGACGAACAGAGAGAGCAGGCGGAAAAAACAAAGATATGTCATATATGCGGTAAAGATTTGGTAACTGATTTTGTTTTAGATCACGATCATTTGACGGGTGAATTTCGTGGATTAGCACACAACTCGTGTAACTTGAACTATCAGATTCCGAAATTTGTCCCCATATTCATACACAACCTGACCGGATACGACACTCATCTGTTTGTAAAAATGCTACGTTTAGATGATAAAACCAAGATAGATGTCATCCCGAATAACGAGGAACGATACATATCCTACACAGTTGATTTCAATATCAATATAAAAGCAAGACTCGTAGATTCATTCAAATTTACCATTGACTCACTCGATACGCTGGTAAAAAACTTGGACCGATTTGTACACATAAGTAAATATGGGGGTTGGGGTTCTCAGGTGCTTATGCTTAGGCAAAAAGGTGTTTATCCATACGATTATATGGACAGCGATGATAAATATTTGGAAACCAGTTTACCAAGCAAAAAAAATTTTACAATATTTTACACTTGAACAAATGCGGGATCAGCGCTTCGGACTATTCACGTGCAAAACAGGTTTGGGAGGGATTCGAGATAAAGAATATGAAAGAGTACACCTTACTTTATAATAAATCTGACGTGTTATTGTTAGCCGATGTTATGGAAAGTTTCAGGAACATTTGCATAGAAACTTACTCACTCGACCCCGCATGGTATTTCACAACCCCGGGGCTTTCATGGAGTGCCATGTTGAAGCAGACGGGAATAGAACTTCAGCTGTTGACCGATTATGAAATGATTTTAATGATCACCAAAGGCATCCGTGGGGGCATATCACAATGCTGCAATCGCTATGCGAAGGCAAACAACCCGTACATGCCTCTTTATAACAAAGACGAACCGACTACATATCTGATGTATTTAGATGCCGTGAACCTATACGGATGGGCGATGTCTCAACCAATGTATGGTGATTTCGAATGGGTTGATACGGATATAGATGTTATGAAGATCGACGATGACTCTGACAAAGGATATATTCTGGAAGTCGACTTGGAGTATCCCCAAGAACTGCACGATTTGCATTCCGAGTTTCTTCTCGCTCCGGAAAAACGTTGCCCACCTGGTTCCAAGGAGGTTAAACTCCTTACCACTCTGTATGACAAAGAGAAATATGTTATTCATTATCGAAATTTGAAAATGTATTTAACTCTTGGAATGAAACTTACCAAGATACACAGAGTGTTGCGCTTCAGTCAGAGTAAGTGGTTGGAACCCTACATTGATAAGAACATGGGCATGTGGATGGAGCAAACGAATAAATCGGCTAAACAGTTTTTCAAACTGATGAACAACTCGATTTATGGAAAAACTGTCGAGAACATAAGGAACAGAGTAGACATACGTCTGGCGACTCAGGACAAGCAGATCGACAAATGGATCGCGAAGCCGCAGTTCAAACACAGAACGATATTTTCAGAAAACCTTTCGGCGGTGCACATGAGGAAAATGAGTTTACTATTCAACAAGGCGATTTACGTGGGGATGAGCATATTGGACATATCCAAGACACTCGTATACGATTTCCATTACAATTTTATAAAGGCGAAATACGGTGATAAAGCTAAATTGCAGTACACAGATACCGACAGCCTGGAGTATCTGATAGAGACGCCGAATTTTTATGAAGATATGAAACTGACACTCGACAGGTACGACACCTCCAACTACAAGAAGTTTAACCAATTCAAAATGCCCCGGGTGAATAAAAAAAAATTGGGAACGATGAAAGACGAATTCGGTGGTGTAATCGGTAAGGAATTCGTAGGACTGCGATCCAAGATGTATGCCAACTATACTTTGGAGGGTAACGAGCTAAAAAAATCTAAAGGAGTGAAAAAATCTGTTGTAAAAAATGAAGTCACCTTCGAGGATTACAAGAAATGTTTGTTCGAGCAGAAAGAACTATACAAATCGATGAACATCATAAGAAGTCACGGGCATGAGTTGTACAGCGTTGAAATGTATAAAAAAGTACTATCCACGACTGATGACAAGCGATACATCTTGGAAGACGGAATCACCAGTCTGCCGTGGGGACACTACAAGATACCCAAGGATGTCGAAGCCGAATTGCTTTTGAACAGCAACATTTCACTGGAATAGAGAGCAAGTTGTTTTTATTTGTGAATAAAAAATATTTCTTTTAATCAATATCTTTTTTTTATTTCCAATTTCCAATTTACTGATATTATTGCTTATTTTTGTTGGGACTTTTTATGATACTATCCACCTATTTTCCTACACATTTAAATCATCATCTGTACATATTCCTTTTTAACGTCATAAGTGAACATGGTCTGTGATACCACGATGACGTAGGCCGTAGTGCCTTTATCAGCTACCGGACCGGTAACGGCGTTTGTAAAATCCAATTCGATTTGGATATTGTTTCTTTTTCTCTCGGTCGAAAACGGATGGAGGTGTGTGTCAACCACCATCACCGGGTATTTGTTGATGAAATCGTTTATATTGAGATATACATCATCGTTTTTGAACATGACTTGTCTCATCGAACAGTAGCTGTCGTGTAGCAGCCTGTAATTTTTATCCGTGATATTCAAATTCTGCTGTTCCTGCGGGTACCGTTGCCCGTTTATTTTCACGTGGAAATTCTTTATGTTTACACTGTCGAACTGACCGGGGTCTTTGGTCTGATCGTTCTTACGACTCGTCTGTAAGCCGATTATCACAAAGACCGGATTGAGTATGTTCCGGTAGAGATTCGTTATGTCGAACGTGTAATTGGAGCCTATCACACCGAATTTTTCAATACAATCCCAGCGGAAATATTCATATACCAATTCGCCTTTCTCGCTCAATTTCTTAAGCCCATCGATGAGCACGGCTTTCTTGGAGGGGTCGTAATCCACGAGGGGGACTTTCAACACGAAACTGGTAATTTTTATTTTTCCCTCCGCTGCGTCAACTGCATTGGTGCCGGAACCTTCAGTCCAGCGGTAGATGGCATCATCGTCTTCCGCGCGGGTGAACGTTATTTCAAATCCACCCTTGTACATGGGATACTTTAGACTATCAAAGAAGCCCAGACCCAGGTGGGCCAGCGTTCCCAGTGCTTCGAACTTGCGCCCTTGTCGTAAACCGACTTGAATCCGCTGCTGTAGTACGTGTTTTCCTCCGATCTGCTGTACGTGGTCAACCCTTTGATGGTGCTCGTGATACCGACTTTATCCACAGAATCGATGACTTGGTTGTGTTTTTTCAATTCGATACTCTTGAACAAATAAGCCGCAAAATTGTCCACGAGTTTGATGGGGTCCGTGCTGGCGTAGTTGCCACCATTGGATTTCTTGACAACATCACCTTGGATGTGAAACAATATCCTGTTGTTGTAAAACGAATCCCCGTGGTCCAGTTTGAATGTGGTGAAATTATTGGGTGAATTAAAGTGCAAGTCCGATACCGGTAGGACCGTGACGTATTCGCATCTCGCTATCTTATCCGATGCCTCTTCGTAATATTTCTCCATTCCTAATATAGGTTGTACGGTTTCCGATTTCCAATGAAAAATAAGAAAACTGTTGTGGAAAGCAATAAAAAATAAAAAACACCGAATTCCTGATCACTTAATAAAATCGACTACTTGAACAGTTTTACGTTTTTATACATGTTCAAACGTCTCAACCCGAGATTTCGAAAAACCCTTTTATCTTCAACATTTTTTATTACATCCAAACATCGCTCTACGTAGTCGAGACCCCTCGGCTGAGAAACCAGTTTTTCCATCTTATCGTGTATGAACTTTACGATGGCGATTTTTTCATTGTGAAAAGCGTTATTGCCGGCCTCCTCTTCGGCACGAATAAACTTTAATCTTTCAATTAGTTTATCATCATCATCGATATATTTGTACTCGACGGGGGCGTGTGAATCTATCAACAATCCGCTGCCCGATGACTGTTTATACTCTTTCCAGATCTCACCGATCAAATTCACCCATTTCCAAGACTGACTGGACCTGGGGCGTTTCAACTTTGGATCGTTGTTCTGAAAAATCGCATCGGATTTTAGCAGTATATCCTTGTAATTATTAAAGTCCTGGGCTGTGAAAGCACCCGCACTTATGAGTTTTTCTCGCGTCGTACCCTCGCCTGGAGACGAGCCACTGAGTTCCGCTTTCGTCAACAGACTCCACAATCCCGGTGTGCCGGTATATCTATCACCGGTGCTGTCTAATATGATATCATCATTTTCAATCGTAATAGTCTTCGATCCGATGGCCAGTTTGTTCAAGTTGAAATCGTAGCGAATACCGAAAGATCTATCGTTGCTGGTAGCGAGATGTTGTTTGGCGATATCACCAATATCTTGCCTTTCAGTGAATTCGCGGATCGAACGGTTTATCCTGCCTTCGTCTGGCGATTCTATTTCCGACGGTAAAGGATCGATGTGTGGTGATTCTCCGGGTGGAGGTGATTCTCCAGTTGGAGGAGGTTCGAGCACATCTTCATCTTCACGAGGTAAAGGCACCTTACGCGCCACCATCAATTCTCGACCCGGTGTACTGAAAGCGCGGGGTCTAAAAATGTCTTTTTTTCTATGTATAGTTTTAGACATGGACAGACGTTGCAGTGGTGATGGGGTCTTTTTATCGGAACCTTGCTCCTTGATCGCTTTGACGACCGGTTCCTGTCGCTTTTCAATCTCACGTTTTTCTTCAACTTCACGAATCTTTACTGCTTGGGATTCACTGACCAATTGGTTTTGCAATTTATCCAATTTTTTAGCCTCCTGCACAGTTAAAGGTTGATGTGCAGATATCGGTATGAAAGGAATTTTTGGTGCATATTGCTCACGTATCGGCGGATGTTTGCGAAACAATTCCGCTCGCTCTTTCACTTGTTCTTTTCGGATTTCCTCATTTTCCGCGACCCATTTTTCTTGTAGTTTTTCAATTTTTTTAACCTCGTCCGCAGTCATCTCGTCGGGCCACATTTTGTCGGCCAACTTGTGTTTTTTAACTAACGTCTTAACAATCTCTTTATCGCTTTTCCTCTTCATCGTACTAATATAGGTGGGTGGGTTTTTAGTAGCAAATTTTATGTTGGATAATCAAAATACAAAAGTGACGAATATTTTCACAAAAATTTGGAATCGAATAAAAAAACGTCCAACAACGTTTTCATTAAAAAAATAACGTTTACACATCGATTTTTGAAAAACGTTCGAGGGCGTTATTTATTAAAAACAGCGTTTAGAAATCGATTTTCGAAAAACGTTCGCGGACGTTATTTATTAAAAACATCGTCTAGACATCGATTTTCGAAAAACGTTCGCGGACGTTATTTATTAAAAACATTTTTCATATTGCACATGTATTTTCCACACCGCGCTTTTTTCATCATATTTACGGAGAGAAAACCATAAGGCTCATTCCAACACTTGTTGCATATATTTTCAAATTCACCGAAAGTCATGTCCGATCCCACGAAATCGTCGTAAATCCGTTTGGTGTAATGTTTATTCTGTTTGAAGACACAAAGGAAATTTATATTATTCCGTATGACCTGCATGTCCACTTTGCCGTAACTCTGGCTCAGGTAGACGCATGAAATCTTTTTATGCCTGCCTCTGATAAAATAGTCTTTAATACCTTTTTGCTCTTCCATCAGACAATCGTCGAATATCACAAGTGAGTTATTCTTGCACTCGTCCACCGCCGGCAGTTCATCGCAATTGTTGAAGAAATACGCGATTTTCTTTTTATACTTTTTCTCTGCGTCCGCATAGGTTTTTCTCAGCTCAACATAAGCCGGCTGTTCTATGGATTTACTGAATAAGTAAAGGTTTTTAAATATAATACCGTTTTTATTGTAAATGAAATTGAGCAGTAAATTGGTTTTGCCGCTGCCTGAAGAACCCACTATGAGACATCGCAATGGGCTGGGCAACAGGTTGTCTTCGAATGCCTCTTTGTAATATGAAACTATATCCATCACTATGTGGGTGAAACGACCTCTGGACATTCAGTAAAAAAATGAAAGCGGAGAAATGATTTCAAAATTTAATTCTTTTTCAAATTGACGACATTGGAATTATTCACAAAACACACATGTCTTTCATTACATTTTTACAGCTCTGATAAAATCGGAATAACCGTAAACCGATATACAATTTGTTTTTCGGTCGTGATCATATCGGACGCATAAAATGCAATTCAATAGTCCCCACTATCTAAATTCAATAGTCCTCATGCCGGACTATCTAAATACAACAGTCCCCACGCAGGACTATCTGAAAATGTGTTCAGGGTTGTCATCCGGGGGGTCGCGATTTGCTACCCCCTCAGATATGCAAAACAATACATTTTTCACGGGGCCGCGATTTGCGGCCCCCCTCAGATATGCAAAACAAACGACTGGACCACCGGCTGTTGGCTGGCGTGGTAGCTATCAAGTCTGATGTGATCGAGCGGAGGTGTATTTGATTGGGCTTATCTATTTGTTTGCGATTTATCGCTTCGGTTGGGATTGCAGTTTTGCGGGACTATCTGAAATTCAATAGTCCCCATGCCGGACTATCTGAAAAATAAATACAATAGTCCCAGCATAGGACCATCTGAATAATATCAAAACATCGTACGTTGTAATTCTTTCTCGTAGAACCCTCCAATTATATCTTCACCAGTTTCATCCGCAATCTTATAAGTCGTGGGTCTCGTGTTTAAAACTTGCTTGATTACAAAAATCTCGGACGTCCAGTTCTGTTTGTATTTATTAGTGAAAACATCTTTTTTCGCTGTAATGCGGACTCTGTCTCCCACATCGAATTTCGCCTTTTTACGGGGTATTCTATTTTCCAATTCGTTGTACATTTTCAATAATGCCTGCTCGTTGCCTTTATTCACATCCGCGGGCCTCATTTTTATAGTATGGTGGAAATCGTGTTTGTTGTATTCGTCGGTCAATTCTTGCAATATGTCGTGCCACTTGTGGGAATTTCTAACTTGGAATTTTACTTTCAACTTCTCATTTAACGTTCTATGATATCTTTCGATTATTGCGGATTTCTCCTCGCTCTCGGTGTGGTACAATTTAATGTTGTGTTTTTTCAACAACTTGTTAAAATGCGTATTTTTAAACTCTGTCCCTTTATCGGTGTGTAAGAGTTTAGGCGGTGAATGACCGTCATTTTTGGCCCGGGCAATTATTTTTTCAAAAGCTGATGACACATCCGGACCATCTTTTTTCTTCAAAGGTTCTGACCAAACGAACTTACTGAACGTGTCGATCACATTTAAAATATATTTATACCACTTGTTTTCCCTAGCATATTCTTTCAAAATCAACAGATCGGCCGCCCACAAGTCATCGATACCTTTCGTGACGATTCGGCGTTTTATAAACTTTTTCACGACGGGTCTGTGCAGCTCTTTAGCTTCCAAAACTTCCGGCAAGTCTTTGATAAACAAATTTCTCTTACTGCCGCATATCGCACAATTGGATGTCGCAAGCCACCTTTTATTTCTCGTTTTGACAGTTTTGACATCCGTGGATGGTGTGTTTGTTTTACACTTTCTGCAATGCAATTCCATGTCTAATAAAGCGCAGCTACTTTTGAAGTCAAATAAAATATTTGCAAATGCAAAGTCGTTTAAATAAATTGTACATTTGTGTGGATTGTGTGTTATATGTATAGGATAAGAAACGAGATGCAGCATAGACATAAAATCCAGTTGACCAAGGGTCAAAAGAACAAGTTGCGTATCGCTTATAAAAAGCAGAAACTCGCTATTTTAACTTTGAACAGAGATCAGTTGACGAACGGGAATGTCGAGGTGATGTTGACGGACGAACAACATAAACAAGTGTTGAGAGCCATAAAACACAATAAAGGCTTGAGATTGATATTGAGCCATTCGCAGTTGAAGAACAACATCGAAGGGGGTCTACTGAAAGAGATTCTGGAGTTGGCGGAAACGAGTATCCCCTATTTCAAGAAATTCGCTTCACCCCTGATCAAAGACAAGGTCGCACCAGCTATAAAAGATAAATTCGTTCCGTGGCTGAAAAAGATGATCAACGACGAGTTGGATACAATTATAGAAAAAGATCCGTCAGGTGCCGGATTAAGACAAATGATAAACAACCGACTCAATGCGGCTTTGAATGATGTACGGGTAAAAAAAAATTAATTCCGTTGACGTTGAGCGATCTGGAAGTGTGGGCCAATAAATTGAAATTGAAGAATTTTCGCGGTGTTTTCAGACGAGAGCTTTTACCTGATGCACCTTGGAAAAACGAGTGCGGTATAATCAATCTCGGTGATCTGGACACACCCGGAACACATTGGACGTGTTATTATAAAAATGGTAAAAATGTAATTTATTTCGATTCTTATGGAAATGCACCACCACCTTTGGAGTTGGATAAATACATGAGAAGTTTTGACATTCGCTATAATTCGGACCGATTTCAAGATTATGGCGATCCGCCAATCTGCGGGCATCTGTGTTTAGAAGTTTTAAGGCAGTTTTCAAATGGAAAAACATATGATGAAGTCAAAGACATTTTAAATAAAAATAAATACGCTTGGCTCGGGTGGTTCGTCACTTTTTTACGATGCCCCCGTCAATAAATTGTTTATACCATTTTTATTTTTTTAATAATTTATTACCACCCGAAAATCTGTTTTCCTAATATAGAAATGTCGACGTTTAGATCATCGAGTCAAACTAACCAGTCAGACGCATGGAACCTGCTTTCCATGGAGCCCAGAGAACCCAAAGGGGTTTTGACTGACAAATTCATCATGAGGTTCGATCGGTATTTGAACTGGGATCTGCTCTCTTCCCATTATGATTTTCCAATCGAGATGTTGCGGATGTACCCGCACAGAGTGAATTGGTCCAAGCTGTTGAGGCGTATTAAATTTTCGGAGGAATTCCTAAGAGAGATGGTCCCCCATTTCGATGAATGTTGGGGTATCCTGTGCAAATATCAAACGCTGTCTGAAAAGTTTATTCACGACTTCGCAGGTAAAATCGATTGGAATTACGTGTTATTGTATCAAAATGTAACTAGCAGATTTTTGGACGAACACAAAATGTATTTTGATGAAAACAATCCTAGTTGAGTGGCTCAGAGATATTCAAAATAAAAACCCGAATTTGCATGGATCGACCGGTTTGAATAAATGGTATTTAATATTTGCGGGATGAATAAAAACTAGTTGCTGTTTATTTTTTTTATATAAAACCATTAAGATGTAAAACATTTTTTTCCTAACATAGAAATGACGACTTTTAGACTATCAGGTAAGACTTCACAGCTGACCTTGAACTTGGAACATCCCATTCACTTGGATGCTGAGTACAAGCTGGCACTCACCGGACTTTTCTGCGAATACAACTTTTATAATTTATTTGAGGGTTGTAGTGTTTTGTTTGAAGGTGGAACGAAAATCGGTTTCGGTAAAGGTTTTTGGACATTTGATGCCATACAGAAACACATACAAAAAGGTGTGGATCCGCTGTTACGCGGTAAAACAGAAGATAAAAAGAATAAAGTCACGGTCGTTTCAATACTTAAAACTACGGGATACCGGGTGAAAATCACTTCACCTATAAAATTTCACATGGAAAATCCGCTGCAGCGTTTGCTGGGTTTCGATGAAATTGATGCCCCGGAATACTTGGACACGTACAATGCGAAAAAACCGCACAACATAAGACCATGGGACATGATTGAAGTCCACTGTGATATCGTGGAAAATTGTTTTGTTAATCATGATGAACATTGGCACAAACACAAAGAGTCTTCGGTGTTGTATAGTTTCTTTCCATATGGTGAATTTGGTAATAAAATTGCTGTGATGCCACGGCCACCGCTTTACGTATCGTTGAAAAAAGGATTGAATAAAATCCAACAAATCAACATTTACATTACAGACCAAAATAATAATTTATTGCAGATGTTCGATTCAAATGTGCATATTTATTTGGAGTTGATTCGGGTGTAGTATTTTTTAATTTATTGAAAATCGGCTGTTTCTATTTTTTATTTGACGCCGCAAAACGTTATTCCTTGTATAGGTGAAAATGAACGGTCCTAACTTTAATGATTTACTGAAAGAAATCAATGGAAAGTCTTACATCAGGGTGGGTGACCTGGAAGTTGGTAAAAAATATTTTGTGGAAAATATGGATAAAATCTCTTCATCATACGGTATGAGAATATTAGTCATATGCGATGATGTGAAATTCCCGAAAGCTGGAATGACAGGTTGACGAATAACTATATCAAACAACTGTTGAATTTTAAGGGGAAACTCTATGTGCTGTACAACAGTAAAATAACACTTTCAGATAATAAATTCAAGCACAGTATCGAGTTTAAGGTTGACGAATAAAAATAGTTTTTTAAAAACATAATTTAAATATATTTTTGAAAATGCCCCTTTTAATTTATTTGATGTGGAAACCCGTAATACATGCATTAGGAATCAATAATGGCTGAAAGCTACGGTTATTATTGCTTAACTGAAAAAGCATTTGAACCGTCGGGTCACCGGATGCAGCCGGTCTTGATCTGAGAAGCGCTTATGATTATGTTGTACCAAAACGCGGTCAACAGTTGATAAAAACTGACTTGACTTTCAAATTCCCTGATGGGTGCTACAAGATCTGTAGCACCAAGATCTGGATAGCGCCAAGATCTGGCTTGGCTTTAAAACATTGTATAAGTGTAAATGCCGGTGTCATAGACCGGGACTATACGGGGAATGTCGGTGTTATCTTGATGAACAATTCCGATATCGATTTCCACGTGCGTCGTGGAGATAGGATTGCGCAGATCATATGCGAAATGTATAAAAAACCACCTTGTATTCGAATAGACCAAGTTGAACAAACTGAACGGAAAGACGGCGGATTCGGAAGCACCGGTGTAAACTGATTAAATTATAAAAAATGAAAATGTCTTTTTTTCATCCTCAGGCATAACGGCAGTTGTCTGGATTTATAACCATTTCATGTTGAATATCAAGTAGAAGAAAATCAATTAAATGTTTAAAAATAGAGCTTAAGAGGGCATTTCGTTGGTGCCTGGATTAAATCTAAGAACAACCTCGGAAATCCTAAAATGCGGTGAAAATGCCTAATGTAGGTGAAAATCCTTTTGAAATCAGGATTATGTTAGGTTAAAACAACAAAGGTTAAGACTCGCCCTTCTTTGGATTAAATTTCCGGATTAAATACACCATTTGAAAAACTTGAAAATGGCTAAAATTAACCCGAAATCAGATACAAACTGGCCCAGAACCAGTCAAATATGAGGTTTACGAGGGTTCGGTGAAGAGTGCGTCTTGCCCTTCCTTGGATTAATTTTTTCTGGATTAAATACACCATTTGAAAAACCTGAAAAATGGCTGAAATTAACCCCAAATCAGATGCAAACTGGCCCAGAACCAGTCAAATATGAGGTTTACAAGGGTAGGTTAAGAGGGCGCCTCGCACTTCCCTCGCACTTCCCAAATTCACCTTGGCAAAACCTGAGAAAATGTTCTAAAATGTTGTAAAATGTTGTAAATGGTTGTAATTAGCCTACAATCAGATAACAAACTGGCCCAAAACCAGTCAAAAATGAAGTTTACACAGGGTCGGAAATCGGAAGTGCGAGGTGAGCCAGAAAGCCTGTTTCATATCTACTACTGTATTCACAAAAACAAATTGTGCCATTATTGGTAAATCCGTTGTGCTCTATCCATTTATGATAATTTCAATGTACAGGGTGTACCAGAAGTAACCTTTCAAGACCGGAAGTCATTAATTTTAAATACGAACCCCAACTTTTTATGTTATTTTTGGGTTTTAGACATAATTTTAAGACAACTTTACAATTTAATGTGTACCCGTAAGCCTAACGGTTTGGGAGATAATGGAGGTAGAAGTTTGATTTTTTCCCATAAGAATAACATGGAGCTAAATTAGACATCCATGATATCAGAAAAATTTCCTGTAAACTAAAAAGTCCTAGCATAAAAATGCCTTAGCTTCTTCTTTTAAACACTTAAGCATCATTATTAGTTTTGTCATAAATTATTTTATTTTTCCATAAATTGTTCAATATGGCAGAGATAATATTAAATGTATAGAAAACTAAAATTAATTACATGAAAATCGGTATTTTAAGATGAAATATTATTTAAAATGAGGTTATGAGATATTTTTATGATTGGACAGTTATGTTAAAGGTTAAAGTTTCAGTGTTAGTGGATATTAAAATTTGCTCCATGTTATTCTTATGGAAAAAAACAAAACTTCCAACGCCATTATCTCCCAAACCGTTAGGATTACAGGTACACATTGAAATGTAAAGTAGTCTTAAAATTATGTCTAGAATCCAAAAATACTATAAAATGTGGGGCTTTGTATTTAAAATTAATGACTTCCGGTCTGGATAGGTTACTTCTGGCACACCCTGTACATTGAAATTATCATAAATGGATAGAGCAGAACTTGTTTACCTATAATGGCACAGTTTCTTTTTGTGAAAAATTAATTGTGTAGATTTTAAAAGAGGTGTACGGGTGGTCTGGGACACCCGGTATGTATAAATTACAAATTGTCTATAACTTATTTTTAGAAGATCTCTGGTATTAGTTTATAAACAATAGTGAATGCTGAATAAGCATAATTGATCACCGCAACGATGAAAACAAGGCCTCACGGCCGTCTCCGCTTCAACCGAATTTTACGATCCTCCACACCTTCACCACAGTATGATTAAACAAGAGTGCAATTTGTATATTTTGAGATCTAATTAAATTTATCATTTTTTATCAAAAGACTGCTGTTCGGCATGAATAATGAACTATTATCAATCTCACTCAATTTATTTATGACAAATATTCAAGTAAATCAAGAGGAACGATGAACATAACATCTTATTTAACGAATGACTAAATACTTTTGTTTGATCTTTTCGCCCATGTAACATCGACTGATGATCAATACAGACTGTGATCAGCTGTTTTGACGGTGCGCAGCGGCACTTACTCGGTGGGAACGGGTGACCAGTTGAGCTGCGGCTGGGACCGCGGAACAGGCGGGTCCATCAGACCCGGGTCCATGTCCAAGATCATCTTGAGATCCTCGTCGATGCCTATACTGAGGCTCAGTCGCACGTAGTCTTGCGTCCGCTCCATGGCCACACATGACCGCCGCGGTAACCGCACCGCAACCGTACCGCACCAGCACCGCGACACCGACTGCCGCCGCCACCGCCGCCGCGCGACCAAAATAACGTCCGCGCCCACGCCGCCGCACCGTACACACCGCCGGCGCCGCCACCTTGACTGGTGTTGTGTTTACAACTTTGAACACGACCGTCAGATTCCGACTGCGAAATCTCATAAACTCAACTCATATGCACTTAAAGTTCCCGGAGCCGACATGAAGGCACAAGAAAGGCGACACACTACCGGACTTTCCACCGGACCGTACATCGGACCGAGCATCATACCATACATTACACCGTACATGGACGTAAATTTACTCCGAACATTTCGCCGAACAAGGCATCGGACCGAGCAACGTACCGGACAAATCCACCGAGCGAGGTGAAGGAAGTTTAGGGCCATATCATACGAGCGCTACTAACGCCGCGTTGATAGCGTCGCGTTGATAACGCTCCAACCCGGAAATGGGGTTCTTATGGAGCATGTCATACGGACGCTAACAACGCCAGCGAGTCCGCGTTAGCCCGACGCTGAGGGCCATATCATACGAGCGCTACTAACGCCGCGTTGATAGCGTCGCGTTGATAACGCTCCAACCCGGCAATGGGGTTCTTATGGAGCATGTCATACGGACGCTAATAACGCCGGCGAGTCCGCGTTAGCCCGACGCTGGGCGCTGCCAACGCGGACGGACGCGTTAGCAACGCGCGTTAGCAACGCCGGGACCCTGTCATACGAGCGCTAGCGTCAGCGGGACGCATTTTCCCCGCGACTACTGGCAGAACAACTGGAAGACCTTTGTAGTGATGATGTTTGACATCGAAAAATTTATTTATACAGTTGAAAATTTTCCTTCTCTGTACGTGGTTAAGTCGAGTGGCTATAGCAGGAAACCGAAGGCACAATGTTGGATCGAAGTTGATGAGCATATGCAAGAAAACTAAAATAATAATGGTTCACCATCGTCTTGGATTCTTCCGATAATAGGCCTACTCTTCGATATTATCCAAAATGTGCAAATAGCTGACACAACCTAACTGTATAGTGTCTATTTTGGAAATAAAATAAGTGCCACGACGGCAAATGCGCCCGGAAAACGCTACGTATGATGTACCCGGCGTTAGCGTTAGCGTTAGCGGGACGGTATCAACGCGGCGCATTTGCCGCCACGTATGATATGCACTTTTTTCGGCGTTAGCGCGACGCTATCAACGCGGCGTTAGTAGCGCTCGTATGATATGGCCCTGAGCGCTGCCAACGCGGACGGACGCGTTAGCAACGCGCGTTAGCAACGCCGAGACCCTGTCATACGAGCGCTAGCGTCAGCGGGACGCATTTGCAACGCGACCACTGGCAGTACCTGAGGGATCCGCTACCAGTGGGCAGTGGCCACATATCAGTGAAATACTTTGCAGTTAATTGCAGTTCAGTCTGTATTATGTTTGATACACAAGACGGACAACATAACACTCTATCCACCTTTAAAACTATAAAATTAAATGACCTGGAGGAAATCTTTAAATCATTACCACCAAAAAATTCAACTGGTATTGACCAAATACCAAACAAAATCATAAAATTCTGCAAAGATGAACTCATTCTTCCTTTACTAGACATTATCAACACATCAATTAAACAATCAACTGTCCCTGAAGCGATGAAAACTGCCATAGTATACCCCAAACTTAAAAAGGGCGACCCACATCTAATGGAAAATTATCGACCGATATCAATACTCCCTACGTTTTCAAAATATCTTGAAAAGATCATAAATAAACAAATAATTAAACATCTGGAGGAAAATAGTCTCATTACACCAAATCAACACGGCTTTAGAGAAAATAAATCAATAAATACTGCATTATCTCAACTCTGTAACTCAATAACCAACATCTGGGAAAATAATCAGCAGGCTGCAGGAATATTCCTCGACCTTCAAAAGGCTTTTGATAGCTTGGATAGAAAAATTCTCATTGACAAACTGAAACAATTGAACATCAAAAACAAAGCTTTAAAATGGATAGAAAACTATCTGACTAACCGTAAACAAGCAGTCCAAATAGAATTTTTCCACAACTTTCAAGAACAAAAACATCGATCAAAATTCTCAACTTCAACCCACGGAATTCCCCAAGGCTCGGTGATTGGACCATTACTGTTCTTAAGGGGGCGGTCTACCCCTGGCGCGCACCCAAATGCAAGGGGTTTTTATAATCGTGTTATCTTCTGCCAAATGAAGCCTAGAGCTATAAATAAGGTGTCATATTAAAGAAGAATAACGGTACTAATTTTCCTCTGTTACACTTTTATAATTAGTTCATTAAAACCAATAGAAAATTTCAGTTAAAAATCTATAAAAACAGATGATTTTAGACAGTTATAACTGAAATTAGAAATTTTATTTCAAAATTCTAAAAAGATAGCCGACTAGATCCTTTTTTCTACTTTTAGAAAAAGTTAACAGGCAATCTCTATCTTAAGCGGTTAGTTTTAAAACACGATCCCCGTAAACCTCTGCATTTACAAAACTAAAAACAGATGATTTTAGACAGTTATTACTGAAATTAGAAATTTTATTTAAAAAATCTAAAAAGATAGCCGACTAGATAATTTTTTCTACTTTTAGAAAAAGTTAACAGCCAATCTCTATCTTAATTGGTTAATTTTAAAACACGATCCCCGTAAACCTCTGCAGCCATCAAACTGGCCTAGCGCTACGGCCGCGAGGCGGCATTCGGCATTGTTGTTGTTTTGGCTGGGGTAGACCGTCCCCTTAATCTACATTAACGGCTTTCCAGACTCTCTACCTGAAGAAAACACATGTCTTATGTTTGCTGACGACATAACGATCATCAAGTCAATCAACTCACACCATCCCATAGAACCTCAACTTGAAGATACAATAGCCATAGCCACAAATATATGCAATAGTTTAAATCTAAAAATAAACAAGTCTAAAAGAGTCAGCGTTCTCTTCAAAACCCAAAATACAACAGATCCGAATAATTCAACTCATGAAACAACAACTTTCCTTGGCATCAACATCGATAAAAACTTAAACTTTCAAAACCATATTGAAAAACTACATAAGAAGCTATCATCAGTCCTCTATGCATTGAGAAGAATCAGATGTATCACCAACAAAGAAACAGCAATTATGACATATCATGCTCTCTTCTCTTCGCATCTTCGTTTTGGTATCATAGCCTGGGGATCCGCAGGTGAAACACATCTTGAAAAAATCTTCATTCTACAAAAAAAGGCTATAAGGATCATTGAAGGACTTCACTACAGAGAGCATTGCCGACCATTTTTCAAAAGTAATAAATTCCTAACCTTGACCTCCTTATATATACTTGAAATAGTTTCTTTCATAAAACAAAACCCTCCAACACTAAGACAGGATTGCCACAAATATTCACTTAGATCAATGCAAAATTTTAACCAAAATCAACATAGGCTTCAAAAAACAAGTATAACCCCACAATGCATGGGCACTAAACTTTACAATCTCTTGCCCCTAAAATTAAAATCAATATCCAACGCTAAATCTTTTAACAGAAAATTAAAACAATATTTGATTGAAAAATCATACTACAACATCTCAGAGTTTTACGATGACCACAATTGCCACATTAGGCCATAAATAAAACTAAACAAACCAACCTTGACTCACGGTATCTCCTACCTGCACCCATTGCCCTACCTACCGATGGGCCACTTGACGACTCCCCTGTCTTGAAGACTGCGGTGAAGAGGACACATGGTAAATGGTAAATGGTAAATGATACAGAGAAATTTATTTATTCTGTTGAAAAATTTCCTCCTCTGTATGACGTAAAGTCGACTGATTATAGCAACCGGAATTAACCGACATTCGATAGTATCGAAAGAACATGGCTTCATATTTCCTGGAACATTAAATGAAACTGTCCTGTCGACAAACGTAAGAGAAAGAACAGGATGAGTTCCCCATCGTCTTGGATTCCTCTGATAGTACTCTTCGACTATATCTAGTAGGTGCAAATAGCTGACACAACCTAACTGGATGGTGTCCATCTTGGAAATAAAATTAATGCCACGACGGCAAATGCGCCCGGAGGACGCTACGTATGATGTACCCGGCGTTAGCGTTAGCGTTAGCGGGACGGTATCAACGCGACGCATTTGCCGCCACGTATGATATGCACTTTTTCCGGCGTTAGCGCGACGGTATCAACGCGGCGTTAGTAGCGCTCGTATGATATGGCCCTTAGAGAGGGAGGGAGAGCGTGAGTGAGTGAGAGCGCAAGAGAGTTTAGTGGAGAGGGGAGGTGTTTTCCAACACGAGCGTTCGGGGCGACGCTCGGTACGGCGTTCGGAGCAAAATTGACCCTAACACACTACCGTACATCGGACCGTGCTTTACTTGATGTTTTGCTAGAAAACCGCCTCCAGAGCCCTTAGTACAATGCTCGGTCCCGTGTTCGGTCCGGCGCTCGGTCCGATGAAAAGTCCGGTTGTATGTCGCCGCTTTTTCTCGAATGCCATGAATGATTGGCTCCAATGACGATAGGGCAACGAATGAGCGGTCACTAAAGCAATGGAACGGGAACGGCAGGAAATGCAGATCTTGTAATATCGTCTGTCAACGATGGTCAAACCGTAGGAAAGCGCCCACAGGCCGTGTCTTCCCGATAGATCCGGACATGAAATTGACAGCAAACTGTGCTGATAGATCCGCGACAAATATGTGGTACTAATGAGGGGATTAACGATTCCCGTCAGATCCGCATTGGGCAAACTTCTTATTTTATTACTGTACTATTGCTTGAGATGGCAACAAACGCTGGAAACCCAATGTTGTTGTATCATTTTCAATACAACCCAGTATGAATAAATTTCGTTAACATAACTAATTTGTTCTTTAATTTCAATTAGGCATTCTGATACCAAGTTTGATATAAATCGGTTAATTATTGACGCAAACGACAAGTGATTGCACCCTAAAAGGCCGAGTTCGGTTATCCGTGCGGGTTTACGGCGTCCGTGGGCCCTGTTGTGTATGTTTGTGCGAGACTACACGACAGACCTGCCTCATTGAGAAACCATTTTCACAAAAGGGCACGCAATCTCGAGTGGTGGTGCTAACAATGAACTTATCGTACTTCTTTAATTTTCCTCGTCCCTTATGTTACAAAGCGAAAAAGTTAAACAAAAACTATTTTTCATCACACTACATCGATATCAGCTGTTTTCGACCCTCACTTCTACCAACGAAACGCCTGTTTAGCCAAAATTTTCCGGCCTAGGGCGGTAATGGACACGGTAGCAGAGAAATCTAGAATATTAGAAGGTAGGCCTATTTAACAACAACAACAAATAACAAATCAGTGACGTAGTTAGTAGTTCAGCTGATAGCAACTGTTAAATATGTATGACGTAGATGGGAAAATAGTGCTTTTCCCTTGGAATCAGCTGTAGTCACTTACCGATTAGTTTTGGTGGCCTTAGCTGATGTGAAGTGGTTGCCTAGCAACCAGAAACTCAAGCAGTACATCTCGCTAGGTTAGTTGAAGTTGAGGTTATGTTTTGTTTGTTATGAACGAAAAATTAATTTTTTCTCTTGTTTAGAATTTATTGAATTGTGTAGTGTGATGAAAAATATCGTTCATAACTCGGGCCGAAAGCATTTTGCCAACCCTCGATCGTTTCAAGTTCTCGACTTCGTCTCGAACTTGAAACACGATCTCGGGGCCGGCAAAACGCCACTTTCGGCCCTTGTGACGAAATATACTATTTAAGGTTTAAGCCTACCAGTGAAAAGGTAAAGTTTTATTTTACACGACTACTCTGCTGCTGTGTGCTTTTCTAGAGGGCGGGAGGGGTGTAATCACCCTCAAAGGAGGGCGCGGATCTAACGGCACTCCCCCCGAGGTAGCGACCGGAATAATTAGGATCAATTTGGAATTCGGATCTATCGGGACTCGGATCTACCGGGACTCGGATCTATCGGCACGGCACCCCACAGGCAGCGGAGCGATCGCGTCTAACGACCGACTGTGTTCAAAGCTGATCGTTTCAGTTATAAAAACATTTCATTTTGTAGCGACGATCGGGCACTGTAAAACTACCGCATTAGTGAGTCACGTGACGCACGGTCGAGCACTACACACGAGGTGTCGAGTTTGAAAGTCAAGTTTGTGGGATTTTTGCTGCACTATTTTCCTACTCCGAAGATCTAATGGAGATCCATAAACTCTTGATACCGGGCAAGCAAGTTAAAGTTGGATAGAAGTACTGTAGTGTAATATCTTTTTTGTCATCAGGGGACATGCACAGATTACAGAGGGTTCAGAACATGTGAGCAAGGTACATCTCTGGACTAAGAAAATTTGATCACATTATCATGTGAACGGAAGTCCCTTGGCTCATTGCTTATATCCGACTTATGTTTCCTCCGCACATCTTGTCTCACCCAGAAAGTCCTGGAAGAAGGGAGACCTGAATACCTCAGAGAAAGGCTGAAACACCGCTCTGAGGTACGCTCCCGCTGCACTAGGCAGGACACCATGCTGGAGTTGCCTAGTGTGCGCTGTGAAGGGGATACGAGAGTGTTTTCTTATTTTGCCCCACAAACTTTAAATATGTTGTTGTCCAGGTTGGGGAGTGGCCTGAGTACCAAAAAATTTAAGAAGGCACTTCTCGACTTGTTGTACAAAGAGAGCACTTTTTTTATAAAAATTAACTTTGTTTTCACCTGAAACTGTATTTTATTTTATTTATCATAAGTTTGTATTTATTACACATTATGTTTAGCTATTAATTTTTATTTATGTAAAATAATGACTCGAGTTGTTTTGAAAACCTTGTTACATGTAAAACTCTCAAAATAAAAGACAATTTTATTTATTTACATCTTAATGATTCAAACGCCTCAAACAAACCAAGGGGAAAATTTAATAATTTTGATAATTGAAACTAATTTTAGATTCTTTAGTATAGTTATCATGTAAGTGTTCATTCGAGTTTAACATGGGAACGTAAGCTCGAACACCTATCATAAATACTATTTTTGTCTTCAGCTGTCGGTCGTTGAAGTCATTCGATCGTTCTGTTTGCTCATTAAAACGCCATGAGTACAGACTATGCCAGAGCTGTTGTTAATGTGTCAAACAAAACAAAAATATACATGATTCATAACTCTTTCTGTGATTTGAAATATTACTGGGAATTTCCTCTCTATTAAACGTTCCCCAATTCCATGTTGAATCATGGCACTTAATATTGGGAAAATAAGTCTTCCAATTTAATATTTTTTTTTGTTTTAATTATTAATCTTTACTAGACTAGACTGAAAGATACTAGGGATAAAAAAATATTAAGACGGTATTTCGTCGGAATGTCACAAAATATACAATGAATTTAATGCCATGATAAGCCCTGAGGATAAAAAAAATAATAACAGATAGTGCCACAAAGAAGGCCTTTTAATACAATAGAATATGGTGACAATCATCAGATTGCTTAAAAAGTAATAGACTGTTTAAAAAAAGTAATCCAATGAAAAACTAACAGTAAACCCCCATATAAATTCTGCATTAGGATCACAGTATGATATCATATTAACATATTATTATAAAAATTGGTTCTCATACACAGTGTGAACAACTTAACTGCGCCACCATTGGCGTCTCAGAAAATAGATTTAAAGATTTAAAGATTTAAAGAAATCTTTAAACTGGGAGACTTATTTCATGACAATGAAATAATTAATTAAATTTTTTTATATGGTCGTCATTTTTCAATGTGGTGGCTAACGTTAAAGGTCTGGAACACCCAATATTTTTGATGATTTAGAACTTCCATGCAATTTTGAGACGTTTTTCTTCTTTATTATTTGTTCCTAAACTAAACTGTTTAAGAGAGTTTCATTTATACCCCTTATGAAACTAACTACTTGAATCAAATGTTGACATCAACTGTCAACATGTCAACAATTGGGAAAATCTAAGGATATTTCAAAAGGTAACAGGATAGAGCATTATAGTAGCTGTGGATGACTCATTTTCCCCTCCTGCTAGAGCAGCTTTGCTACAGCGTAACTTGGCAGCGAAACTTCAAAAGTCCTTGAGGAAAAAACAACCACACGCCATTAGGGGAAATATTTCTTCAGCGCTAAACACCTGCAGTGAACTGACCAAGGGGCAGACAGATTCCTGTATCGACCAGGTGCCACAACCCAACCAGACTATAACCAAGGTTATACTGCAACAAGGTTTAATTAAGGTGCAAGGTGCAATTAAGGTTTGACTGCAACACAACCAGGTGCCACAATCCAGCATGAAGCACACTGTTAACACAAGCACAGCTAATGCATTTATAATAGAAGAAGCTTCCTCCAACTACAAAGGAAATGCAGACTGGAACACTCCTATTTCCACCACCGATGTGAGCATTATTCACAGGGAGAATGTTGGTGTGTCATCAGTCATTGAGCAGTCAATAGTCCCCAGCCTTGCTGATATGACCTGCTTCCCGCCACAAAGTAACAATATTAAATTGTTGTAGGGGTGTTACTTGGCAGAAACTCCAGCAGCGAGCAGGGAGGGGAGACCGCAGCGGACACCGCCCCGTAATGCTGCCTCGAGCCAGGGGATGTGATGTTAGTGAAAATGGGCTCTCTAGTGCTGTGCATCAAGATAGTGTAAACACTAGCAGTACCAATGTATGTAGTGATTCTGCAAAGGGCAATAATTTTTAGAATTTGTAAAAGAGAAAAAAGGGAAAAGTTAAAATCTAAAAAAAAAAATAGTACATCAGATAAAACAATGAAACAATTTTGTTCTGGGGAAATCATTGTAATTTTTCATCAGAATGTCCCCACTTGCCTTCCAGAATTGATTTATTGAGTATTAACTTAGAAGAGTTGAAGCCTGATATTATTGCCCTTTGTGAACACAAAATGTCTGATGTCGAAGTTGAAAGGTTAAATTTGGATGGCTTTAGAATATGTTCTTTTTTTCTCGTAGGACAACAAGGGGGGACGTGTTATGATTCTGGCTCGTGAAAATGTGTTGTTTAAAAAATTATCTATTCCAAAGGTTGAGATGCTTATTGCTGAAAAAGAATTCGAACCTTGTTTTGTAAATTTTAAGTCTGGAAGTTTTTCCTTTGTTTTGGGCTGTATCTATAGAACACCTAAGCTCTGTTTACTGGATGGGTTTCTGGAAGAGTTAGAAAAAGTACTGGATATATTATACAAGACTTTTAAAAATATTATTTTAGTTGGGGATTTAAATATTAATGTTTTACAGAGAAATAATGGTTATAATAAATTTGTATCTACTTTGAACATGTACAATATTCAGTAACTGTTTAACAAATATTGATAAAAATAAGATTTGTGTTAATTGAGAAAACACTGAAATATCTGACCATGATGGAAAAATAATTAAGGTCATTGATGTGAATAAAGGACCGTGGAAAAATAAGCCAATAAAGAAATACTGTTGGAAATATAGAAAAGAAAACATCGATTTATTTGTAAAATATCTAGTTTCTGAATCATGGGGTAATGTATACCATGCATCTGTTGAGCAAAAGTATGATGCATTTAGTGAAATATTTATGTACTATTTTAATTATTCTTTCCCTAAAGTATTGGTAACTAGTCGTAAGGATAAAAGCAATGCTTCGATTAGTGATGAAATAAAAAGTAGAAAAAAAGATATATTGCAACTTAGTAAGGATTTTAGGGAAACAAAGAATTGTCAGCTGAAAGAATTAATTGGAGATAAGAAAAAACATTTAAGAAGTTCTGTTAGGGATTTGAAACAAAGTTATTTTAATTCAAAAGTAAGTAAATCTAGTAATGTTGTTAGAACCACATGGAAGTTGGTAAATAAAGAAGTAGGTAAAACCATGAACTCTGTAAATAATATTATGTTAAACCATCAGGGGTCTCTGATTTGTAATCAAAAGGAGAACGCAAATATTTTTAATGAGTATTTTATTTTGTAAAAGCTGTTGATAACCTTGATGTGCCCAATTTGGATGGTTCTTGTTCAAATGCTTCCCGACCCCAGAGCTGCAAGCCTCAAAGTTTTCGTTTCAGACAAGTTTATTCTATATCGTTTTTCTCTAAACCTAATGGTTAAGGAATTAGAAGCAATTAAAGTTCATTTTTAGTTCCATAAGAAAAACATGGGGCAAACATGAGCTGCCCATATTTCCGAAACCTTTGATAAAAATAAAAAATACTCACAAATAAAAATGTCTTAAATTGATGTTAAAAGAACATTTTTTTCATAATAACAAAAAAATTTTGAAAATTTTATTTATGTCCGCCATATTGGAAAGAAGTTAATTTATTTGTAAATGATAATTTTTATAAGTGAAATGTTCTTAAACATCAGTTTAAGATATTTTTATTTATAAGTATTTTATATTTCAACCAACAGTTTCGGAGACATGGGCAGCTAAAGTTTGCCCATGTTATTCTTATGGAACTAAAAATTAACTTTAATTGCCCCTAGCTCCCTAACCGTTAGGTTTAGAGAAAAATGGCAAAGAATAAAAAAGTTTGAAAATGACATGGAAATTTCAAAAACACTATAAAATGTAGGGTGTTCCATGAGAAATTTTAAAGTTGGCCGCCATATTGGAAAAATGGCGGGAAATTTTGAAAAGTCAAATACATACCTAAAAGCGAAATAAAAAAGTAAAGGGGGTCCCCCATAAGAAGTATAATGTGATATTTAAAATAAAAAAGTTAGCTATGGATCACTTAAGAAACTCACCCTGTATACGCACCAGCCTAGAACTCTATGAAATCAGTAGTTTTATATTATTGATTGTTTGATTAATAAACATAAAAGTAACTTGTTTTCAACATTTTTAGTTTGAAAAAGGATGGGTTTTTTCAGTAGTTAATTTCATAAATCGCTCCATAATCGTGATTTTGACTTCACAGTGTCCTAGATATTAAAATTTCCTTTAAAATTACAGAAAGATGAATCTTTTTTTACCAATATTAACGGTGTAGCGGATGTTTGAAATTTAACATTAGTCTTATGGGAATAAAAATATAAGGTAACCGCAGTAGTGCAGACTCTTAAATGTTATACATATGTACACAATTATTGTTATTATATAATTAGGCCTAGATCAATTAATTTTTCTATGTACCCGGTACCTATGTCTAACGTTGTCCTCCTCTGTTTATAATAGGCGGTTTGAGAGCTCGGGTTTAGCTTAATGCCGGGCGTAAATACCAGTTATAACCGGATTTTGCGCGTCACCTTAAAAATCGGGTTCGGTAGCTCCGGTTTACGCGTGCCACGGCGTAAAGATAACTCCGAGCTAAATATGGGAGGGATAAACTGCGGCCGAACTATTTGGGTTCGAGAGACATGGTTTAGGGTAATCCGGGCGTAAAAGATTATCTTTGTGGGTTTGAGAGTTTGAGTTGTAGCGCAAATAAGATAAACTCGAGTATGAAAGGAGCGATTTTGGGCGGCAACTTAGACCCGCCAGGGGGCAGGCCTAACTGGAGCGTGACTTTATTATTATATATTTCATGCCTTCTATTATCACTGAATTGATAATAATACTATATTTAAGTTATCCGTGACATTCTAAAAGATATTTACGTCTAAAAATTCATATTTTTTGTTTTTATTTCGTCTTTATTTTTGTCTGTGATTTACGTTTAATACTATAGCTAACTATGACAAACTATTAATGCCAACAAAGTAGATGGGCCTTATATTTTCTTATTCTTTACATTCGTATACTGTAGATAACTTGGAATCTCTTGGCGTTTGATGGCAGGCCAAACAATTGGAGTGAAGCGACGGAGAAAAATTAATAACTCCCACAAATGAATATTTCAAATTTTGATGGGGTAATAATAACATATTTATTTTAAACATTAGTTTCTAAAACATACTAACGGACATAAATTAATATTTTTACTTTTATTTCATATTTATTTTTGTCCGTGATTACGTTTAATACTATAGGCTATTCAAGCTACTGTACTATGAAATTCCAAAAAATATGGATTCCAACAAAAAGGTATTCTGAATATAAAGTTATTGCTTATACGGTAAATTAATATGGTAAACGATAAATGCTATTTAATTTTTTGCTGATTTGTCCAGTTTAGTGATTTAATTTATGGAAAACTTGTTGCAAATTAATCAAGAATAAACATTAAACAATATTCATACATTTTAAAGTTACAACACAACTTATTATCCATAAACCTGTGAAAATAAAAATAGGGTTTGTAGGTAGGCCCACGTATAACTTGGCCCTTGATGGCCATTACTGGTCAAACAATCGGAGTGGAGTGACGGACAAAACTTAATAACTTCCACAAATGAATATTTTCTCAATACTAAGGTTGTTTTGATTTTGACTTTATTTTCCTGTACCGGTACCTAAACATTTAGTTCCCAAAAATCATAATGCCAGTAAAGTAGGTAATATTTTACGTTGTTTATTTTTTAGGTCTGTAATCCGTTAAATAAAATTATATATGGAGGGGAAAATGAAATGCACGTGGGTCGAATTCGAATTATACAGAATATCCTAATCCAATAAACTTCCAAAACGCCCAAACAATCGTCACAAATGTTATCCTCAACTGAATCACGAGCACTTCCTAAATGCGAAATAATGTTTTGCTTTGACAGGTGCGGGAAGACGCCACAACAACTACATTCCACTGATAACGAACGTGAACTGTGTGGGGGCCATTTACTCGACGTAAAGTTTTTCTAAATCCTTAGTTGTATTTTTGCTGCTTATACCGGAATTACTTTAGCTCCCTAATTATGTATAACACAAAACATTTTATATAAAGTATTTAAATGTAGAGGGGTTTTGTCCTTATGGTTGACAGTGTCTATGGCACATAAACATATTGTGAAGCTTTAATTTTAATGCAAGATAATTTTATTATACCAATTATACGACCATTAACACCGGCAAAGGTGCAATAGCAAAGAGCTTTTATAAGAACTAGATCAACAACTAACTGTTGAGAGAATGTAGGGCCTATGGTTTCCTTCAATACATATTCAGGTAACAAATAATACAATAAATTATTAATTTGTAGTGTTCAAGTACCAATATAGTTTTTCATACATTGTTGTAAACCACCCCACCCCCTTCACCATATTGCCAATTCCATGGTTTGGGGTGTCTCAAGGGTGAGACGGCCTTGTAGACAGCCGGGCGCCGGGGTTCCGGCTGGCCATTGCCAACCTTCCGTTACAGATTCCCTGCGATTCCCTGCCCTTCAACCGTCGGCCAGAGTTGCGCGCGAACAAGGATAAACTCAAGCAGAAGAAGTTACGCGCGAGCTCTCGAACCCAATTTTTAACTCCTGACTACGTTAACCCGCGCTTAGAGATATTCCCAGACTACCTAGGCGCGAGCTCTCAAACCTCCTCTAAATGTCCTCCTTATTGAGCCCAAATGTTCTCACGGTAAAAGTTTTTGCCTGGTCACCCTGTGTGTGAAGTGGGCCTAAAGGTGCACACACAAAAAAACAACAATAATATTGTCAATCTTCTTGTGTTGATTGTTTTGTTGCAATGAGATATATTTCTGGAGTTAATTGTTGGCATATGCTAAATTTGTAAATTCCATACTTATTTCTAAATGCCTAAGTTACTTACCTAGAAGAATCAACTGTTTTGGATTTGATTTCATAGTATTGTTGGTCTGGAGGTTGAGCGAAAAGAATAGCTTCAGATTGTTGAAAATACTGTTCATAGTCAATTTCATCGTCAATAAACTTTGCTATATCAAAATCATTGATGTTAATGCCAGAATCATCCATTTTCAAAAACAAAATGAGTTCAACGCTGAGATCTAACCTAACAAGGTTAACTTAACCTCAAAATCAGAGTTGTTGAAAATCTACAGTATTAGGAGTTAGATAAAATTATCCTTTAAAATGTACTGATTTCACTAATTAATTTCGAAAATCCATCCACAGCGCGGCCACCACACGTCATGTAACGTTCGCATTCAACACAAAACAAACAAATACACCATAACACCAAACAACACAGTTTACAACGACAGAGACCAGACAGAGACAACAGACGAAGAGACGATACAGAGACACATAGCCTACAACTAACTACTGACAGAGATAAAAATAATAACATTACGTCATCGTCTTAAAACATTTATTGAGTGAAGACTATTATGAAAACGATCATAGGTATACTGAGTGAGTGTACTGTATAACATGGTATCACCATGTATCACCACAGTCTAATACTATATATATCAGAATCAGAAATTTATTGTCAGTCTATGATTTTCTTCATGCAGTATATATCAGGTTTCAGGTACAAAAATAAACTATATTAAAAATAAATCTATAAAAAAAAAAACGTAAGCGTGACAACAATAAATAATTGACTAAAATATAAATTAACATTCATTAAAATATATCACAGATAAAGAGGCAACAAAGTGGGGAAATGGAGATCAATCAGTAGCAGGGAGATAAAAAAAAATCTTTTACATTATAAAGTGGGTTGTTTACCAGCCATTTATACATTTTAGCTTAGAAACAATACCTAAGTTGCAATACAGTTGAAGGTATAGTGTTGAGAAATTTTTTCCCATGATTTTTAGTGACTTTTTTTGTTTTCTCTAGTCTGGCAAAAGGTATTTCAAAATTTGTTTTTGTTTTCTAGTTTTTATGGAGTGTGATTCTCCTCTTAGTCTAAAAGACTCTTAATCCTTAAAACTAGTTAACATCACATTAAAAATATATAAATTTATAACAGTTAAAATTTTAAATAAAGGTTTACAGTGTGCAATGTAGTAAGCATTTGCCATTATTCTAATTACCTACATTTTTTGAAAAAATAATACATCATTAAATATGAGAGCTATTTCCCCAAAGTATGATGCCATAACTCAAAACCGATTGGAAGAGTCCAAAATAAACATTTTTCAGGTGGTTAACAGGCAGGGCATCTTTCAATTTTCTGAACAGGAAAATGAGTCTGCTGAGTCTGATGCAGATTTTCTGAATATTGGGGGTCTAGGTAAGATGTTGGTCAACAGTGTAGCCCAAAAATTTGACATGGAGGGGTTACATTTATGTTGTTTGGGTTCTGATTTAAGGTGAAAATTACAGACCGTGTTTTATCCACATATTTACCAGGAAGGAGTTAGCAGAGAACCAATCTGTGGCTTTTCAACATCATTGGCAACAATGCCTTTTAAATCTGAAGTATTTTGATATCAATATTGAGAAATGTGGTGTCGTCTGCATAGAGATATCAAATGCAGTCAATGTTGTGAGGGAGGTCATTTATGGCAATGAGGAACAGGAGGGGCCCAAGGACAGAGCCCTGTGAAACTCCCAGGTTTGAGGTGAGAGTTGAGGACCAGAGATTCCCAACGCACACAGCCTGCCTTCTGTCAGAAAGATAAATTTTGAAAAAGTTGAGCGCACTTCCACCAATGCCATAGCACTCAAGTTTTTTGATCAAGATGCCGTGGTTGACGCAATCAAAAGCCTTGCTTAGGTCGATAAAAGTGGCCGAAGCAGTGTTCTGTTGTTCAAAGACATTAAGGATCGTACAAACCATGGCATCGATGGCACCAGTGCTTGAGCGGCCAGACCTAAAACCAAACTGTTGAGTGTTGAAAAGAACATGCATTAAAAAAAAAAAAAAAAAAAACCCACTCACCTGGTTGAAGATGATGTGCTCATGCATCTTTGCCAGGATAGGAACCATGCTGATAGGCCGATAGTTTTCCGGATTGTTTTTGTCCCCCTTTTTGAATTTTGGACAAAATTTGGAAAATTTGAATACCTCAGAACACCCCCATTTAGAAGACAAACATTTATACAATGAGTTGAGGGAACAATAATATGAGAGGATATTTCTTCCTCCAGATCCAGTTTGAGTTGTCATATATGCATCTTTGGACTTTGAATTTTTCATCTTCTTGATAACAGAATTGACATCATAATTTACCGGATTAAAAGTGAAAGTTGAGTTACATTGGGTCTGTTAATTCTAGAACTTAAGCTAATTACAGAGTCAATAAAACGTTTATTTAAGACATCAGGGTGCAGGGGAATGGTGTCTATTTGGTTTTATTAAAGGGTGAGTTATTTTTAACAACTGACCAGGCAGTTTTACATTTGTTGTTTGAATTATTTATGGCATTAGCATTATAGTTGAGTTTTGCGTCCCTAACAGCTTTTTATATGATTTTTTGGCATTACAATAATTGAGTTTTAAAAAGTTACATATATTAGCCTTAAGGTTAAGATATTTAACATTAGGTTGTTCCTTGAGCCTGAATAGATCACCAATATACCAGGGAGATTGTGTTTTAAAATCTTGTGCTTTGGCCTAAAGTTTGACTAACTAAAGTTAACTAATGTTTTCTGTTTTAACTAATATTATGATTCTATTTTAACTAAAGTTTGAAATCAGATTGCATACTTATTTAAAAAAATAAAAATAAATATAATGTAAGATGGGACCATTACTGTATTTATATGGAACAGTACTATTACAATATAGGGTTCCTTTAGCAAAGTCATACACAAATTAAATTGTAAAATTAGATTAAAAGTTGTTTGAAAACCATGTTAATGGGAAAACGGCGATATACAGACACATTGTTTAAATGAAATATGTATTCAATTATTATAGTCACAACCTATGTTAAATGATCACCTGAAATATTAATTTAAAACATCTTATATGCTTACAGTGTTTTACTGACGACATGCCGGTGACACAGAGAGAAATATAACTATCTATAATATAATCTCAACGATCCACAAAAACACATGCATTTTTATAATCTCCAAAATCAGTGTTACTGTATTGTAAAAACTTTTTGGTATATTTTCAGAAAATATTTTATAGGTACTTCATGGACGGTTCCATATACCTTATTTAATTCTTTTAATTTCTTATAGCTATCATTTTGCTATTTTAACAAAGATTTAAAAATCTACTGCATGTATTTCTTTGGATTTCTTGCCCTACATGATTAAATCGATTGAGTCCCGTCCCAGGCTGATGGCGGCGCTGAAGAAATTCTACCTCGACCGGATGGCCGTGGCGTGGTGGAATGCCGTGCGCTAGGCGTAGATATGAATCTGTGCGATGAAAAGTTATATTTCATTTATGCATAGAAAAAAAATTCTTAGTTCAAATGGTTCTTACATAGTTTTATCCAGTGGCGGATCTAGGACAGCAACAAGGGGGGGGGCTAACCGGGGGGTCTGGGGGGTATGGAATACCCCCCAGATGGGCGGAGGGTTCGGGGGTCATCCCCCGAGAAATTTTGGAAATTTAAGTGTCCAAAACGGCAGTTTTAGATCATTTCTTCACTCATCGTTGTGGAAAACAATACTAAATCGCCAATCAATTTGTATTATAAACAACAGTTTTGCCAATGTACCAACTTTCATTGCTCTTATTATCATTAGGCCTAATATTTAATGAGAATGATTTTACATCGTGAAGTACAATGCATACACTAACCTTCAAAATTTGGTTCTTTTTTGTAGGCCAATCACGGTTGATATCTAGATTTTTATAATCTTTATTTCGTCTTGAAATTGGTACACTCTCGTATTAACACTTTTAACTTTTATAGGCTAAATCGGTAATAGGTTGGTAGGTTAATATGTTAAAATGTTGTAAATACAGTATATTTCATTGTGGATTTACTATACTTATAGAAAAAAGAGTTGTTTACAATATCTCCGCTCTGTCTAGTGATTGAAAGGGGTTAGTTTCACTGCAATGATTTCGGGCCTTTTTGACCCATTATAAAGCGTTTAAAGTTACAATTACATTAACCCTTCAATATTGAAGTTGTCGTCGCATTGCAATTAAATAGAGACAAGGAAAAGGTACATTTAAATGAACGAAATCTGGCCAGTATATAATAAGAATAACGCGTGCGGCGTCGGCACTGAGTGATGAGACTCAGGCTATCAGACTGTTTTGTACGACTACCCTTACCGGTGCGGATGCTGTACTCTCTTGTTTATTTTTTGAATCAGATGTTGAATATGTAACATGTGGATTCTAATTCTTTGGTTAACAGATGATTTCATCATTGTTACTATTTCTTTAGGGTTAAATTCAATTGCAATCATACAAAGTGCTTAGTTGTATTATCCATTTACTTTACTTTTATTTATCTAAATATTCATAAAATCAGCAATATAAAGTAGTCTACGATTATAAAAAATCGATTGTTTTTATTAAAGTAATACCATTCGGTAATTAACTGATTACAATGAAAACCCACATGTTAACCAGTGTCTGATGTACTTTGACAGTTGAGTCAGCTGATTTCCCTATTTATTTATTTTAGTTTTGTACTCCATAAGACCAATGAATGTTAAAAATTTTAGGACTTAAACATTATAACGAAAGGACGTACTTGTTTGTTACACATACCAAGCCAACTACTTTTTTATGTTTTTTGGACTGCGATCTTAAAAAAACACATCCATTGAAAGAAGACTATTTACTGGGCATCGTGTGAAATTAACATGTTTCTAAGTTTTACGGTTTTTGAGTTGGGCTTGCTTAAAGTCAGCCATGCCACCGATGATCGCGGCAAACTCGTCTGCGCCCGAGGCCGCAACGCTGGGTTGGTTATAGCTGTCTAGACGGTGTTAGTCTACGTATCGTGACCGGATGATTTGTTTTGAGTTATTAAAAGTGTTTCTGACCTTATATATCAATAACAAACATAACCTAATCGCCGCAGGGCGTTGTAAACTTTGCTGAGTACTTGAAGCAGGCCCCGTTTCAGTCTTCGGTCAGAGATGCGTACACCGCGATCATCGGTGACATGGTAAATTTCAATGAAGTAGAAAAAAACATAAGATTTAGAAACGTGAAATTTTACACAATGCTCAGCAAATATTCTTCTTTCAATTTAATTAGTCTTTAATACTGCAGTTCAAAATAACATAAAAATGTAGCTGGCTTATGTATAACAATAGACAAGTAGGCATACCCGAAAGAAGATTTGTCCTGGCATAGAGAACTGTAAATATAGGCCCTATCATTTTTATCCCTGAAATGATTTATTTGAAAATTTTGAAAAATCCGTTGTGGAGCCTTTTTTGATATCCGCATGTACATCAGAAGGACATGCTTACAAAGAAATACTAAGAAGAAAATACGAATATACCTTCCTCGTAGGCCTATTAGAGTATAATAATATAATATTTTTTCAGTAGGGATCGAGTGCCGATATATATTATAATTATTTTATAAGTAGCCCATTGCAAAATTTATTATTGCTATTTGAGTTAGTAATCCTTTAAAACTTTATTATTTTAATGGATTTCGCACTTCCAATTGATTTTCTCCAAGTTCAAATCTACTCTGTTCTGGCTTTTATAAAAAATATAGAACGTCAATTTAGACTGCTTTTCGTCGTCTTTTTTCAAATCAGATTTTCGTTTTCAACAAAACGAACCAAGATTCTTTTTCAGACATGACCTTCTTAAGAACTACTTTATATACTATATTAATCTTAATAATTAAGTGGTCTAGTTTGAACAATAGGTAAATATCACAAAGGGGTTATCAGATATATACACATACACCATTAATTGTGTTTTGCTCGTGTTGTAACAGGAAAAGTTTGCGCGTGCAATACAAAATAAAATACAACATCTAGTTGTAATTTTGATTCCCCTTCTCCTCCACCACTCCCACTTACACCCCTTTAATACATCGCGTCTTTCGACGCGAGTAAAATAAATACATTTAACTAGATAGGAGCATTTATACCCGGCGCCTGACGGTCGAATGGCGCGCGTCATCCATGGTAGCCTATTATCTTTATACAGCGATTCGAGCGAGGCAAGCCCGACGAGGGCCCTTTTAATCTTAAGGATGGAATACGTCACCCCCCCCCCCCCTCGCGCCTTGTACGAAGCGTAAGATACGCTATGCAAATACTCGGCATACACACACACGGAGGGACTCTGGAAGCCGCAGAATTGGTGCCCTACCGACGGAGAGGGCGTACCGAATAAGGCGCTAAAATAACGTTTCGTCTAGTTGAATTACCAGAAAAGGACTTAAAAAAATCATTTTAACAACAAATATTTTCAGGGGCGATGTTTTTTACAGTGTGCATAGCAGACACAAAATGGTTTTACATTGAAAAATATCGGTAAAACGTGCGCTGATTTGCCGGCGCTCCACCCGGCCTTCGCCTACGGGCTAGCGCCCGCCCCGGGCCGGCGCGGCGCCCCACCTTGGCCCCCAAGGGGGGGGGGAAACGGACACTGCGCCAGCTCATCGTTATCGGTTGGGGTCATAAAAATGTCAAAATCCATCTCGCGGCGCCTGCGCCAGTTGGCAGGTAGACCCACGTTGGGGTTGGGGGAGAGAAAGGACGACGCTGGGAGAGGGGCCGGATGGCCCAGTGTAATGCGTTTCTCAGAAGTACCCCGTGCCCGTGACTAAACAATATAGGGGAAGTTTACACAGATATGAGTCACGGAACCCGGGGCTAAGGTTTTGTGAATATTAGAGATTTGCAAGGATATGGATCACTTCCTTTTCAGCTTTTATGCGGCTGTATCCGGACAGGAAGCTGAATCCTAATTTTCTTAAATGTTACAGTGAATTGTACGGTATCTTGTAATATACTTATTTCTAAAAGGGTTTCGTCTGTAACACCCATTTTTCTCTAGACCTAACTGACGAACATGAAACAATTGTTCATATACAGAAGGTTAGTTATGTGTTATTTTATTTTCATTTCAAAGTTTTTTTAATCCACCATTAAACTTTTAATAGGCCTAGACTCGTAATTGAAAACCAAGCTCCAAGCGGCAACGTGGAATCCCAAATACAGCTATTAATTGTGCTCGACTGAGCAACGAAGCGTCGAAAATTCTTGGAACCAGATCTAGGCTGGGGGGTAGCGTTCTCCCGCCCCTCCTTCCCCTTCGACTCTCCGACCTCTCTCGAAAGCTGGCGCAGTGTCCGCACCACGAGGGTCCATAAACTTACCCTCGTCAAAGTTTTTATAGAAGTTGGCGCACTGTCCTACAGCCAAGGGGGGGCTACAGCCCCCTTACCCCCCCCCCTTGGATCCGCCACTGGTTTTATCTATTTGTATTGAGTTATAGTTTTAATTTATCAATATTTAATTATTTAAGAGGTTAACTGTAAGAAAGGATCTTTGTGGTCTTAAATTCGCCTCAATATAAGTATTTTCATTCATTCATTCATTGACATTCAATGTTTGTGGGTTAAAGAAAAAGGTTAGTGATTATGTGTTTATTAATTAGGAGCCAATTAATATTGCCATAGGCTATATTTATAAATGTTAACATTTGATCTTGTCTTATTTTATGGAATATAAAATGTGTATGTTAGTAGGTCATAGCTTGTATTTAATATATGAATGTAATAAGAAAAATATAAACGTTTCGAAATTCTAGTCTTTTCACAGCCAAAATACTACCTGAATTTTGTTGTGGTTTTTATTGGTTATAGACTCTCCTTATGCTCGGTTCTTTAGGTTTGCCGAGATTGTGTTTTAAATAAATGTTAGGGGATGTTTTGTACAACTGTTTATGGGAGAATACAATAAAAGAAAATACAATAATTTTAATCAATCAAAATATATTGTGAATAACAACATTATTGGCTGTGCTGCAGCCTGGCGGAGACGGAGTCAACTAAGTGAACTGACTAGAGAAACGAGCACTCTACCGGCGACTCGGCGAACTCTCTGGCGCTGAAACAAATGAACTGGTGAAGTTAACGTGAATGCTGGGGAAATAATGCAAGAGACTTCCTCTCTGGTATTTAAAATCGATTTGATTTGTTCTGTTATCTTATAATCCCACAAGTGAGACCATCCGTTGTTTCGTAATCAATTTGAAACACGTGATGTATACAGCCCTGAGCCCACGCGACTCGTGGCGCCGTAATCCGATTACTTTTGAAGGCGTAGTATTCAGTTGATTCAAAACATAAATCATTGAATTTTACAGAAAACTGCCACATACATTGCTTTATCGAGTGCAGTAATCATTTAATGTATTAAAAAAGTAAACCATTGATACTATATAAAAACCTCTTAAATTATGTGAATAAAATTTAAAATCAACATTTATATATTTTCTATCTTTTACTGAACAAACTGTAAAATTTTGATTGAAAATAACATGCATGACTCAAACTGGTATAAAAATTATGTTTTTCAACAAAAACTCTATATATTTTTTAGAGTTTTGGTTGTAATGCAACATTATGGTTTTTCAAAAAACGTTATAAAATGTAGGTTTATTTGTTGAAAACCTCAATGGTCACTCAAACAAATGGCATACAACAAAGCTACATTCGTTAAAACATAGATTATCTGGTAGTACCCACGAGAGCTTCTCGAGTACATGCCTCATTTTGTGTAGGTCAGCTGAGGAAAGGAGTGGGGGGGAAGTGTCGTCAGAGTTGCCAACCATGCAGATGCCGATCATGCAATGCCGGTTATCGTGCTTTCGAGGACAGACGGTGATAAACGAATAATAATTATAATTTTAATGTTTGTTTTTAGTGTTATTAAGTAAATACATGTTTTAATTCATCTTTAACAGCTCTTAATACTCCAGTCAAATGTTTTGAAAATTGTATAATGCATAGATTAGATGTTTTATCATAACAATTTGTAATATTTATATCGAAGCATATAATTCATAGCATATTTATTTATGGATAAGCAGTAGCATAATTTCCGCGTTTTTATTGGGGGGGGGGGGGAAGAGTTAAAAAATTTTACTGCAATGAGACCTCCTCCCCCTTACAATTCTGCTTTAACAAATACAGGTCATAAAAAGATCAATTCACGTCATAAATTTAATATGCAATTATTTGCTATCGTAAAATGTTTAGTTTTTACAATTTTTCTAAATTATTGAGGGGGCAACTGCCCCCCCCCCCTTGTGCCCCCCAAATGACGCTTATGTAACTAAGTATGTTTAATTGTAACAATAAATAAACTGCTATTAAAACTAGTTGCTTAAGAAAATGAATTTGCGGCGGAAATAAATTAAATAAAATCGAATTACAAAAAGGATACGATTTTTACAACATTCTGACTATATTTTAGAGTTCTCATCTAATTGTACATAAATCGCTATTAAAATGATTTTCTGTGTCTTGTTTGCAACCATTTGCAACCAGTAACGATTTTCAATCCCTTTGCGTATTGTTGCTTCTTGAGTAATTTTCTTCTCTCATCTTCAGAGGGGTCCTCAAACCTGAACTGTGCCCCGGGCGAAAAAATTCTCTCGGCGGCCCTGAGAACATAACAAAATTAATAAAAACACACCAGCTGAACCTAAAGAAGTCCATAGCCAAACCTGAAACAGAAAAGGCAGTCACAAAAATTAAATAAAACACGAACAAATGTACAAAGCTTAAACAGAAAACTGCAAAAGCAGTCAAAACAAAGCAAGACAAATGAAAATGGGAATATACACATCACCAATCAGAAGACTTTTCTTTTTCAGGTTTTTCTATGGACTTCTCCAGGTTCACCTGGTGTGATTTTACTAACTTTTCTATGTTCTAGGTATTTCTACCACCTGAAGACGGGATCTGAACCCAGATCCCGAAACGTCTGAATTTAGTTTTACTATGTAATCAATGATGGAAAATGTCCGTAATAATTTACTAATCAGTAACATAAACTCACCATCACCAACAATGAAGTTTAAACAAAGAATTATGTAAGGTTAATGTAGTATACTAATATATAAGTTACTGATTGTATGCTAAAGTTTGAGACCGGTTTTGAGTGATTTTGACACATGACCGGGCTAGCATGTCGCTGGTCCAGAAAAATGTTTTTAGCTCTACTTCTTAAACGGGTTTTAAACCAATTATGTAAACTGGTAGGCCTATACTAATAATAAACTAATTCATTGTATATTCTTTTGTTAGTTTCTTGACATGACCGGGCCTCTGAAAGGCCAGGTTAACGAATCATGGAGGGTTCATAACTGGTTAAACCTTAAACCATTGCCTAAAGAACGCTACTCCAAGTCCTACTTTTCAGCTTTTCGTTTGGAGAGAGCGACGGGAGGGAGTGTGTAATACTAGTCCGAGCGTAATTTAGCATAGAAATCAAATAAAACTCAGTTCACAAATATTTTGTTTAATGAAAAATAAAGTGGGCTAGTGGTGATCGGCCCACAAAAATGCTCTTGTTCTGAATAAAAAACGACAAAAAATCCACACAAACGCATTGAATAATTCAGCATGGCAATTCTGCTCATGAAACATATTTACAATAAATTTTAATAATTCCCTAGTTGTTAATTAATGAAAAACATAATAAAATAATGTTTATACATAGAAATATTTAATTTAGTAATAAGTTAAATTGACATGTTTATTAAAACAAAATTTTAATCCAATACTGTATTAGATGGTATGCTCCTTATTAGGACCAAATTTTCCAGTAATTATAGTTGTAATTTAAAATTCACTAAAAAGTAACAGAATTGTCTTTGTGATCAGATAAAAGGGATTTCAAGATGTTGCTTAAATAAAGCATGTTAGAACGCAATTATTAGGCCGAAACCAGTGCCTAGGTAAAGACAACTGGGTGGGATCAGCCTTTAAAACAATCTTAGCTTCTTGAATAGCCAGTACGTGGTGTTTGAACAACGTGGTCGTGTGGAGTGATAATGTGGTCGGCTAGACATTGTTTAACTTTGTAATTTTATCAGAGAGAAGGTATTTATAAATTTAAAACCAAACGACTCATTTTAATGTTTATTTTATACTTTTTGAGCTTAACACACTTTATGTTTTTGTTATAACTAAATTATTACTGATCCCAGTCAATAGCATAAACTAAATTAAATATTGAGTACAATTTAAATATTTTGATCCCGAGACGCCGACAGCGGTGCATTCTCGCGGCGACTTCGCCGAAACAGCGCCCTCGCATGTGCTGCGGACTAGTGGACAAGCCGTGAACTACATCGTCTACGCCGCTCTATCCTAAGTGCAGTACAGCAACTGTTTATTTTTATAACTGTGTTAAATAAATGCATCATTCTTAACTTACTAAATACAGTATTGCATTTAAAATTGTTACTTTATTTTATAGTAGTGCTTTCCCCGAAGGATTGGCCGGTCTGCATAGCTTACGGGCTCTACCCATCTGCCGCTCGCGGATGCAAGGGTTTAGAATCTCCGTGTTTGTCGCCCCAGTTGTAAACTGATTTAAAATATTTTTGTGTCATTCTTTTCGTAATATAATTTTGTACTCCGCTATCGTCTTAAAATTTCTATATTAATTTAATTTACTAAGCAGATTGCTTGCTAATAATGTTGAAATAAGCGTTTTTGTATCAAGTTTTAACGTATTAAAAACAATTTTTTAATAAAAAAAATAAGACGATACGTGAGTACAATATAATCTTAAGAACAATAATCTGCAATAAGATTGGTAAAAAGTTTATAGATAACGATGCAAGAAGGGAGATGCGAAAGGTCTGCAATTTCAAAACATCGTTATTAGACCACCGATCGATTTCGCACTAAATAAAAAAAAAGCATTAAAGTAACAAAATTTTAAATCACCCGTCATATATTTTCCAAAATGTGAGTTTCCGCGTATAGCGGCAGTTAACAGTCTCGCTCGATGATTTTGACGCCGAGGTAGAGCGCACCCTTTAGTGAAGCTGGGCTGCAATGGCTTAGCGCCCTGGATTTAGCTCTATAATAAAGAGGTCTAATTTTTATTTTAGTGTTTAGTGTTTACATATACTGACTCAGGCAGAATTTATTTTCTTATTCTTAAACCTTGGTGGCGGGCTAAATGAGCCATACGATATATATATACAGGGTGTCCCGGAACTCTCTGGAACCCTTTTGTATATTTGTTCCTTGCATCGAGACAAGAAAAAAACATCATACAAATAGGGGTCAAAAATCCATCGTTTAGCCGCTAGCCGCCATTTTGTTTTTTTTACGTAATAATTTTTATTTCCGTAATGGATTTTTGTATTCAGTTCATATTTGGTATGAATCTTTATCATACTAATGTACATTTTCAGGAAAAAAATTAATTTTTTCCACTGTGTATTTTCAAAATGGCGGCCATTTTCAATTTTCAAACTAAAATATCTCAAATTTGAAAAATTTTAAAAAAATTTTACTTAAGACAAAAAAGTTGCAAAATTAAATTATCTAACCAACGGTACCAAGTTTGCGAGGATCTGATAACAAATAACGGAGTTATTGCGATTTTTCTGTGAAAATGGCCATAATTTGCATTAATTATAATGCAAAATCGATGTTTTTTTGGAGAAAAATCGCAATAACTCCGTTATTTGTAATCAGATCCTTACAAACTTGGTACTTTTGGTTAGATAATTAAATTTGGCAACTTTTTTGTACAGAGTAAAATTTTTTTGAAATTTATAAAATTTGAGATATTTTAGTTTGAAAATTTAAAATGGCCGCCATTTTGAAAATACACAGTGGAAAAAATTAATTTTTTTCCTGAAAATGTACATTAGTTTGATAAAGATTCATACCAAATATGAACTGAATACAACCATCCATTACGGAAATAAAAATTATTATGTGAAAAAAACAAAATGGCGGCTAGCGGCTAAACGATGGATTTTTGACCCCTATTTGTATGATGTTTTTTTCTTGTCTCGATGCAAGGAACAAATATACAAAAGGGTTCCAGAGAGTTCCGGGGCACCCTGTATATATATATATATATAGACTAGTTAGATTATACCAAATAAATAAATACCAGAGTACCCTTTTTGTCATTTTTTTATTTATACTAATACGTATTTCGGCTCTTAGGCCATGATCACAGTATTAAGTAAACATTTTGTATGTAAACAAATTGAATAAATTGACTATTGATAACATCTGATAATTTTGAAATTATTTTGACCAAATTTGGAACGGTTGGTTTTTTATATTTAATTATGTTTCTTTCTTAAACTTTCAATTTTCTGATATATTGGATTTACTTTCTGCATTTGCATTATATTTAATATATTTGCATGGTTTTCTTGGCTATTTAAATAAATATGTAGATCTTCTTTTATATTCATTTTTTCACCTTTCTTTTCGAAATCTAAAATTTCTAGACTTTCACTTATTTTTCCATATTCATGGTCTGATTCCAATACATGTTCAGCGAACATCGATCTCTGAGTTGTTAAATTATTGGACTTAATGGCCTGAATATGCTCTTTATACCGGCATTTGAAATTTCTTCCTGTCTGGCCTATATAGTATTTGGGACATTCTTTACATGTGATCTTATATACGCCTGATCTTTCAAATTTGTCCTTCTCTTGTTTTTTATAACCACTTGACATGTTCCGAATCATTTCAAATGAATTATTCCTAGTTCTATAGCTTATGTTTAAGCCTCCCATATATTTTCAACTGTATCAATTTATTTTAAATGAGGAAAATATTAGTTAGACATTATTTCAAATATTATTGTAACTCACTTTTATTTAAGAAGTTTTATTTTATTGTAAATAGTCACACATAAAAAAATAGTAAGACACTCATTTTAAATGGAATGTAGAACAATACAAGACAACTGTTTAGTTATCTAGAGTCTTTAGTTTGTATTACAAAGGGCTGCCAGGTGAGGGTCAACGGTCAAGTTGGTCAAACGTCTGGTGCTTTCCCCGTGCCCCCAGTCTGCAGTGAGTTCACAGACAGAGTGATGGTGACATGTACTTTCTTGTGACAAAGTGGTGCAGAATTAAATTCATCATGTAGCGTGAGTTGGACATGGTTTCATAAAGGGTCTTCAGTATCCCTAATATTCAAATATTTTTATTATTGACATTTATTTTGTGGGTCATCAGAATCCCATTACAGTTCATTTAAATTGCCAAATTCAACTAGTTTTCACATGAACTGTCACAGCTGTTGAAGCTGTCTCCATACCATTCAATACAACTGATTTCAACGGTTCCTGTAGACCAGTGGCTAGTGCTTGGGACTTGTAACTTGAAGGTTCCTGGATCAAATCCTCCTGTCAGTCATACTTTTTGATGGACTTTTTTCAACTGAAAATTATTTTAATTTTATTCTTTGCTGTAAATCTTTGAGAAATAATTTGTTTATTTGTTTTTTAATGCTGAATTTTGTTTAATTATATTAATATTGTCACAAACTCTGGTTTATTTATTAATACTCACAAATTCATCTATCCTTTAGAATCAGCAATTTAGTTTTATTCTATTGAGGTTGAAAATCAGAAGTTTATTTAAATAGCTTTTATAAATTTCTCTTTTGCCCAAACATAGTGGTCCTTCGAGCCGGATAGATGACTTGTGATTGTTAATAAAATATTTTAACTGATCAATAAAATATTTTAAGGTTTCAATTTTTAATACATCAATTAACAAAATATTTTTATATTGTAAGTTGCTGTCTTAGAGGGATATTTCAATAATTTCTATTTGTAATTATTGCGTTGATTCAAATCAAGTTAAATTATCTTACTTCATATTGTGAATTACTGGATAACTTCAAGTATGTCTCAACAGAATTAACTTGTCATTTCTTTCATAGGCCTCGCCTTTTGATATTGTACATTGGTACGGTTCATCAAATACTTTTATGGATTAATAATTATTTGTTCCTTGTTGTACATTTAAGCTATTAATTAGTCATTTCAGTGAATAACTGCTCTCTTGTGTACATTAGTCACAACTTGTTACAATTTCAACATTTTTATTTTCTAAACACTCTGTTACCATTCCAAAATCTTGCCCCCCCCCGTCCCTTCCATCATGGATGCGGAAACATTCAAACGAAAGTCCAGAGCCTTGAAGCGAAAGCTGTTGGAGAGTTTTAAGGAAATACAAACAATTAATGAGAAGGGTAGACTAGCTGTAAAAGAAAAGGATCATCATAATGCCTTTAAAGGAATGTTTAAGGTTCTTGAAAAGTATTTTTCACGGTTCGAGGAGGTTTGGGATGAACTCGTAGAACTTTATGAAAATGAGGAGCATGCTACCAAACCAGCCTTTCCTCAAGATGATGATACAACAATGCAAGCCTCTGCTAAGCGTTACTACTATGAGGCGCACACCAATCATGAGATAATTCTTTCACAGCAACAACCTGCCTTTACTACCTCAAGACAAAGCATCAACCCCAATGAATCTTTAACAGTGCCAGAGGTCAGAAACAATAAAAATTTGCCTCGAATCAATCTTCCACATTTCAATGGCCAGATAACTAATTGGCCCAAATTTCGAGATGCCTTTACTTCTATCATCCACAATGATGCCTTACTTTCCAAAATGGAGAAATTTCACTATCTAGTCTCCTCCTTGGTTGGAACTGCTTCTGCTGTAATAAGTAACCTTCCGTTAATTGAAGACAATTATGATCTCGCCTGGAAGGCTTTAAATGAAACTTTCAACAACAAACGCATGCTTGCATCCAACTACCTCAATCAGTTGATGGGATTTAAGCCGCAACAAGGAAAGGCCACTGTGGATTCACTCCAATCTTTTCTCTCTCAAGTTTCAGACAATATTGCTGCCTTTAAACTTCTGAAAATTCCTGATGAAGCTGACTTTATTTTATTTCACATCGCTGTTCGACTTCTGGATCACTCAACCAGAGAACAGTTTGAGCTTCAGTACAAAGGAAAGGACTTTCCTGTTTTTAATGATTTAACCAAATTTCTACGTGAACGCTGCACTTCAACTGGCAAGTGGAAACCTACAACATGTGGAGAATAAATCTTCTCTTCCTTCGAAGAATAATAATAATGGGAAATCATTATCTAATCGGAGTATGAAGACTTCACTCTTATCCAGTTCAATGACTAAATCTTCAAAGCTGGATAATTCTGGGGATTCTTGCTGGTTGTGTCAAAATGGCTCTCATAGCCTAATGAAATGCAACAAATTCATTGAAGCATCAGTCGATGATAGGCAAAAATTGTTAAAATCCTGGCGTGGATGCAGAAACTGCTTATCATCTGGTCACTCTACTAGCAGATGTCTCTCCAAGTGGAATTGCAAAGTATGCAAGAAAAGACATAACTCCCTTCTACATATACCTTCTTCAAATGATAACAGCCCCCCTTCAAAAGCCAATGAAGAAGCTAACCAAAATCAGGATGTGGCTGCAGGCTCATCTGGGTCTTCGTTAACGGCAACTCTTCCTGAGCAAAGTCAAGTATTATTAGGAACCGTTGTTGCAGAAATTCAAGATGTGCATGGACATTATAGCCAAATACGATTGGTGGTGGATTCTGGAAGTCAACATTCTTTCATAACAAAAAAATGTGCTGACAAACTGGGGTTAATCGTTAAATCATTCCCCCATAAGATCAGTGCAATTGGTCAGACAGTGTTTGATGGTACCAGAGGCAAGGTACACTGCTGCCTAAAACCACGCAATTCGTGCTCCCCTGTCATTGAAACTGAGGCAATAGTTGTGAATAACATAACTTCTCATCTTCCAAACTTCACTATGCCTGTTGACGTTTGGACAAATTACACAAGTTTTGAGTTAGCCGACCCGAAGTTTTGGCAACCAGGTCCTGTAGACTTCTTGCTTGGTTCCGACTTATTTTCAGACATCTGGAATGGATCTACAGTTACAGTTCAAGAAAACCAACCAAAACTTTTCTCCTCTGTATTTGGGTATATAGTCGTTGGACGAGTATCTGGTACTTGTTTAATTTCATGTGGTAATAGTAGCTCTTTCTTCACCACTGTCAATGAAGCTGAAGACTTGCACACACAGATTCAACGATTCTGGGAATTGGAGGAACCTCCTTCTGCTGTTGCTAGCTCTAACCCCGAGGATGAAGCTTGTGAACAGCACTTCAAGGATACACATTTTAGGACAAAGGATGGCCGGTACGTCGTACGCTTGCCATTCAAGAGTACTCACGTTACATTGGGTAACTTTGAAGAAACATCACTCAAGAGATTTTACAATTTGGAAAGAAGACTGATGAATGACAAACGATTAATGTCAGAGTATCATGACTTCATGGAAGAATATTTAAACTTGGGCCATATGAATGCAACAAGTTCACCGTCTAAGTACATAATTCCTCACCATTGTGTGGTAAAGGAAGATCGATCAAAATTAAAGCTGAGAGTTGTGTTTGACGCATCAGCTCGGTCTTCACACTTCCAATCTTTGAACAGCCATCTAATGGTTGGCGAGAAACTGCAACAAGATATCAGAGACATTCTTTTGAGGTTCAGACTACATCCTGTTGTCTTTGTAGCTGACATTGTCAAAATGTATAGACAGATTTTAGTCCATCCAGAAGACAGGCCCTACCAACACATTTATTGGAGGTTTAATCCAGTTGACCCCATCAACAAGTATGAGCTAAACACCGTAACTTATGGATTGACTTCTGCTCCATTCTTGGCTCTTAGAGTCATAAAACAACTTGCCCTGGATGAAGGAAAAAATTACCCTAGAGCTGCTGAAGCCATTTCTCAGGATATGTATGTCGATGATATAGTAACTGGGACATCTTCTCTAAGCGAAGCTTTGAAACTTCAGGAGGAAACCATCAACTTGCTAAAAAGGGGACAATTTAGCCTTAGCAAATGGGCTAGCAACCAGTGGCGGCTCGTCCATAAGGACTCCCGGACGCCGCCCCTCCTAAAGAATTGATTAAAAAAATCAAAATAAATAACCTAAAAAATATTATTATGAGAATATTTAACAGAATAGCGATTGTATAGGTCATAAGTTGAAGATAGAAACAGATCGTACCAAAATAAATCCAAAATCGATGACGATTGCGTCTCAATTCTATCGCGGCCGCCTCGGGCCGGAGCGACGGACGCCGGCCACGGTGTCCTAGCGCTCTTGTAAAATCAAATGGAGACGCGCATACGCGCAGCTCACTCACACAGGCACACCCAACGGCTGCTAATGCAACGCTCTGCCCGGCGCCCTAGGCTGCGCGCGCCACTGCTCCAGCCACTGCTACCAACCGAGCAGTGCCAAAAATGTGACTGCCAGTTCCCTCGCGATGCAGTCGTCCGTCCGTGTGGGTTATGTTGTGCGTAATGGTGTACGTGTTGGTGTGCGTTGTGTTGAAATAGTGAATTATATAGATTTGTGAGAAAATGTTAATGGGTGAAAGTGACATGGGTGACGTTGGAGATGAGCAGCATTTACACCAGGTAAATCATAAAGTAGGTAATAGAATGAATAAAACATGGACTATTATAATTACTTTGAAGCTCCTGGGGCTTCTAAGGCCCAATTTCGTTATAAATTAAATGCAATGTTGAACAAAAAGATAGTTTTAATCAAAAGTGTTTTAGAAATTTATAGAATTAGGCCAATTGGCTCTGTGGCTGTAAAATTAAAAACTCGTTTTTCTGTAACACTTGCTTGATTATAAGGGATTCAGGATCGTGCCTTAACTGTTGGTGGTATTTCAGAGATTAATCTTTTGAACTAAAAAGTTAAGTTACATAAAACGAGTGACAAACACATCAAGGCGTTTATAAAATTTGATGAAGTACTTGGAAAGATCAACATTAGATTTGCGACATTAATAAAACTATAGGCCTACAAAATGTCTTGAGAGATGCAGATTTTTATTTTATTTATTTTTGCTGAATTTCGTTAAGTAAAATCATTGACTATGTATTCATAGTCAATGGAAAAATAATCTCACATTGTGATGTATCCTTTACAGTTAATAAAACGATTGTGTTAAGGCTTTCAAGTACGATAATGAATTTAAATATGAAGTACAAAAAATAAGAAACCCCCTGAACTGGATTAGTCCAGTATGTGAACAATAGTGTACATGAACCCAGACGTAAACATGGTTTGGAGACCGGAAATATATTGTCGCAAAGGAAGTGTGTGACATCTTAACATCCGGGGCAGCGGACCGCTTTCAATTCTTATAACACACCTGTCCGCGGCAAAACTATTTCAGTCTGATTTGTTTTCTCAATTCAAACAAATGTCACGAAAAAGAAGTAGGCCTAAGCATTAAACATATTAATATCAACTGAATAAAATTGACGGTAAACAACTGCTTGTTTAGGTCAATTTTATTGACCTAAAAAGTCATCTTTTTTGTGCATAACTGATACTCTGCAGTACAGCAGATTACCAGTTATGTACAACATAGGTGACTTTTCGTCACCAATTGTGTTTAAGATTTTTAGGCTATATTGCAATTTAGTTCAACTTTAAGATCGAATTATACCTGTTTGATGGAGTAACTGTAATTTATTGACATGAGAGTTAACCGTTTTTCCTGAAGCAGACATTACTTATCTTCACTGGCGTAGTGGCGTAAATATAAATAAAATAATAATAAGAGCCCCCCCAGCGTCCCTAACCACCGGCCGCCACTGCTAGCAACCGTGATGAACTTCTGGAAGTTGTCAGCTCTGACAGACAGACAGAGTCAGTGAACTTTTCTTCAAATGAAGACTCCAGCGTGAAGATTTTAGGACTTCATTGGGATCCAGTTAATGATGTCTTCATGTACAAGGTTCAAAGTTTTGATCTAGTATATACTAAAAGATCTATTCTTTCAGCTGTTGCTAAAATTTATGACCCCTTAGGATTTTTGGCACCGATCACTTTTGTAGCAAAGGGATTAATCCAAGACTTGTGGAAACTGGGATTAGGTTGGGACCAAGAAATTCCATCCCATCTGAAATCTATTTGGGAAGGTTTTGTAGGACAGCTCAGTAGCCTATCAAGACTCAGTGTACCAAGACTTGTGGTACCCAACAAACCACTTTGTTATCAACTAGTGGGATTTTCTGATGCATCCGCTCAAGGATATTGTGCCGCTCTTTATCTGAGAACAATCAATGAGCAATCAATAACATCACACCTTATTATCGCTAAGACAAAACTGGCACCGATTAAAACAGTAACGATACCTCGTCTTGAGCTGTGCGGTGCACACCTTTTGGCTAAGCTCTATTTTTCTGTCTCCAAGATGTTTTCTAAGTCTACAACAATCAGATTTGAGGAGCCAGTCTTTTTCACAGATGCCTCTATTGTTTTAGGATGGCTTCATACTCCTCCTTACAAACTAAAGGTCTTTGTCTCAAATAGAGTGTCCCACATCACAGACATCACTCCCTTATCATGCTGGCGGCATGTGAGCACTCATGAGAACCCCAGTGATTTTGGTTCAAGAGGATCATCAGTAGACAAACTTAAGGAAAACTCGCTATGGTGGTGTGGGCCAGACTGGTTGTGTGAACACATTGACTCATGGCCAAGGTCAGCGGTAGATCTGTCTTTACAAAGTTTACCTGAACTAAAGGTTGAAACTCAGTCTTTGGTGACCACTCTCTCTGAGCCATTCATAATCTCTTTCATCTCTTCCCACTCATCCTACCACAAGGTTTTGGACACAGTTGCTTGGATAAGGAGATTTATCCAAAATATTAAGGCTAGATTGGAGAAAGGAAAACTCACCAGTGGTCCTCTTCATTCTTATGAAATCAACGAAGCACTGGTGTACATATTGAGGGAACTTCAATCGTTTTATCTATTTCACAATGAATCTTCAGTATCAACTAAGGAAACTATCGCCAAGTCGAAGTTTTCAAAACTCTTGCCATTTTTTGATGAAAAAGGCATACTAAGGGTCGGAGGAAGACTGAATAGATCTTCTATACCTTATGGTCAGAAGCATCCGATCTTACTTCCAAAATGTCACTTTACTACATTGCTGGTGGACTACTATCACAAACTCTACCTACATCCAGGTCCTGGACTTTTACAGGCATTAATACAGCTTAAATTTTGGATACCTGCCATGAGAAGTCTAGTTCGTCACCGTACATTTAAATGTTTGATTTGCTTCAAGGACAGAGCCAAGCCCTTCACTCCCAAGATGGCTGACCTGCCTCCAGCGCGGGTAAACATGAACCGTGCCTTTCTTCATGTGGGCATTGACTTTGCAGGACCATTTCCTCTGAGAGAATCCCTTAGAAGAAAGGCGGCAATCAGCAAGGCATACCTTTGCCTCTTCGTGTGTATGGGGACTAAGGCAGTTCATCTGGAGATTGTTACTGCACTCAGTACAGACGTATTCATCGCTGCCCTTCATCGATTTATAGCCCGTAGAGGACTACCTGAACAATGCTATTCAGATTGTGGCACAAACTTTCAAGGAGCAGCTAACAAGCTCAGAGAGTTTGCTTCTTGGTACTGCAAGGAAACCACTCAAAATGAAATTCTTGAGAAGGCCACGAAATTGGAAATAAAGTGGAACTTTAATCCTCCATATGCTCCCCACTTCGGAGGACTTTGGGAAGCGGCCGTTAAGTCCGCCAAGACACTTTTCAGAAGAGTAGCAGGTGAAACACCATTGACCTTTGAAGAATTGACTACTTGGTTCACTCAAATTGAGGCTGTCCTCAACTCTAGGCCGTTGTGCCCATTATCTTCTGCCCCTGAAGAAACTGAATTTTTGTCACCCGGACATTTCCTGATAGGAGGCACCCTGTTGACGACTCCAGAACCGTCACTTCTAGATGATAAGGTTCCAGCTCTTTCTCGGTGGCAGTTGCTTCAGAGGATGACACAGCACTTTTGGCAAAGGTGGAGAGTTGAGTACCTGACTTCCTTACAAAAACGGAATAAATGGACAAAAGATAGTGAAAACCCCAAGGTTGGAGACTTGGTCCTGTTGAGAGACCCAAATGTTCCTGTTCTGCAGTGGCCCATGGCCAGAATTGTTCAAGTTCATCCAGGTGAGGATGGAGTAGTCAGAGTTTTGACAGTCAAGTGTGGAAATTCGAAATTTAGAAGACCTGCTGTAAAGTTGGTTCCGCTCCGTCCTCTCCAAACCGACCACTTTGCCTAACACCCTTTTCTCTACCCATGAACCTTTTCTTTCACCTTGTTAGGAAATTTCTTTGGAAATTTCGGTGGGGAGAATGTTTAAGCCTCCCATATATTTTCAACTGTATCAATTTATTTTAAATGAGGAAAATATTAGTTAGACATTATTTCAAATATTATTGTAACTCACTTTTATTTAAGAAGTTTTATTTTATTGTAAATAGTCACACATAAAAAAATAGTAAGACACTCATTTTAAATGGAATGTAGAACAATACAAGACAACTGTTTAGTTATCTAGAGTCTTTAGTTTGTATTACAAAGGGCTGCCAGGTGAGGGTCAACGGTCAAGTTGGTCAAACGTCTGGTGCTTTCCCCGTGCCCCCAGTCTGCAGTGAGTTCACAGACAGAGTGATGGTGACATGTACTTTCTTGTGACAAAGTGGTGCAGAATTAAATTCATCATGTAGCGTGAGTTGGACATGGTTTCATAAAGGGTCTTCAGTATCCCTAATATTCAAATATTTTTATTATTGACATTTATTTTGTGGGTCATCAGAATCCCATTACAGTTCATTTAAATTGCCAAATTCAACTAGTTTTCACATGAACTGTCACAGCTGTTGAAGCTGTCTCCATACCATTCAATACAACTAATTTCAACTGTTCCTGTAGACCAGTGGCTAGAGCTTGGGACTTGTAACTTGAAGGTTCCTGGATCAAATCCTCCTGTCAGTCATACTTTTTGATGGACTTTTTTCAACTGAAAATTATTTTAATTTTATTCTTTGCTGTAAATCTTTGAGAAATAATTTGTTTATTTGTTTTTTAATGCTGAATTTTTTTTAATTATATTAATATTGTCACAAACTCTGGTTTATTTATTAATACTCACAAATTCATCTATCCTTTAGAATCAGCAATTTAGTTTTATTCTATTGAGGTTGAAAATCAGAAGTTTATTTAAATAGCTTTTATAAATTTCTCTTTTGCCCAAACAGCTTAATTTGAAGTTTGTGTTTTGAAAAGTTTTTCTTAGAGGTTTGTTTAAAATAGAACTATAGGGAACACATAGATATTCATTCTTTTGGTCTTTTTCATCTTCTTTCTTGTTTTTATTTTTTGTCTTGATAAGTTTGTCGATTAAGTTGGGTTTGTATCCATTTCTTATTGCTATCTGCTTTATAATCTTTTTTTCATTTTCATAGTCATTTTTATTCATTGGTATCTTTAACAACCTGTTCACCATAAAACGAAAACTCGCCATTTTGTGTTGCCATGGGTTATTTGAGTTGCTAGGTATAATTAGATCTGTTTGCGTTTCTTTTCTATAGATTTTGAATATGTGTTTATTATTTTCTTTGTTAATTGTTAAATCAAGAAAATTTATTCCCTCGTTTTGGATTTCCATAGTGAATTTTAAACTGTTAGAAATTGAATTTAAATAATTCAAAAGATTGTTGCAGTCGTTTTCATTTCCATTGATTAGGCACAACACATCGTCTACATATCTGTGCCAGTATACTATATTATTTTTGTAGGGATTTTTATTACTTAATATTTTTGTTTCTTCCATATTATTTAGATATACATCTGCTAAAAGACCTGAAAGCGGTGAGCCCATTGCTAGGCCAAAGTTTTGTTTGAAAAACTTGTTTTGGTATTTAAAGTAATTTTGATTAGTTACTGTTTTTGTGAGTTTCATCAGATCTTCTCAAAATTATCTCAAAATTATCAGATGTTATCAATAGTCAATTTATTCAATTTGTTTACATACAAAATGTTTACTTAATACTGTGATCATGGCCTAAGAGCCGAAATACGTATTAGTATAAATAAAAAAAATGACAAAAAGGGTACTCTGGTATTTATTTATTTGGTATAATTTATTTATAGTAGCCCTAAAGAGTGAACTAAAATCTGTTATAGACTAGTTAGATAAACCACGATTTTTAAGAATACACATTCCCAAAAAATTGTTTTGGAAATTTAATTTCCATATTATGGAGGTCAATGCCAAATAATAACTTGATTTATTAAGTGTAGTCATGGTAAAGTTAAACTTACTCATGAATAGTAACATAATTTCAGTAACTACACCAGTATATTTAAATATCTTATATTTTTCAGAGTTTTCAAACCATTGTATTTGGACATTGGTTATGTTTGAGTAGGGGGCTGGCCTATGGTTGTAGGCACCTTCCTCATAGCGCCTCCCCTCACCAATAGTGGTACACGTAGCCGTCTAGCAGGGCCTCCGAGGGTGCCTACGACCCTAGGGACAGCCCTGTATGGACTCAACACAAACAACGTCCATAGCAATGGTTTGGAATTACTGAAAAAATATGAAATAATATATTTAAAAATACTGCTATAGTTACTGAAATAATGTTTCAACTCATTAGTAACAACCCTATTATGATTACATTTAAATTAAGGTAATATTTGGTTTTCACCTCCATAGCATAACAATTAATTATCCAGAAAAAATTTTTGCTAATGTATTTTTTTAATGTTGGTTATTCTAAACCTTTTGGAGTAACAACTTAAAACGCAATTCAGTATATATAAATAAAACTATAGAATTGAACACTTTACTACGCCCCAAGCCGCCTTTCCAACTCTTCTTAAGTTGTAAAAAGCCTTAAATTGCTGGATTGTGAATTACATTTAACCTTTAGAGAATGTGATAAAGTTCAACTTAGTAAAGCACCAACTTAGGAAAAAGCCTCTATAGTGTTGATCAAGGTAAACATCTCATCTGCAGCTCGATGGGGGCGTGATCATCGAGCTATTATACAGCAATTATTTTTCCCAATTCGTTTATGATATCGAAAGTCTACATTTTTCCTAATAACATTAAATGTTTTCCAATTATTTTCATTCATCCGTTGTAATGGTAAAGTAATTATAAAAAAATTAAAATGGCAATCGGTTTTGACCGGACACACCGATTACCATCAGGTTGTCAGCATCAGATATTGCTGACGATTGGTCGCAACTGAGGTAAATTGAGCTGAATCACGCTCAATTGAGCGTGAAATTGAAATTGAGCTGAACTGTCGAATATCCACAAATTGTTGGGCTTGCTGGAGGTGGTCGAATATCCACAAATTGTTGGGCTTGCTGGAGGTGGTCGAAAATCCACAAATTGTTGGGCTTGCTGGAAGAAGTCGAATATCCACAATCATTATTGAGGATCACAGGGGTCAACTGGAAATGAGGGAGGAACAGCCGAGTACCCACATCCGCCGCCATAGGCGTTAGTACGGGCAATGCCATGGCACTACCTAATAAGATGAGGTTGGTGTAGTTTCCCTACGTATTCTGTGACTTTTATGGTAAAATTTAATTGCGATGCGAAATGTAAAAATTAGCCCTTGGACAGCTCGCGTCGTCTTTGGCCCAACTATGGACCTAATAATGGTGGAAATTGAGAATCAAATTGCCCTCAAACTGTACATAACATATTGTAATTCTAACGCTTTTCTCTGCACTTAAGAGATCGGGTTACAACGCACAAAGTTTTCTTTAGTTAAAGTCGCCTGTCGTATTTGTTTGTAAATGAGAAACATTGTTTAAAAAATAAAGAATTAATTTAAAGCACAACAATTTTTTACACCTCACGTGTACCGTGTACAGCTCGTTTCCGATCATGTGAACAAGGTAAAAATAAATCCTCATTTAAGTCACTTGCGCCAACGACAGTATCTATATGAACAAAAGTTAACCGCAGTACAGGCCGTTGCACGAGACGTGAGACAGTCCGCGCATGGGGGAGGGGAGCAAGAGGGCTGGGAGGGGAATGGAGTAGGAGTGGGAGGGGCGGCCGACGGTGTACTAGCCTGGCAGCGCACGTTCGCCAAATTTGTTTAGCTGTGATTTCGGCAACAAAATAACCATTAAACAAGTTAGATAAACAAAAAAGTAATTATACAATACAGCTCAATCATCATTAACAGTAACTTTAAAGAGTTATTGATATTCAATTGATTCAAATTCAATGTTTCACTAACTATTATTGAGTCAATGTTTTTAGGATGTTTTTAGCGAACGGCACCGGGCAAGAGATAACAGCTGACTGGCGGTGCTGCTCTCTAGCGGCGAGTGGGCGAGCATGCGCAATAGCCTCTTTTGCTCCCGCGCATCTGGTACACTGTCTCACGTCTCGTGCAACCAACTGTACAGGCTCAGAAAGAGAAGTCAGCGCTGTCATACGACTACGGAAGAAACTACTTGAACAGAGTTCCTCTGTGGCCGAGTGTAGGTCCTAGGCGCTAGTGGTCTCACGTAGGTAAGAATACAGCTTTATACCCTCGTAATTTTTTTTTAAACGAGTTCTACTTCGTAAATTTCTCTGAAATGTTTTTAAAAATCAATTACAATAAAAAGAATAAAAATAAAAAAATAGGTATCGGTTACTTCTTTTTTCTGTGCTATTAGATATATCTGGCAACTTTCCTACTGTCAGGTTCTCGCACCAGAAACCAGACAAAGGAAAACTTTACTTCCATTTAATTTTATAAGTTCACTCCCCATATCCCAATTTCCTTTGAGGCACAAAGAAACATTTTAGTATAGCCCTCTCAGCACATCAATAGGTTCCGTGTAATTTAGAGCTAATTAAATCTTGATTCAGACTAGAGTGAGGAGATTATTAGCAAACTTAAGATTCATGGATTATTCTTTCTTCTGGATATTGATTTACATTGGAATAAAAAATGTTTACCTCTTCAATAGTTGTATTAGGCTAAGTACATGTTTCGTGGCAACAGCCACATCCTCATGTTATCTCCAAAAATGTTCGTTAAACATTTAAAATTGATACAACACACATTTTATACAAACGAGCCGGCCTGACAAAATGCGTGTACTCACCGCGGGTGTGTGTGTCCCCGTGACAGCGATTTTAAAGTTAAACGTATATTTATTTATTCGTCTTTGTGCATTGTACCGATTTTTAATGTTCGACGAAGTTTTTTGGAGATAACCTGAATATGTGACTGTTGAAACGAGAAATGTAGTTAACCTCCGACAACAAGAATATTGAAAAAAACATTTATTTCTATTAGCAAAATTGACCCTTGGTTAGTATCACCTACAGTGCCATCCCTCGTAGCTCGCCACCAGGAACGGTCAGTCACACTAAGTATTTTATCATGAATCATCGCCAGAGTTTTATAAGAAGTGAAGTAAAATCATTTATTTTACCGGAGTTTTATAATCAACACCGTAAGGGGGGAGCTCCCTTTATTTATCCGTATATCTTCTGAAACGTGTGACGACCGTTTATTGATATATTACTAAAGGGGAGTTGGTCAATATTGTTTCCAAACAGTGTTTTTTTGCATAGTTTAAACGCTGCTTTATAGACATTTCCAGAGTGCCTGCAATTCAGTGATGCAGTAACACAGCGTTAAGGTACGTCAGCTGGCGTCGACCGTTGTCAGTGCGCCCTGCAACAGTCGATCACAACAGCATCCGAAATGTGGGAAGAAAACAATTAAATGTCACATGTCTTGCTTCAATTTGCAATTTTTATTACTTTTGTACTGTAATGTGTGAATAATATAAATCTATATTTGCCTAACTCGTATAATATTACGTTTAACTAAGTACGTTTAAAAGGATCCGTAAAATCGAAATTCCATAAAGTGTCACTTCAAGCAAATGAGAAATTTAGTTTCCGCCAGACGACATTTAACGACCAAAAATAGCCCACTCACTTTCCTCCTTCTACTACCCCTACCAAATTCATACTGCAACGCTCAACATTTAGTGTGTTTATTTGAATAGAAAAACTTGACTGCAGAGTCAAATTGAATTAACGTATCCAAGTTTGATGTATGACACTACTATAAATTAAAAATATTACTTTGGTCTTCTTCGTAACTTTTATATACATAGTATTGTTCTTTGATCTCCATTCTGCTGCCTTTGTTTTCAAAATTTGGAATCGTTAAGTTCTCTTTTACTGTCTGGTAGCTGTGATCTGATTGGAGTACTTGCTCTGCCAGGTTTGATTTCTGGGGTAGTCACATAATTATTTGATCTAATTGCTTGTATATGTGCTCGGGGTATCTTTTCTTGAATTATCTCCCAGTTTGGCCGATGTAGTACTTTTGGCAATCACTGCAATTTATTCTGCATATCCCACACTTTTCAAATTTGTCAACAAATATTTGCATTTTTTATTTTATTATTTTATCTATAAGTTGAAATGCGTTGTTTCTTGTTTTGAAACTTAATATTGTTAGGCCTACTGTTTGCAAATGTTTTTCTTATGTTTTTATTTAGAAACTATATTTCAAAACCGTTTCTCAGTGAGCATCTATGAGCAAAGAGGAACGTCCACGTCAAATTTCAACACATACCCTATAGTATTTTGAAGTCATGTGTAGCAGAGCCCTAAAGAACTTCAAAAACTATATTTGTAAAACTTTTCTTAGTGAGCACCAATAGCAAAGAGGAACGTCCTCGTAACATTTCAAAATCGTAGTTTTTCACAAAACTAATAGCAAGTAGCTAGTAGGTAAGACAAACCTGAGTACAAAGTTTTGTATACATCCGTTCGGTGATTCTGGAGAAATTGAAAACTAGCGGGTTTTCGTGGATTTCCGCGGTTGGATCGCGATTTTTTCACAACTAATAGTTAGTAAGCAACTAATAGTAAGCAGCTAGAAGGTAAGACGAACCTGTGTACAGAATTTTGTATACATCCGTTCGGTGATTGTGGAGATTTAAATAACTCGCGGTTTTTCGTGGATTCCCGAGGTTGAATTGTAATTTTTTTATAACCGTTTCTCAGCGAGAGGCAAGATGAAAATCCGTTCAGTAGGTCCTGAGATTTCGTGATGAGTCAGTCAGTCATCCAGTGGTATTTCGCTTTTATTTTATCTATAAAGATTTTAGCAAATCGTTCAAATTGTATGGTGATATTTATTTAATTATTTAATTACGCCTGCACCATAATTTATACATTGTTGAGATAAGTCCGACAAGAAAATCTCTGGGTTATTACTCTGAATTTCATTTTCAAACAGAAATAATATGAGCATAGATTTTGATATTAACTACTTTAAGTAGTCTACTTATAGGTTGTCAACTAATATGTGAAACTCGCAAAACCTCACAAACGATATTACAAACTTAATATAATGATGTTACAAAACAAAGTCAGCAAAATCAATACAACACTGAACAAAGTCTGTCGTGAATGATTTTCTGGACCCATCCGTTGTGCGGCAGAGGCAGGTTGGCAGCGCTATCTTGCAAAGCGATATCGGCACAGGAGGGGGCAGGACACAGGAAAAGATAATAATGCAGTGCCGACGACAGTTGAGAGGACCGTCTGATGAGACGGATGACAAAACCGGGAAGGGGGGATGAGGAGACTCAGACAGGGGGGAGGGGAGAGGAGAAGGAGAGAGAATGGACGGTGACGGAGGGAGACGGAGACGGCCACGGCCAGTCCAGTAGTAAGTAAGAAGTTGGTTGTAGCGTGTTGTGCGTCGTATCCGCGTCGTGTGTTCCGCTCGCATCTTGAACATTATTCTATCGCGATGAGTGCCCATGTCCAGTGGGATTCGTGCGATTGCGCAGTGGACTCGATTGTTATGCGCATGCGTATTGCTACGAACTGCTCGCTCTAGCAGACATGATCTGCGGTGTTGCCGGCGTGAAGGATAGTACGTGGAGGTGACCTTGGGCTGAGAAACAAGGTAGGCACCCTCTACCGTTACCGACACCGACCTAACCTCAAAACTACCTGTGTCACTGGAGAATATACTGTGGCCAGTGAATACATGAGTTATATGTATACAATCTTACTTCTTCATATTTTTTCATATAATATCATGCCTGAAATGGATTTGTTGTCATTTATGGATGTTAAGTCATAAACAGTTACAGTTCTGCGTGAATTTGTTGACATCACTGAATATGTATGCGAACTTTCCTTCTGTACATTCCTTGTATAACTATGATTTGTTAATCAATTATGGAGTGTGGTTTTACCAATAAAAATTGTTCTTTTCGGGTTATTTTATGTCCAGTACCCTTAGGTCAAGGGCCTACCTATCAAATTCACTCCAACACTACCTATTCGATATAAGCCTATTTGCACTTACAGTGGTACCTTATTCTGTGACGTGAACGTGACGGTAAATATATTTATTCAAATATTCTGCATAACGATCAGTCCTAATGTCAAACTGACTTACTCACTGACGGATGAAAATATAGGCTACATAGTATTTTTAACTTCTGTCTGACTAAAAACTTGAAATCTGGCACGTACGTAGTTTGCATGTTTGATAAAGTTTGATTAGAAGGGAAATCCCCAAAACAAGCTATCTTTTAATCCCCTGAAAAATTACCATTTCGGAGCTGTATTGCGGCCAAACGTTTTGTAACAGTGGTTATAAGAACTAGGCTACAGCACAGCCTACTATCAGAAAATATTAACGATAGATCTTTTAGATTTTTTTGCATTTTTTGTAAGTTTTTATTTAACATTCCATTGTATGAGAAGACTCTTTAACCCTACAGACAGATTTTAATGATTTATAATTTGCTAATTTTCTAATTTATTCTCTTCGACTTATTTTTATCAATAATTGATAAATAATCGTAATATTATATCACAGAGTTGTGAAGTAAACTAGCTTACTTGGATTTAGATTCTCTTCTCTGGTTTAAGATTCTCTGGTTTACCTAAATGCTTTAAATTTTGCATGCACTAGCTCGCACAATTATCAGGATTTAAAACATTAAATTTTAACCCCCTGCAAAATGATGTAATCGAGATGAGTAGGTAGTATTCGTGTGATTGCCAGTGGACATCTAGTTTTGCGCAAGCGTATTGCTAATGAATTTCAAATAGTTTAAGCATTTAAAATATCGTCGAAAAATATTAAAGGAAATTTTAATGTAGGATACCGTACTGTTAAATGAAAATCACGATTATAGAGATCCTGACATCTCTCTAATTTAGTACCATATTCACACTACATTTATTCATTTAATTTGTTTGAAAATATTTTTATATCCAATCTATCTGATTATACCGAATACAAAATGACGTTTTTATACAACGGGATTGCATATAGGAGTCTGCACTCTGCAGTACCGGCCGCCTTGCATTTCATCTCCATAAATAATGTATAATGTTAAATTTCAAACGTCCACTACTCCTTAAATATGGATCGAAAAAGTTTAATCTTTATTTCATTTTAAAGGAGATTTAAATATGCAATGGACTGTGAAATAAAAATCACGATTAAAGGACGATTACAAGATTAAGCTATTGAAAAGCGTCCATTTACGAACAAAAAATTTTGAGAATACTTTGTCGTTTATCAATCAAACAATCCATAATACAGTACTGTGTAAAACTTTTAATTTTATAGTTCCCTAGATATTAAGGCTTCCTTTAAATTGACATTATAAAGATAAATCGTTTTCGACCATTAGACTATTAAAGACATACCGGACGTTTCAAATTTAAGTCTTTTAAAAGTCCAACAAAAATCCAAGATGGTGTTTACAGCAGACTCTTAACAATTTAAATTTGTAATTTTTATAATTGTTCGAAACCTTTGATCAATAACTACATTATTATTTTACATTCAATCTTATAATAATGCATTAGGCTATAAAAACTTTGCTTTATTTGAGGATTCGGATTAAACCTGTAAAAAATAGTGTGAATGTAATTAGACCCTAATGAAATTAACATGTTTGATTGTTATTTTATCCCCCTATCACCCATAATATATAGAAAAAGGACGGTACTTGATTGTTTTCCACAAAATTTTCGAATGCGTGTTTACTGTCCACTGAGTCCAAAAAATGGTTTTCGGAGTGATATCTGTCTTGGTATGCGTATATATGTGTGCGTGCGTGCGTGTGTGTCTGGATGTTAACCGAGCTAGATAAGATCCCAATGAGCCGATTTTGATAATTAGTATGTAGATCCCAAACCAGCCCACAATAATTCATAAAGTGTTGAAAAAAATTATGGTTTTTATTTTTTAAAGTAGGTAAAACTTAAACAAAATTTTACGCATTACCCTTAAATATTGCTAAAAAAAATCTTAAAAATCCAGTCTTTAAATTATTGTTCTACATTAAGTGGTTGTGGGGGAAATTCAATCTTTCTTTGAGCGGTAAATGCAGTACGTTGCAAAAAATCACAGACGCTCACACAACTCGCGCTTCACAGCTGGCACCGGTTGCTATCCGACCGAGCCATCAAGACATTGTTATCACCTTTTTCTATTGTTTTGAGAAAGTATGTGTCAGTTATCTGATACAGTTAGTTTTAACTATCGTCACCGATCGGTTATACCTGTCAAACACATCTGATTAATTTAGATTGTCTTGCAAAGATTGGACTACATCTTTGGTCCTTAGCACCTTTCTTAAATCATTTTCTTAAGCCTCCAGTTCAAACGGGAGAGGGGGCAATTTTTATTTATTTTCATAATTTCTTTTGATTCTTGATACACTCTTATACCAATAATCTTATGATTTTTATGTGTCATTTATTTTCTAATAATGCAGTACGCATAGATATATCCAAAAGCCGCCCAGTCAATGTAAAGCAACAATTGCCATACATTTTTTAAGCTTCCTAAAGATTAAAAAATGAAAAATGAAAATAAAAAGATTAAAAATTTAAAAATTCCTAATTTAGAAATCGTGGTTTTATAATGTTTGATTTGAGTTGTGATTTATAATGATGTTGTGTGTATGTCAACGCAATATGCCTCATAAAAACAACTACGATCATATAAATCTTCCCCAAAGTTCATTTTACAATAATTGAAACAATAAGCTATTAACGAATGAGGAAAAATCATCCGGTGGGTTTGGAAGTTTGCTTATCAATTTCGACGAGTCATACCGGTGGAACAGTTTTTAAAGAACTTTTAAAATATCAATTGCACATGACCTAGTCTAAGTCAATACAGGTGACGGTGACTTAAAGGGTATCGTAATGTTCCACTAGACCAAATTTAACCAGGTTAGTCTGGGAGTGGTGGGGGGGAGGGCAAAAATAAGAAAATTCAACAACAATTTAATTCAACTTAACATACGTCTTATCTCGATTAGGTTTCCGTCCCTCCGTATGTAAGTTTAAATCATGTAGCCTATAATTAGTGATTTTTTTAAAATACAGTAATTGGAGTTACACAATTTTAGCTTGACAAAACCGTTAGGTCACGTATATTAAAAATCTGCCTGTTTGTGATAAATTTTCACGTTATAACTTTCATTGTTTCGGAATGATATTAATCAATATTTTCGAATACAAATATATCAACATATAAAATACCTGGTGCCCATAAAGTCTTGCCCTGATCAAGAAACCAAATAATAAAAAAACAATTCGTGGTAAGGCAAAGTTTTATTTTCAGTTTTAACAAGTCACTTATTAAGTTTTTTACAGCTATGCACAAACTCAATACACTTCAATTTTTGCGCCTTGGGTAGCCTGTAAATCTTCAAGGTGACTTTTTATTAATTTTTTTAATTAAAAACCATTTTTACAGTTTTGGCTAACATTTCCTGAATAACGGAGGTCACTGTATTTATTTTTTGTCTTTTAGAGTTTCTTAATTAGGAACTGGGGAACAATAAACCAAATTTTCGACAATTCAAAGGGCTTAAAGAAATCCAGGAGCGTGGTGAACGAGGTGGCAATTTAATCGGGCCAGCACGATTTGTTTTTGTAGTGCGTTAAAAGTAAACTGCACTGTTGTCAATCATCTAAGGTTACTTGTTAACAAATTAATGAGAAAAAACTAGATTAAATTCCCTTGAAAACAAGAAATGTAAGATACGTGTGGCTATAATGGTGTCCGTACAGCAGAGCTATGAAATCAGGGCAAGACTTTTTGGACATCCAGTATAATGGTCATTGGACACAATATAAAAAAAAGTAATTATACAACAAAAATACAAATATTGTGAAGATTGAATAACAAGCAACAAAGCGATGCACTTTATTATACACAAAAATCGTCAAAGTATTAAAATTTGCATGAATTTGTAATTAAAACTCAATTCTGTGTTGTTACTGTAGTACCGGTAATTCAGAATTTACTTTATTGTATTTATGGTTAAATTATTACATTTATCAACTTTTTTGCAACCAGAAAACATAAAAAAATGTTTTAGGACTATGATTTGATTTAAAGTTTATAAAGGTCGGCGTTTTATAACCATAAAAGTTAAAAATGTAAACATTCATTCGAATCCAAGTAGCCAAATTTCAATTCGTATTTTAATTCGCTTGAAAGTTATAGTAGATGTATACAAAATTACATAAATAAACCAATCGAGATAGGTATTTAACCTTTCAAATAGTCTGGTAAAAGCTTGGCCCAGTGGTTGATGGACAGCCTGTAAAAGAATCACTCGGTGTGCTGTAGGCCTAGAGTAGAGCAACCAGTTGTCGCTGTCTGTGTCAGCGCATTGCAGCAGTAACCAGCTGAGCTGATAAAATATTGTCATTGTTGCACATTTCCGAGGACTGGCGGATGGACTAGACAGATTGCAGCTAATGCAGAGCAGCCAATGGGCCATGATGTTATGATTAGTAAATATTTTGTAAAACATTAATTAGCATTAATTTTGTTAGTTTAGTCCATTTGTTAAATATTATCTGGGAAGTTGACAATGGCGCCGTAGATAAGCAGCTACAGTTGTTCAACTTCTTTCCGTTTAGCTGCGCTGATTTGGCGCCTATCGGAATAAAAATGTCAACTACTGTAATCTCTGCTCCCTATATTTTACTGTAATAAGCTATATTGTAGTTAGCATCAAAAGTTAAAACGTAAAATAGAAAAGGATTTGGTTAAATATTTAAATAAATTACTTTTCGTATAAATAGATTATTGCCATTTAAGGGAAGATGTTGAACACATGCTAAATCTCTTAACCCGAGGTGAAAATGACCTTTACATCCCGGGAATTTTCAATGAACTAAAACGTTTCATTTTCACGCCCTGTTATACCAAAGATAAATGAAACATCAGGTAAATGAATTTTGTCTGTGGTTGTAATACCTAGGAGTAGGCCTATTCACGAACGGGTCTCTTCTTTCACTGTAATCATGATTTAAATGCACGGTATGAAGTTGAATACAGTAAGCACAATGCTACGAACAACTTAAGCAGAAAAACTGTAAAACTGACATGAAATTAATTTAAAAGGAGGCATCTGATTGGGTGGCCCACACACCCAGTACGGTATTGGTTAAATGCACCACCTATACAACAACATCTATCAGCAATATCGAATGATGATTTAAAATTTTAAATTCTTGATATTTTTCCAACAAATAAAACTTCTATAGGCAGCATTGTTTTTATTTTAATGGGTTTTCTGTTTGTGAATTTTCCTACATGGTGCTATTACGATAGTAATCACGGTAAGACCTAAGCCCGGGACCATGATACTTTTTCATTTTGAGGTCCACAGAAGCCAAAAACACCGTTCGTTCATTTTCATATATGAAAATGAACGAATGGTGTTTTTGGCCTCAGGTTACCCGAAAATGAAAAAGTAAAGTGGTCCCGCGGGCTTAGGTCTTACCATGGCTACCAACGTAATAGCGTATTCCCTAAAGGAAATTCTCTAAAAAACATACGATACAGTACTTGAAAACTTAATATATACTCAAACATTACATACTGTCCAATCTTTTGTTACATGGTGCTTATATATTTGATTTTCGAAACTGTCATCAACGAGTAACATAAAAGTAACGTCCGAAACCAAAGAACTCTGTTGCACTATTTAATCGCGCAGCACGGGGGTCCGTCTCGCAGCGAATATGCCACCCACCCACTACATAGGACCAGAGTGTAGAGGGGTTCCGCAGCCTTAGTAGGCCTAGAGGCGGGGGTCTGGGAGTGCCACGTTTCACGTCACAATAGACTCTCGTATTTCCAGCAGATATCCGGCCTCTATCCGTTCTACTTCTTCAGTTCCATAAACCGAATTGAATTTTTACCTCAAAAAGTCGTATATATCAGGCAATTGGGTAGGCCTATTACTTTTCTTGAGAAAACCGGAAGGTTGATTTAAAAAAATAATAATGAATAAATAAACTGTAACAGATTAAAAGTGTTTCAATAGCACCGACTGGTTTGAAAGGTTGCCGTAACCGACTGAAGTTGGTTGAACATCATGGTTAAACTAACTGTACTTGGTCAAATTACTATAACCTAGTAGCATGTGCTTTACCACTTAATATGGCATTACTATCATACTTAATCGCTAATCAACCTATTGGTTACTGTAAACCATGAGTTTATGAAAAATTGTTATTAACATAATATGACAGTTGGTAAAATTCAACCAATTATTTAGTTGTTATTTGTTGTTTTCAACTAAACTGGAAGGTAGTTTTACTACATTATACTAGGTGGATATTTACAACAAACTTATAAGGTTGTAAATTACCGAGATAAGTCTATTCATCGTTGTTGATTACCGTTTCGATCGGCTAAAATCATTCAACTTGCTGGACTATTTGAAAAACTGGGACAATTTGATTGGTTGTAAATTACTAAATAAATTACGAAAGTCAATCACCTGGGTTTTAATCAAATTCATGGGTCGTTTTTGAATATATAGTAAAGAGCTACTAAGGGATTGGTTAATATAAACCAAAATTCGTTTGATGTAGACTTGGTTAAAAGCACGAAAACTGGCTACCAACTTAATTTTGCTTGCACATGTATTGTTAGTTTTTGTTGACTCGTCAAACCTAAACTAATACAATCGTAAAAAAACTATGTTTTTTTTTCATCGGGGATTGAACCATTCAAAACACGTATAGGATTATAGCATTTAACTTGCAACTAACCTCAAAAACAATGTTTCAATGTATAAAGAGGAGGCTGCAGTCGATAAATATTTTTTGTTTTTACTGTCCATCGTCAACCTTTCAATGCAAGTTTAGATGTTATTGTGTTACAGTGACCTCAATTGGTTGAAGTCGCATTTTGATCACCACATCACCAGTTCCGATTACTGATTGCTTCTAAGATTATTAATTTTGAATGATTTACCCAAAAGGCAAGCTAACACAAACGAAACATGTAAAAGTGATTTAAAATTTCTTTCTCGTCCCGGGAAGAAGGTGCTATGGTACAGATAAATGCAATAATCCAGAAACAATAGCGATGGGAGCTATGGGTACTACACTTGTCCAATTTCTGTAACACCTGTATTTCCCCATATACATTCTGTATTTAGGTTGGCAGTCTAATACGACTGTATAGTCAATGGTCATTACTAGCTGTTGGATACGGAAGTCACGCAAAGTTTATATATATATATATATATATAAAGGTTCAATGATACGACTTTTAAAAACTAAATAAATAGTGAAACTTGACTAGTAAATCTAAAACAATGTTCTTCGTCCCATTTCGTTGCTCAGATCTGTTGAAGGTATTAATTTAGGCGCACAAGGCAGACTAATAAGAGATTCCGAGCACATGAGTGTATATCGGCGCCAAGGTATTGCCAAGGTGCTTTCACGGCCAAGGTGTTGGCAGCCAGAATGGCTTGGCAGACAATGAATTCTGCAGAGGTTCAAAATTTTGTATCGGGATTGACAAGAGTTGAAGTTGAATTGCAATTTGGAACTCCTCCTGCATTTTGCCAGGGGGTAAATTCAGGTACAAAGAAGAACACGTTTTAGGGATAAATATTGTGCAGATTTCAGTTTTTGGATTGAAAATGAAAACAGAGTTAGAGAACTGAAGAGTGATTCTGTTTTCCCGTTGTAATCAGGTTCCCACAGTCCAAGGTCACAGGAACACGGATGGTGCGAGGACTCGCGACGATGTGAGAAGCAACGTACGTTTAGTAGTTCATTATTTAAGCTAATTCCAAACATTTGCATATTATTTTCTTAAATTAACAACTGATACGTATTTTCCAAAAGTTTCTCTTGAGTATTTAACCAGTTATTCATCTACCTGATGACTCGAGCCTATACCATTAAACTGGAGGTATATTTTAATGGCTTAGCCTACGCTGAAGTTTGCTATTGAGGCTAGGAACCTTATAAAGGTAGGGAGGAACCGATTTTTTATGTAAGCCCTGAAGTTTTTGAAAACACAATGGAACTAAAACATGGCTAACGTTTAGCCATGAACGGCAGTAAAAACTGTTTGCGATGGTGTTATAAATGTACAAAAAATTAATAAAAACTCTGACATAAGCTATACATGGTTGTGAATTACATACCGAAGGATTAACTTCACCTATGTAATTAGAAAATGTTTCTTTTACACAATCTTTATTTTAGCTTGACCAGTAAAATTTCGTAGTGAAATTTTTTTGTGTCAGGAAATCAGTGTCATAGGGAAGGAAGGATATGCCGAACTGTGAAACCTTCAACTTCTCAGCTTAAGTGAGTTACAATTTGTATTGTAGTGTACGGGAGATTCTAATACACTAATACATTCGAGATTTTATATTCGAGCTTGCTTTTTTGTCCCCACATAAACGGTTTTCTTTTTTGTAATTCAATTTACTTTCTTCATAACTCAAATGTCAAATTTAACGATGTTTAACGATCTTCCTCTCAGGAATATTCTTGAAAGAAAGATACTCAAGTGCAGGCTTAGCTAGGCTATATCAGGTAACTAAAGAGTTCTCTTCAATATTCCCCAAAGGCCCCAAATAGTTTTTTTTACCATGTCTATAATATATATATATATATATATATATATATATATATATATATATATATGAACGCCTGGTTAACGCAAGAAACCCTGTATTCAGCGAAGTAAAGTAATGGGGTGTGCAAAAACTAAGTGAACTAATTCGCAACTGGAACTGTCTCGACAGCAGTTTCATTCCGGTTTGTCTTAGTCAATGAATGCGCAATGCTTAACCTTTGAATGCGCAATCCAAGGCGAGGGGCTTTCTCTCGCCCAACGCAAACGCGTCTACTTACTTAGTCCTTTTCTGCTGAAATATCAATGAATATTTTCTTTTTTAGAAATATATAGTAACCTGCAGAAGCGGGCATTTAGCAGTACTTTAACATACTTCATGTTCTGGAGGATGGGGGGGGGAGAGGGGATCCTTTCATTTTTTTGCATGACCTTGAATGATTAAGAAAGTAGATAACATCTGAAAATGGCGCCCAAAAGCGTCGTATCGAGCGCATACCTCCGCCCACTTTCACTGCTTCTCCCGTTATCCTCTCCGCCACGGCATTTGTACTTTCCTAAACGCTGCAACGAGGCATTCAATTAATACTGCAATATTGTTGTTGTTATAAGTTTAAAAGTTAAATTGTATTAGTGTGGATGAGTTGATCATTTGATGTCACGAGATAATATTTAAATGAACCAGTTAACCAATAAAACTAATTACTGTATTATTTTGTGGCATTTAATTAATTGTAAAAATATCCGTTGTTTCTCGAGGCTCGAGGACGGGGAGGTACGTCCCCACAACTTTCGGAAAAATTGTTTAAGAAAATATAAAACTTCAGTGCCACATAATGTTGTTAGTTTAGCTTGCCCACCAGCCGATGATTTAAGCCGTGTTTAATTAGTCGTCAATCGCTTCATGGGTTTTTGGCAGTGGTCATTGAGGTGTGGAATCGGGCTGTTGCCACATCATACCGGCTTGGAAATTTAATTCAAAGATCTCACTGACAAACTTAGAATCAGTAGAAACCGATTCTTTACTTACTGGTTGATCTTTTATATAAATAAAAATTTAATAAAACAATGTAGGTATATATTTTTGTAATAAAACTATATTTTAAAATCCTCCGACCCAAAAACACAATCCTTCAACAGTATGACCAACCGTGAAATTTTTGCTCAAGTGTGCGCCTACATAAAAAAATATGTTAGTAGGCTATATTTTTTGATTTTTATATCATTCTGTAGAAAATTAAAATTATACCCTAACTTTTTAATAAATTTTGTACCTTAAAACGTAAATTATTAAATATATTGTCGTATCAATAATATTACTATACGTATTAATTTATGCAGTAATCCTCATTTAAATCCCGGGTTCCGTAGATATAGTCTCAAATATGCTTAAACAGAAACTTCCATACTGCAAAACACGGTAAACAAAGGAAACTTCTATGCACTGACTATTAAAATCTTAATAATAAGTAATTTTAGTCTCCCATAAGAATTACATTTCCCCGAACCTTTGAAGGGCTGTAGGACATTACTTTAATTTGAAGGAAATTTGGCGAATCTACTCATAAATCCCTTTACTTTGACAAATATATTATCATTTGTTAGTCGGTTAAATCGTTTCTGAGAACTGAGCGTTAAGAGCCTCGCATTGATGTACATGATACAGATTTTTTAAAGGTTACGAAATATCAGAAACTGTTTGAATTTTCTGTAAAAATATGTTTACTGTGTAGGCCATACCACAGTTAGTTGATATAGACAATAGAACACGTCTATAAATCACACTGTTATATGTTATAAATATGATGACATGTTGTGTAGGCCGCCCTACCCGAGAATACTAGACCAGTGTATCTTATCTTCTATCGAAATAAAAATACCGTTGGCTAAGGTGAACAATCCCGTTTTACCCCCCTAATGTTTGTGACCTTTTAACTCCTCCCCTAACAAACTCTTTTTTTTTTTTACTTTTGAAAATCCTTCATTTCTATAGACTAACAATCCACAGTAACAATACATAGGCCTAACTAACACTGTTCTTTAGATGCATTTGACTAATTGTATATATTTAGTACGTAATAGAACTATAAATATCGTGGACTGAGTTGATGTTTTTTAGTTTTACTTACTAACAGAAAAAGAAAATTTAATTACGTTTAAAATTAAGTACGTTTTAAATTACGTGGAAAGTTAAGTAGGAAATATAAATTTGCTCCCTTTCTTAGAAGGTCTAAAATCCAGTTTGTCTGTCATCCCGTTCCCCGCTCAGGACCTGAAAATCCCGAAAACGGGATATAAAATCCCTCGAATGGAAACACTACTAGAGTTGTGGACAGGCGACAATGCCGCTGCCAGCTTTCGGCCGATTTGCTAATCAAATTAACAATCCTCCCTCAGTCCTATACACCGGGAGAAAACACAATGCCCTTGAAACGAGTCTTTCTTTGAAAACTAACGAATGCTGAGGTGTCTTTTGTAATGTTCTACGATTGACTACACTCATTCTAAACTGTCAACCTAATGGAGAAATATGTTTACAAAAATTTTCATATTTTAGATACAGTAGTAGGCCTACTTTAACACCGTTAGCAGTTTCGGTCGCGACCAAAATAAAAATCGAAACCTCATCTATTCACTATTCACTCAACCGTTTGAAACATTTATTTTCTGTGTTAGGTGGCGCATTATTTTTTATAATTGGTTCAATCTAATTTAATCGTCACAGGATATATTGACGCGACAAACGTCGGTAAGAAGCTCATTTATCAGTTAGTTCCCCCTGAAGATCGCTTGGCGCGCTGCTAATTTTGGTAACAGATTTAATTCTGTTGGAAGTTTAGTGATTATTTTCCGGTTGAAGTGACATATAACCGGAGTACCGGAGATATTGTGTAAACCACAGTTATAGGGGTAACAGGTACCATAGTTTAAAAGCGCTGGGAACTTGGTCGATTGTGAAAAACTAAATTCGACCTATAGCGTTTGACTGCGTAAACAGCATTAGGACACGTCCCGACCCAGGTCCGCAAGAAAGTCAAGATGCTGGTAGGACCGTAGGATTCTAGGACCACGGTCCTGACAACATACACGATACAATCTTGCCGCTTCCCGGATAACCGGAGCTTTTGTAATTTTAATGCCACGATAAGATCGACTTAATGTGACTTAGCCTTAATAACATTAAATTTTGCGACATTTAATACATTAAACACATTTAATACACTAATTTAATACATTAAATTTTGGGACGATTTTCCGAACCCCATACAGTAGAACAAATTAATAGAGGATCGTGTCAAAAGATTCATCCAAGCCATCTCGTAATTTCATGTTAACGCAGTCTCTTCTGGTGATCTATAAGACTATGGTCCATTTTGGACTACGGATCTATAATTTTGCCTCCGTACCAGCTTGCCACATTGAGCAGCACCGATTCTTGAGAATCAGGGCTGCCAAATAAAGCACCCAAAAATAAGGGACGGGTTTTGTAATAAAACCTATATACTACTCTTATACAGTATAGCCTAAGTCCGAAATAATGGCTAAAAATAAAAAATATTTAATAATACTGTATGCGTTTAAATTATTCTGCCAATACATATATTAAGTGTTTTAAATGCTATTTTAGAGTTTTGTATGAGCTTTTAGAGGGTTTAAAAATTTTAAGAAAATAATAATGTTTAGATCCCTGGTAAAAAATAGACTACTATCACAAGCACTTAATAAGAATAATAGAAAATTGTTACTATTTGTTTCATATTATTACCTAAATTTTCAATTATGAATAATATTAAAGTTAGTTAATCCACTATAATCAACGATTTCAAACTAAAATAGGTAAAAGAAAAAATGATAGAAATCGTTTAACGTTTGAACATTTGACACTATTAATATTTTAGGTTAGTTGTATTTTAAAAACAAAGAATTTTGTTTTAAATCGTTTTATTATAACACAAGCACACTAAAAAAAGTAATTCTTACACCTTAGCTGTTGTGATAAAAATGGCATTCTTCTATCAACACGGTGCGGGGGCGACGACTTGGCGATACCTGAAATATAGTTCGCAGACGGAAGTGTGCGACGACAAGCAAGAACTACAAGGAGGTCCCGACAAATTACGATTATCATACAATTATAACGACGGAAGAGACTTTGCCATGTCAGTTGGTGTTGGTACTATTTGCAAGCACGAAAAGCAAGTTTTATAATTTTGTGGTTAGATTGTAACTCGCATCGTAACTAAATTTGACCTGAGTAAATTTCTGATTTCGGCCAAATACGTTACATTTGTTGTTCTACTAGATGATTTCTCTCCGGGACGTGTTACAAATTTACTAAATAAGGGCCTGTCCCTTAAAATCCGGGACGTTTGGGAACCCTGGACTGAGAATACCGGGAGTCCGATTGGGATACGATTACCTTGATGTACCAGTAATTAAACCAGAACCTGAACAGCGGTTCAATATACATCCCCTACAACCACACACAAAATCAAGATTGTAATGGACATCTTTAGAGGTACAAGAAGCAAGGTTGTTTTTGAGAGCATATTCTAACCGTGTTCCTCGCCAACGCTGCGCTACGCTTACAACGATGGTCTGGTGAGGCTGCAGAGATTGGGAGGTGCTTCCGGGACAGACTTTTCTCTTTACCGTTTCCGACCTTCAGGAGGGAAGTCATCATGATGGTGCAAGCCAATGGATCGCTCCAGCGCTGAACTTATCGTTAGACTTTAACATCAACAATATTGCACAGTTAATTACTTTATTGTTTGCATCTTCCAATTAAATGAACTGACTTTCAACTGTCATGTAGGTTGTATCAACATGTGGTTTATGGCTAATTACTCAAAATGCAAAGACTTATAATTTATGTATGAGGTGACTAAAGCCAAAGCATATTTCTATAAGACTTCATTGGGGGACGTCCCATAGAGGATGTTTAAATTAAAACTTCCTTAGCCTCTGTCAGAAGATTGTTTTACAATACACCAAAGTAAACATTTGATTGTTTCTAACTATTGTCGGTCGGTCTGGGTCTACAGCACAGCGCAGCGCAGTTTCGTCGCACCTCGAGCCCTAGCTCTACACTAAACCAGAACCTTGCGCTTGCCCGTTGCTAGCCCAGGTGTTGCGGTCCCCCAGTCTCTATGCCTTGCTAATCCCTATAACGGCACAGCACTTCCGTTCCAGGCCAAGGTCATGTGTACTTCCGGGCAAGTCGCCTTACTTTATCAACAAAATTGTGGTTAATCGAGTTAATTAGCGATTTACTCTTTTAATGAACATTTGATATCTTTCAAGCGATAGTTTTTGGGGAAAATAGGCAAACTATTGATTTTTAACCGACAGCGTATCTACCTACAAGTATCTTTGTAATATAGCACTTATTCCTATTCATCAACATTCATATTTTAGGGGCTAACTCTATGGTAACGATCTTCAATAACAAAAGATCATATGCAAAATTATACTGTATTACATGCGACAATAGAAAATAATGGGTCAATGGGTAATGGGTGGATTTTCCGGCTTACGTGTAATTATTAAAAAAAAAAAATTGAGGATCTACACATTAATTATAAAATTAAAAAAAGGTTTCAAGAAAAAAATAAATATTTTACATTTATGAAATTGTATTAGCGGTGTACTGAGTACATTTTACATAAAAAACATTTAAATTAGGCCTACACTTTTTTACATACAGTGTTATTTTTCTTTTACTAATGCATAACAACAGTAAAATAAAAATATAAAAAATGTTGTAGGCCAGACCTGTTTTTCTTGTTTTAAAATGTATAGACCTATATCAACCTTATGTTTTCTATGAAATGTATTTTTTCTCTTAAACATCATAAAACATAATATAACATCATGTATAATACACATCAAGTACAGTAATAACATAAATATTAACATCATGTATTTGTTAATACTTAACAAGTTTAACAAAAGTGCAACAAAATTTTTACTTTTACAACAAGCCTTTGATTAAATTAGAAAGCCATGTTTATTGAAAAATTGTAAACAAAGATACAAAAAAATGGTAACGTTGTAAAATATAACAATGCTTGCATGTGATTCAAAAGGCAAACTAATTCATTCGCTTTTTTTCTTTAAAAATAGTAGAATCGGAAAATCAGAACTGAAAAATTGCAAGTCAAGGACGGGGATAAAATGCCCCCACGTACATTAAAGCCGGCTATGGGGATTTTGAATTTTCTAGAGTGGATACTGCTATATCCGTTCATAGTTTAAAATGAATTAACACCATTCCCTAAGTGGTGGAGTCGTGGGAAACAGATTATGTTGTTAGTTGAATCGAGGCCTCGGCCTGTTTTGCACGTCGTGCAGTGCGCAGTGCGGAGTTAATCCGTGGCGCAAACGCAAACGCCTCCGCACGCAAGTGCGCACTGTCGCTGCGTGTACTGCGCGTGACCAAGCCAACGAGAATGCACATGGGCCTTGCACGCGAGGGGGTGGGTGGGGGGCTGTTGGAGGGAACCGAAATCCACCGGTCACCGGTGGCCAAACAGTGGCATTTTTCCCGCGCGAGGGCAAAACATGCAATCGTATTTCCCGTCTTCGGTTAGTGTTTATACCGACCAAAATATTTTATTTTGCGTTTTATTTGAAGTTAAAGTGTGGTTCTAGTGGAATTCTACCCGGTTTTTTCTCAATAATTTGTGATATTATTACCTTTTTCTAACAGGTAGCCTTCCACTAGAACCACTCTTTAAATACAATATAAAACAAACAGCTTAAGTCTACGATGAACAGTTTCAACCGAAGGCTCGAAATACGATTGCATGTTTTCGGGTAGATTTTTGGTGCCGAACGGCTCCCTTAACAATCAGAATGATATACTTTTTCTGTAATAATATTAGAGTGCCAATAATGATGTAATAATGATATTAATTTGTAATTAATGTGGTATTATAATAATCGTTATGAAAAAAAAACGGCGCGGAATTTTTTTTAACTCATTGTAGGTTATAGAGCTCTGTGGTCTAACTAACTAACCACAGACAAACACTCTCTACGTCAATGTAACAGACTCATTTACCTCTGCTCGAAAATAATCATCACCACATTTTTTTACCGTTATTGCACCTATTCATTGGATGACCTTTGCACAGTTCACATCTGATGCGCTGAGGTTGATTCAATACCTAATGGCTTTTCACGGTCACTTTGCCACCAAAATCGCGATAAAACGAACAACCAATGACTTCCGGTCGGTTTGCATGATTTCCACTGGTTTCATCGCAGTTGTGGGCATTGGTCATGTCGTCTTGTTTAATTCATGGACGCCACTTTACCAGTCGGTCGTACGACTTGTTCGACCAATGAAATGTCTTATTTTGCACATTTTCTGCTTACTGCTGTCGACCTAGTGATTCTTGTGAGCCGTTCATCGCATTCTTGTGCTCCCCTTGTGCCCACTAGACACAGTGCTACTAGGTTCATTCAAACCAGACGGGCGGTAAGTTTCTTGTTCAAAGTATTAATTTGAAGGAGTATATAATTTACTTTCGGTTATTTACAGTTAGTTCTACTTTATTTTTAACACGTACGTTTATATATTCGTAAATATTTTTTGATCTAATAATCACTTCATCCATATAATCTTAAACAGACTTTCTTTTGGCCTCATGTTCGTTTCGCCGTAAAAAATAATTTTTGTACAGCTGGAAACCGAAATAATATACTTGAAATACTTGATGTCTTCATCTTTGACCGGCCAAAGCCGGATAGATTGCGTCAGTTATATACAAAACACTTACTTACAAAACATATGTTAAAAAACTTAAAAACATATATTTAAAAACTTAAAACTTAATTACCCTTTGTGATCCCGTAATGATATATTCAGAAGGAGAGCATCCTAATAAAACTTTAATTGTCACATATTCAAACTTAATTTTTCTAAGCTGTCCATGTAACAAGAAAGGTTTGAAATTTTTAGACACAAAGAGTTTAGGCCGTACTGTTTCTATTCCTTAGCTTTGTTGGAAAAAAAAATATTAAGCATTTGCGTATGGATTACAAGCGAAGAAAATAATGAAATGCAAAAAGTTCACTTCAACAATTTTCAATACGTTTTCTTCTCAAGCCAGGGCCGTAACTAGGAGATTTGTGAGGGGGGCCAAGCCTAATTTGCCGCCCCCAGTTCGCCAGGCCCCCCATTTGGCATTTCCCTTCTCTCTTTATCGTGGTGTATCCCGAGCGCCGCGTCTCCCCAGCTCCGCGGGTAAATTTTTATCCTGAGCGCTGCGACCATAAATTACCAAAGGGTCTGCGCAGTGATGCTGAAGTGACGAGGGTCTATCTTCTCTTCCCTGCTTATTAAAAGCAATCAGGTGGCCAGTTTGGAATATGCCTTCAATTCGTAGCTTGTTGATGTTATCATATTACGCGCATGTTTTACGCGTAGGCCTATAATAAATTATAGAAGGATTTTTGCAAGAAACATTTGAACCTTTCGTTATAGTTTGACAATCTTGGGTAATTTGTAATATTTATACAAAACCTCTCATTAAAATCACTCTTTACTTCATTCTGAGTAGGTAAACAAAACCATGTAGAATAACTTGAATTAAAAATAAAAAATTGGCTCTAGAGATAAGAGTTAACATTATGCTAAAATGGCTAATAAAACCAATATGGTGGTACAGTAGCCCAGTAGCCAGCCCTTAAACGGAAATAACCAATAGCCTTCAATTAATTTAAACATTGTTTAAATTTCAGGTTAGGTTGCCGCTGTTTTCGACTGAGCTTATTGCTTTGAGACATAATAGTGCTGCCAACAACAATTAAATTCCTAAGATTTTAAAATTAATTGAAGTACATTAAAAATTATAAGTTTGGTAATGTTTTGTACATGTAGCCTTCGGTTTAGTACTATGTATTGGTATAGAAATTCACTCTTAGCTAAAAACTTGCTATTTCCACCAAAAAACGTACATTTCAACATTATGACAGTCTTATTACCGTACACCGTACAAGGGCCAAAATTACCGTACGCCCCCACAATTACCGTACAGTCTGGAAACACTGCCATGGGTGACAAGGGAGGGGCGGGGAAGGGGGTGGGGTGACCACAATTTTTTGCGCGCATCACGTGGTTGGTCGGGCGTCCGGCGATCGATCGAGAGACTGGCGCTTAGTGGTTTTGGCTCACTTAGGCTACTCCCACACAAAATAAATTATTATAATTGTTGTCATGTTTACGGGTACAGTACACGTCTCGTAAAACTCCAATGGAGTTGAGTGATAACAGTTAAAAATGTAAAAGTATAGTAATTGTTTTTAAAATATTTTTTATTTTGTTTTGTATGATTTAAAATTTAATATCGAATTTTGCCGCCCCTTCCACCACTCTAAAATGTGCCTCCCGGGGCACGTGCTCCCCATACCCCCCCCCCCCCCCCCCTAGATATGACCTTGTCTCAAGCCATCGCCAAATTCAACTTGAATTATTTTAATGACACTAAAAACAGTTTTCCATAAATCATCCATAACATAGGAATTGCAGATAACTCGTAAAATTTGACTCATAGCCGACAACATTTTTCTTAAGTCTTAAGAGTCATCTTCACCGTTGGGCTTGTAGCGCAGGCGGCTACGTTTATCATACGGGTTTCGAGCAAAACATGACATTTAATTCTCCTGTTTCGGTTTCTGTTTTTTTGACCGATGTTCTTGAAGCTCGGTAATCATGTAGTCGAATAGTTAAATTAGGTCTATCATACCTTAAAAGTTTGAAAATATGAAAATAAACTCTCAGTCACGTCCAAAAGTAAGTCAATTTTCTCTAATTTTAAGATTTTTTTTAACTAATAGGTCTACGGTTCATTTTTACTAATATATCAGGTATAAGGGGCTTAGATCCAACCTTGCTCTATACAAGAAAACATATTTTTCAACGATAAATATCCAAAAACACCGTCCGAAACAGAGGATTGTGGAGACATGTTTTCAGTGTTTTTACTGGTGTGAAGAGAGCATGCATAATGTGAATGTGGTTGGACTTTGGTTGTAGCCTACTGTATGAGTGGAAGGTGAGCATATAGTGAGGATCCAGATGTTTTGAATATTCAACTGTGATTGTGATTGATCTGATTTGATTGTCTCACTGACATTGACTTTGGTCGCTGAACAAAGGCCTATTACTTTCATTGCTGCTGCGCCGGGGTTTGGGCTTTTGACTGCTGTGTTACCTTTCAACCTATTGCATATAGCAATGTTCAATAGTTATTTTTCAACTATTCAACTACTTTATTTTTATATAAGAAATTTTTATGGAAATGAATCAGAAAGAATTACTGCCCAAGGAGACTCAAAAGTCGGAAACTAATTATCCATGGAAAAACTATTTTTAAAATCGAATAATAACAATCTCAAAATTATGACTTTGCTTTCAAAATTCATTCAATATGCAACAATTTGAGACATGTTTTTGCAGAGGGGTATTTTGGGAGAGAGGTGGGCAATTGCATTTATTTTTTAATTAAAATTGTGATAACGCATTTTTAAAATATATAAGGTATGACTTGAGCCATTATGCGTATTCCATATGCGTATGCGTGTGGAATGGGCACGAACTCCATCTGTTGTCAGTCAGCCAAGGAAACCGTTAAAGGCTAAAAACGATGCGGGAACATAGCTCTTTTGCAGTTACAGCTTATGAAATAGTATACTATGCAACAATACTATGAAGGAATTTAAGAGTCTGTAGTACCCGCCTCCTTGGATTTTCATTCCCATAAGACTAGCCTAATGTTAAATTTGAAACGTCCGTTACACCTTTAATACTGATCGAAAGAGATTCATCTTTATGTAATTTTGAAGCAAATTTCAATATCTAGGTGACTATGCAATTAAAATATAGCGATTATAGATACACAGTGATTGTAGAGCAATGTATGAGATAAAAACAAAAACAAAAAGTTTTTAGAATACTTCGTTGTTTATTAATAAAACAACCAAATACAGTAATATAAAGCTTTTGATTTTATAGTCCCATCGGTATTTACTAAAATTTCCTGTAAAATGACATAAAGATGAATTTTTTTACAAATATTTAAGGCGTACCGGTATCGACGTTTCAAATTTAACATTACACAGTAGCAAAGAAAAACTAACCAGGTACCTGGTTACAGACTCGAATGAGGTGTAGATAAAACACATCATAGCGAGTGTTCTAAATGTCCCACGAATTTGCTTGGAGGCTGAATACAATCGTTGCATACTTTTATACAGTCCTTTATGGCCAAATTAAATTTAATAAAGAATTGTAAAAATAAAGTTGTAAACATTTAGAGCTTAGGTGTTCACCCATCCAAAACGTAGCCATGCAAAATGTCGGTTGACCTACACTCACATTTAGATAACACTTTTGTGAATCTTAATGAACCAATCAGCTGACTTGCGAATTGCGTTATTTCTTTTATAAGTACTTCCGTCAAATACCGAACTCTTATTGGTCTATAACCTGTGTCATATGCGGCTTCTGGGTTCTATAGGCCTACATAATGAACTCACTATGCAACGGGAGCAACAGATTTGCATTTGTTTAATAATGTACATCTTTATGATGATACTTGTACAATGAGTATTGGTGCTTGGCCGTAGATTTCAGCGTTTTTATTGGGAGAGGGCAAGTTTTTTCATGAATATGTTTTGCCTGCAATGAGAAAACCTTCCCCTTACTATTGGGGTTTTACAAATCCAAGCCGCAAAAGAGCTCAATTAATCAATTAAACTTCAAAAGGAAGTTTAAGTAATAACCTTCATTTTATAATTATTTTTTAGTAAACTTTGAATTTTTCAACATAAAACAAGAAAAAGTATTTTCATTACTACAGAAACGAAAAATCAATACTACTGTAAGCATAGAATTGTTACAAAAATAAAGATTTTTTAAGATTTTTTCAGTAAGTTTCTTTTTTTAATGATTAATTTAATACCTCAAATACACAATATCCATAGTTAATATTTCAGCAAGAATAGATTGATTGTACTTTATTTATGGAGCTTAAAAGAGAACATCAATCTTACATTATTTATGTTAACATTGCTCATTTGTTAATGGTCCATTGTTTAAAATACCCTGATAAGACGAAATTGATGCTTTTTATTCTTTAAACCAAATTAGCGTATCACATCAAGCAATTTCGGTGCTTTGCAATTTTTGCATTTATATCACATCCTTGTCATACTAGCCCTGTTCGTTAACCGTAAAACTCTTATTCTACAATTGCAATATGACATCAACAAATAAAAATATGGGATACGTATTCTTCATCCTTTTTTTACTTTCTCTTTTTGGAGAAATGGAATGTCAATATAATGGTCCGAATTGCAGGGAGAAAAACGAATGGGTATGTTGAAATATATTTCTTCAGTTCATTATACGTTGTATTTAAATAGTGAAATTAATTTTGATTGTCACTGTTCATTCTTTAACAACTGTTTTAGGTACATTGAAAATTATTTTTTTAAATAACAATTTATATTACATGTGGCAACGGTATATGGCTTATTACAGTATGGGCATGTGACGCTACATTCTCCAAGAAGTTGGCCTGGTATCCGGGAGGCTTCATGAGCATCATCTTACCGTAGAGATAGCTCTAGGAGAAAAGTTTAGCTATAGTCACAGCTGATGTTTTGATTGTCGTGTTCCAGTGTAACTCTCCCTTGCAGTGTTGCAGCAACTACTGCTCGATTGACGCGTACCCTCGCTTGAAGTTTAGCTATAGTCACAGCTGATGTTTTGATTGTCGTGTTCCAGTGTAACTCTCCCTTGCAGTGTTGCAGCAACTACCGCTCGATTGACGTGTACCCTCGCTAGAAGTTTAGCTATAGTCACAGCTGATGTTTTGATTGTCGTGTTCCAGTGTAACTCTCCCTTGCAGTGTTGCAGCAACTACTGCTCGATTGACGTGTACCCTCGCTAGAAGTTTAGCTATAGTCACAGCTGATGTTTTGATTGTCGTGTTCCAGTGTAACTCTCCCTTGCAGTGTTGCAGCAACTACCGCTCGATTGACGTGTACCCTCGCTAGGAGTTTAGCTATAGTCACAGCTGATGTTTGTTTGTCGTGTTCCAGTGTAACTCTCCCTTGCAGTGTTGCAGCAACTACCGCTCGATTGACGTGTACCCTCGCTAGAAGTTTAGCTACTGTATAGTCACAACTGATTTTTGATTGTCGTGTTCCAGTGTAACTCTCCCTTGCAGTGTTGCAGCAACTACCGCTCGATTGACGTGTACCCTCGCAAGAAGTTTAGCTATAGTCACAGCTGATGTTTTGATTGTCGTGTTCCAGTGTAACTCTCCCTTGCAGTGTTGCAGCAACTACCGCTCGATTGACGTGTACCCTCGCTAGAAGTTTAGCTACTGTATAGTCACAACTGATTTTTGATTGTCATGTTCCAGTGTAACTCTCCCTTGCAGTGTTGCAGCAACTACCGCTCGATTGACGTGTACCCTCGCTAGAAGTTTAGCTATAGTCACAGCTGATGTTTTGATTGTCGTGTTCCAGTGTAACTCTCCCTTGCAGTGTTGCAGCAACTACCGCTCGATTGACGTGTACCCTCGCTAGAAGTTTAGCTACTGTATAGTCACAGCTGATTTTTGATTGTCATGTTCCAGTGTTAACTCTCCCTTGCAGTGTTGCAGCAACTACCGCTCGATTGACGTGTACCCTCGCTAGAAGTTTAGCTATAGTCAAAGCTGATGTTTTGATTGTCGTGTTCCAGTGTAACTCTCCCTTGCAGTGTTGCAGCAACTACCGCTCGATTGACGTGTACCCTCGCTAGAAGTTTAGCTATAGTCACAGCTGATTTTTGATTGTCATGTTCCAGTGGAACTCTCCCTTGCAGTGTTGCAGAAACTACCGCTCGATTGACGTGTACCCTCGCTAGAAGTTTAGCTATAGTCACAGCTGATGTTTTGATTGTCGTGTTCCAGTGTAACTCTCCCTTGCAGTGTTGCAGCAACTACCGCTCGATTGACGTGTACCCTCGCTAGAAGTTTAGCTACTGTATAGTCACAGCTGATTTTTGATTGTCATGTTCCAGTGTTAACTCTCCCTTGCAGTGTTGCAGCAACTACCGCTCGATTGACGTATACCCTCGCTAGAAGTTTAGCTATAGTCACAGCTGATGTTTTGATTGTCGTGTTCCAGTGTAACTCTCCCTTGCAGTGTTGCAGCAACTACCGCTCGATTGACGTGTACCCTCGCTAGAAGTTTAGCTATAGTCACAGCTGATGTTTGATTGTCGTGTTCTAGTGTAACTCTCCCTTGCAGTGTTGCAGCAACTACCGCTTGATTGACGTGTACCCTCGCTAGAAGTTTAGGTATAGTCACAGCTGATTTTTTATTGTCATGTTCCAGTGTAACTCTTCCTTGCAGTGTTGCAGCAACTACCGCTCGATTGACGTGTACCCTCGCTAGAAGTTTAGCTATAGTCACAGCTGATGTTTTGATTGTCGTGTTCCAGTGTAACTCTCCCTTGCAGTGTTGCAGCAACTACCGCTCGATTGACGTGTACCCTCGCTAGAAGTTTAGCTATAGTCACAGCTGATGTTTTGATTGTCGTGTTCCAGTGTAACTCTCCCTTGCAGTGTTGCAGCAACTACCGCTCGATTGACGTGTACCCTCGCTAGAAGTTTAGCTACTGTATAGTCACAGCTGATTTTTGATTGTCATGTTCCAGTGTTAACTCTCCCTTGCAGTGTTGCAGCAACTACCGCTCGATTGACGTGTACCCTCGCTAGAAGTTTAGCTATAGTCAAAGCTGATGTTTTGATTGTCGTGTTCCAGTGTAACTCTCCCTTGCAGTGTTGCAGCAACTACCGCTCGATTGACGTGTACCCTCGCTAGAAGTTTAGCTATAGTCACAGCTGATTTTTGATTGTCATGTTCCAGTGGAACTCTCCCTTGCAGTGTTGCAGAAACTACCGCTCGATTGACGTGTACCCTCGCTAGAAGTTTAGCTATAGTCACAGCTGATGTTTTGATTGTCGTGTTCCAGTGTAACTCTCCCTTGCAGTGTTGCAGCAACTACCGCTCGATTGACGTGTACCCTCGCTAGAAGTTTAGCTACTGTATAGTCACAGCTGATTTTTGATTGTCATGTTCCAGTGTTAACTCTCCCTTGCAGTGTTGCAGCAACTACCGCTCGATTGACGTATACCCTCGCTAGAAGTTTAGCTATAGTCACAGCTGATGTTTTGATTGTCGTGTTCCAGTGTAACTCTCCCTTGCAGTGTTGCAGCAACTACCGCTCGATTGACGTGTACCCTCGCTAGAAGTTTAGCTATAGTCACAGCTGATGTTTGATTGTCGTGTTCTAGTGTAACTCTCCCTTGCAGTGTTGCAGCAACTACCGCTTGATTGACGTGTACCCTCGCTAGAAGTTTAGGTATAGTCACAGCTGATTTTTTATTGTCATGTTCCAGTGTAACTCTTCCTTGCAGTGTTGCAGCAACTACCGCTCGATTGACGCGTACCCTCGCTAGAAGTTTAGCTATAGTCACAGCTGATGTTTTGATTGTCGTGTTCCAGTGTAACTCTCCTAGAGTGTTGCAGCAACTACTGCTCGATTGACGTGTACCCTCGCTAGAAGTTTAGCTATAGTCACAGCTGATTTTTGATTGTCATGTTCCAGTGTAACTCTTCCTTGCAGTGTTGCAGCAACTACCGCTCGATTGACGCGTACCCTCGCTTGAAGTTTAGCTATAGTCACAGCTGATGTTTTGATTGTCGTGTTCCAGTGTAACTCTCCCTTGCAGTGTTGCAGCAACTACTGCTCGATTGACGTGTACCCTCGCTAGAAGTTTGGCTATAGTCACAGCTGATGTTTTTTTGTCGTGTTCCAGTGTAACTCTCCCTTGCAGTGTTGCAGCAACTACCGCTCGATTGACGTGTACCCTCGCTAGAAGTTTAGCTATAGTCACAGCTGATGTTTTGATTGTCGTGTTCCAGTGTAACTCTCCCTTGCAGTGTTGCAGCAACTACCGCTCGATTGACGTGTACCCTCGCTAGAAGTTTAGCTACTGTATAGTCACAACTGATTTTTGATTGTCATGTTCCAGTGTAACTCTCCCTTGCAGTGTTGCAGCAACTACCGCTCGATTGACGTGTACCCTCGCTAGAAGTTTAGCTATAGTCACAGCTGATGTTTTGATTGTCGTGTTCCAGTGTAACTCTCCCTTGCAGTGTTGCAGCAACTACCGCTCGATTGACGTGTACCCTCGCTTGAAGTTTAGCTATAGTCACAGCTGATGTTTTGATTGTCGTGTTCCAGTGTAACTCTCCCTTGCAGTGTTGCAGCAACTACTGCTCGATTGACGTGTACCCTCGCTAGAAGTTTGGCTATAGTCACAGCTGATGTTTTTTTGTCGTGTTCCAGTGTAACTCTCCCTTGCAGTGTTGCAGCAACTACCGCTCGATTGACGTGTACCCTCGCTAGAAGTTTAGCTATAGTCACAGCTGATGTTTTGATTGTCGTGTTCCAGTGTAACTCTCCCTTGCAGTGTTGCAGCAACTACCGCTCGATTGACGTGTACCCTCGCTAGAAGTTTAGCTACTGTATAGTCACAACTGATTTTTGATTGTCATGTTCCAGTGTAACTCTCCCTTGCAGTGTTGCAGCAACTACCGCTCGATTGACGTGTACCCTCGCTAGAAGTTTAGCTATAGTCACAGCTGATGTTTTGATTGTCGTGTTCCAGTGTAACTCTCCCTTGCAGTGTTGCAGCAACTACCGCTCGATTGACGTGTACCCTCGCTAGAAGTTTAGCTGCTGTATAGTCACAGCTGATTTTTGATTGTCATGTTCCAGTGTTAACTCTCCCTTGCAGTGTTGCAGCAACTACCGCTCGATTGACGTGTACCCTCGCTAGAAGTTTAGCTATAGTCAAAGCTGATGTTTTGATTGTCGTGTTCCAGTGTAACTCTCCCTTGCAGTGTTGCAGCAACTACCGCTCGATTGACGTGTACCCTCGCTAGAAGTTTAGCTATAGTCACAGCTGATTTTTGATTGTCATGTTCCAGTGGAACTCTCCCTTGCAGTGTTGCAGAAACTACCGCTCGATATACGTGTACCCTCGCTAGAAGTTTAGCTATAGTCACAGCTGATGTTTTGATTGTCGTGTTCCAGTGTAACTCTCCCTTGCAGTGTTGCAGCAACTACCGCTCGATTGAGTAATTTACTGACTTTTTGATTGTCATGTTCCAGTGTAACTCTCCCTTGCAGTGTTGCAGCAACTAACGCTCGATTGACGTGTACCCTCGCTAGAAGTTTAGCTATAGTCACAGCTGATTTTTGATTGTCGTGTTCCAGTGTAACTCTCCCTTGCAGTGTTGCAGCAACTACTGCGCGATTGAAACGTACCCTCGCTGGGCCTTGTGCTCATAGTAAAAGCAAGAAGATAGTCGTACCGTCAAAGTAAACCATGTGTTTGACGAATAAAGATTTTGATGCATTATCGTTTTTCATCCTCAACCTTAGTAGATATCAGTACGTTTTGAATTGGTATTACGGGTTAATACTTACCTGCGATAGTCGTATTTTATTCCCAATGAAAATGTAGATTCATAAACATGTTTGGTTTAATAGCCTGCTCACCGTGTCCCTTTTAACTTCATGTTTATATTCTACGAGACCAAGTAGTACAACAGACTCTTATACCAAAATTAAAACATACCCATTGTATTTAGTTTAACGAGTCGTATACGTTGTGAAGTAAGGACCCTGCCCTTAATATATTTTACTACTTTTATTTGACTAACAACATTATACATATGATATATTCACATTTTAAAACAAAAAAATTGAGACTTCTACATTGCCATTGTATATACCATGACCCATATTCACATGCATTTTGACATTTTAAAATTGCACATTTTCAAAGTGGCTATTTAAATATTAAAAGCCACTAAATATTAAACCTTCATTTTTTTACTCAACACTAGATTGGCATCTCCTTCATTATGTGCCTATACATTCTAATAAACCTAACTGTCTTTAAGGATATCTGCTTATTTTACTTAAATGAATTTCCTAATTATAAAGGAATGTTTCAGAGTCTTATCTCAATTTTCAATACTGTAGAAAGATTTCTACATTAGTTAAAGTTTTTTTTCTTCTGTATTTCAAAAGAGTCGGAGATGAATTGTTGAAAGCCGCTCTCTTATGCAAGAGGCGTCCTCGCTAATTTACATTCTGTACCCTATTTGTCCATAGAACACATGAATGCTCTAATGCGCTTCATACAAATGGCACTTGAGAGCGACGTCTATGGACACTTGCACAACATTAACCTTTTTGCATAATAACCAAATCAAGACTTCTTCTTCTCCAAAGTTTATGTAATTTGCGTAATCATCATTACGTTTGTGCACTAGAAGTTTAGCTATAGTCACAGCTGATTTTTGATTGTCAAGTTCCAGTGGAACTCTCCCTTGCAGTGTTGCAGAAACTACCGCTCGATTGACGTGTACCCTCGCTAGAAGTTTAGCTATAGTCACAGCTGATGTTTTGATTGTCGTGTTCCAGTGTAACTCTCCCTTGCAGTGTTGCAGCAACTAACGCTCGATTGACGTGTACCCTCGCTAGAAGTTTAGCTATAGTCACAGCTGATGTTTTGATTGTCGTGTTCCAGTGTAACTCTCCCTTGCAGTGTTGCAGCAACTACTGCTCGATTGACGTGTACCCTCGCTAGAAGTTTGGCTATAGTCACAGCTGATGTTTTTTTGTCGTGTTCCAGTGTAACTCTCCCTTGCAGTGTTGCAGCAACTACCGCTCGATTGACGTGTACCCTCGCTAGAAGTTTAGCTATAGTCACAGCTGATGTTTTGATTGTCGTGTTCCAGTGTAACTCTCCCTTGCAGTGTTGCAGCAACTACCGCTCGATTGACGTGTACCCTCGCTAGAAGTTTAGCTACTGTATAGTCACAGCTGATTTTTGATTGTCATGTTCCAGTGTTAACTCTCCCTTGCAGTGTTGCAGCAACTACCGCTCGATTGACGTATACCCTCGCTAGAAGTTTAGCTATAGTCCCAGCTGATGTTTTGATTGTCGTGTTCCAGTGTAACTCTCCCTTGCAGTGTTGCAGCAACTACCGCTCGATTGACGTGTACCCTCGCTAGAAGTTTAGCTATAGTCACAGCTGATGTTTTGATTGTCGTGTTCCAGTGTAACTCTCCCTTGCAGTGTTGCAGCAACTACCGCTCGATTGACGTGTACCCTCGCTAGAAGTTTAGCTACTGTATAGTCACAGCTGATTTTTGATTGTCATGTTCCAGTGTTAACTCTCCCTTGCAGTGTTGCAGCAACTACCGCTCGATTGACGTGTACCCTCGCTAGAAGTTTAGCTATAGTCACAGCTGATGTTTTGATTGTCGTGTTCCAGTGTAACTCTCCCTTGCAGTGTTGCAGCAACTACCGCTCGATTGACGTGTACCCTCGCTAGAAGTTTAGGTACTGTATAGTCACAGCTGATTTTTTATTGTCATGTTCCAGTGTCTACTCTCCCTTGCAGTGTTGCAGCAACTACCGCTCGATTGACTTGTACCCTCGCTAGAAGTTTAGCTATAGTCACAGCTGATGTTTTGATTGTCGTGTTCCAGTGTAACTCTCCCTTGCAGTGTTGCAGCAACTACCGCTCGATTGACGTGTACCCTCGCTAGAAGTTTAGCTACTGTATAGTCACAGCTGATTTTTGATTGTCATGTTCCAGTGTTAACTCTCCCTTGCAGTGTTGCAGCAACTACCGCTCGATTGACGTGTACCCTCGCTAGAAGTTTAGCTATAGTCACAGCTGATGTTTTGATTGTCGTGTTCCAGTGTAACTCTCCCTTGCAGTGTTGCAGCAACTACCGCTCGATTGACGTGTACCCTCGCTAGAAGTTTAGCTATAGTCACAGCTGATTTTTGATTGTCATGTTCCAGTGGAACTCTCCTTTGCAGTGTTGCAGAAACTACCGCTCGATTGACGTGTACCCTCGCTAGAAGTTTAGCTATAGTCACATCTGATGTTTGTTTGTCGTGTTCCAGTGTAACTCTCCCTTGCAGTGTTGCAGCAACTACCGCTCGATTGACGTGTACCCTCGCTAGAAGTTTAGCTACTGTATAGTCACAGCTGATTTTTGATTGTCATGTTCCAGTGTTAACTCTCCCTTGCAGTGTTGCAGCAACTACCGCTCGATTGACGTGTACCCTCGCTAGAAGTTTAGCTATAGTCACAGCTGATGTTTTGATTGTCGTGTTCCAGTGTAACTCTCCCTTGCAGTGTTGCAGCAACTACCGCTCGATTGACGTGTACCCTCGCTAGAAGTTTAGCTATAGTCACAGCTGATTTTTGATTGTCAAGTTCCAGTGGAACTCTCCCTTGCAGTGTTGCAGAAACTACCGCTCGATTGACGTGTACCCTCGCTAGAAGTTTAGCTATAGTCACAGCTGATGTTTTGATTGTCGTGTTCCAGTGTAACTCTCCCTTGCAGTGTTGCAGCAACTACCGCTTGATTGACGTGTACCCTCGCTAGAAGTTTAGCTATAGTCACAGCTGGTGTTTTGATTGTCGTGTTCCAGTGTAACTCTCCCTTGCAGTGTTGCAGCAACTACTGCGCGATTGACGTGTAGGCCTACCCTCGCTAGAAGAAGTTTAGCTATAGTCACAGCTGACTTTTTGATTGTCATGTTCCAGTGTAACTCTCCCTTGCAGTGTTGCAGCAACTAACGCTCGATTGACGTGTACCCTCGCTAGAAGTTTAGCTATAGTCACAGCTGATTTTTGATTGTCGTGTTCCAGTGTAACTCTCCCTTGCAGTGTTGCAGCAACTACTGCGCGATTGAAACGTACCCTCGCTGGGCCTTGTGCTCATAGTAAAAGCAAGAAGATAGTCGTACCGTCAAAGTAAACCATGTGTTTGACGAATAAAGATTTTGATGCATTATCGTTTTTCATCCTCAACCTTAGTAGATATCAGTACGTTTTGAATTGGTATTACGGGTTAATACTTACCTGCGATAGTCGTATTTTATTCCCAATGAAAATGTAGATTCATAAACATGTTTGGTTTAATAGCCTGCTCACCGTGTCCCTTTTAACTTCATGTTTATATTCTACGAGACCAAGTAGTACAACAGACTCTTATACCAAAATTAAAACATACCCATTGTATTTAGTTTAACGAGTCGTATACGTTGTGAAGTAAGGACCCTGCCCTTAATATATTTTACTACTTTTATTTGACTAACAACATTATACATATGATATATTCACATTTTAAAACAAAAAAATTGAGACTTCTACATTGCCATTGTATATACCATGACCCATATTCACATGCATTTTGACATTTTAAAATTGCACATTTTCAAAGTGGCTATTTAAATATTAAAAGCCACTAAATATTAAACCTTCATTTTTTTACTCAACACTAGATTGGCATCTCCTTCATTATGTGCCTATACATTCTAATAAACCTAACTGTCTTTAAGGATATCTGCTTATTTTACTTAAATGAATTTCCTAATTATAAAGGAATGTTTCAGAGTCTTATCTCAATTTTCAATACTGTAGAAAGATTTCTACATTAGTTAAAGTTTTTTTTCTTCTGTATTTCAAAAGAGTCGGAGATGAATTGTTGAAAGCCGCTCTCTTATGCAAGAGGCGTCCTCGCTAATTTACATTCTGTACCCTATTTGTCCATAGAACACATGAATGCTCTAATGCGCTTCATACAAATGGCACTTGAGAGCGACGTCTATGGACACTTGCACAACATTAACCTTTTTGCATAATAACCAAATCAAGACTTCTTCTTCTCCAAAGTTTATGTAATTTGCGTAATCATCATTACGTTTGTACACTAGCGGTCCTACTAAAGTTAGTTTGTACTCTGTTGCAGGCTTCGTCACTAGTAATTTTTTAATCTGTATTTTTAGCGAATTTCCCTATAGGGAATACGCTATGACGGTAGTAGCCATGGTAAGACCTAAGCCCGGGGGCCGGGACCATTTCATTTTTTCATTTTGAGGTCCCTAGAAGCTAAAAATACCGTTTGTTCAAATTTCATATATATTATAGATATATTTATTATATGGGTTTTATCTATATATGTATATGTGTCTGTTTACACGATAACTTTCGAAAGAAAGCTTCGATTTTGATTAAATTTGGTATGAAGGTGTAGGGTAGTTCAGGTTTAGTTCGAAAACCAGGATGATCGGACCATGGGAACGGGGTTTTATGGGGTTTCAAAAGGGTAAAAATTGGGTTTTTATTGTTTTTAACTTTTAATTTTTAAAGTCCAACAATTTAACATAAACCATTTGATAGAGCTTTAAAAAATAAACAATTTAATATTTTGAAATTTTTACTTTGCTTAAATGGTTACAGACAAAATCCAAAATGTCTTTTCCATGTAATTTTTAAGGGAAATAAACCAAATCTTCTATCTTGTTTATTTATTAACATATTTTGATAAAATTTCGTATTTATATTAATTAGGAAGGGTTTAACTTATATTCGCTTACAAAACCCATACGATGGTAAACCTACATACGTTCTATTACATACATACATACTATACGGTATATAAATCAATCCCATAATTTCTATGGGGAAATATAAAAATTAAAAAGCCATTGCCAATTCACTGAGTGCATAGATCTGCTGCGACGTTGGTTTTATGCACTTTATTCGACTGGCGTTTTAAATGAAATTTGTGCGCTGTTTTATTGCTGCACATTTTACAAATACGGTATAATATTTCATTGACTCTGGAAAATGAATCGAATTAATGTGACGCTGCAAACTGCATTTCTGCTGGTATGTTTTGTCGCAAAGTACTCAGGTGTATTGAATTTTTGCCTTATCGTCACTAGTTTTCGTGTGAACATTTTTCACATGCCGGTTACGGTAGGCTACTTAGCTGAATTATTTATTGCAAGATTCACATTTTGCAACAGATTTCTCCATCTAAAGAAAATAAATATAAAAAAACTAATAATAAATGGCTAATGATATGCAATGTAGAAGATTTTTAAGACATAATTATATAGTCCATCTTATTCTACTGAGCGAGCAGCATAGTTACAGTATCTGGGACCTTACTTAGAGTAAGGCCCTGCAGAGAATGTTTTCAGAAGAAAAAAACATGTGAAAGAGCAAGTGTAACTCAAGTTCACTGTCACTAAAACCTAAGCCCGGGACCATTTCATTTTGAGGTCTCCATATAGAAGCTAAAAACACCATTTGTTCAAATTCATATATACATATATATATATATTATATGAGTGAAAGAGCAAGTGTATCTCCGACGACAGTGAGAGTGAACTTGAGTTTGAGTTACGCTCTTTCACTGAGCAAGTGTAACTCAAGTTCACTATCACTACCGTCGGAGTTGCACAAGTTCTTTCACTTGTATTTTTGAGTATTCCCAACTATATGTATTTTCTAATTTGCTATAAGTAGACGAGAACTTATTTAAACTTTCACTCTAATTTGTTTTTTAATAGAGTACACTAAATAAAATGATAATTATAAAGTTTCCCTTATTATGCAATATCAAAAAATAAGTTAATTTGCCCAAAAATCTTATAATTTCATTATAAAAATACATTATTTACTAAAAAATCCAACATGGCCGGGATAGCGACATGGACACCTGGTGAGCCGCACCACAGAGTAAGGAACCTTTAAAGGAACCTTAAAGCTTTGTACTCTGTGGCCGCACCCAGCGGCCAACAATGCAACTACGTAGTCGAGCGCCCGCTGGCTTTGCTGGCGGCAAAGCATCCGAGCCGCTCGAATACAACCATAACTGTTTAGAAACAGGTATTTATCCCATAAATGTTTATGGAGACCATGAAACGTGTTTTAATAATTACATTTCATTTGATAAAATTAGCTTATATGCTAAGCCACAGTTAAAGTATTTTTTAAAAGTAATTGAATGTATTTTTGAACCATGTGTAGGCCTATATGCATGATTTAGATTTAAACATCTAGCAGCTGATGTTAAAAACGATCGTACTAGTGTGGACATTAGGTGTCGGCATGGCTCAGGTTAAAAGGTCGAAAACCAGTGTGACCATGGTTATGGGGTTTTATGGGGTTTTAAAAAATTGGATTTTGACGTTTTTGGTTATTAGTTTTAAATATAGCGAATATCCCATAACTCTCTTAAAAGCAGTCCGATCGAGACAAAATTTGGTAGATGTGTAATCCTACCTTTATTCTGATGAGTTTGTAAGCCAGATATATCGACCTACCAGAAGGGGTAATTTTTAGTTAAAAGGGGTAGCTTGTACCCCTAAAAACTGGTTTTGCGTTTTTCGTTTGCAATTTAAAAAAAAAAATTAAATTTTTATTTTTACCACTTTAAATAGCTAAAAAAACACACAATTTAGTAAGTTTTTGCTTTGCTCTATCTCCATTGGTTACCGAGATTTTTAAAAGTCTGAAGACAGTACATTGTATTTTGGGGCTCCAATGTTAATCTTATGGAGAATAAGGATGTGTTAATGAGGGAGAAAGGAAAAAGGGACCTCTTCGCGGCAAAGTAAAATTTACAGTATGGACAGTTTTATCGATTGAGGTCAAAAATATCGATTTTCGGTTGTTTGCATTTTAATATGCTCCATTTCGTCCTTTACCGGATGAAATAAATTACAAAACACTTGTAATCGAATAAAACATTCAAAATAATGATTAAAGTAATCGATGTCTAGCTTGAGAAAAGGTACCTCTTCGCAAGGCCATTTCACACCGCCTACCGCTACCGGCTACCGCTACCGCTGGCGGTACTTTTTAAAGATCGCTCACCGTGTTATCATATGGGACAGTTCATACCGGACTACCGCACGCCCGCGGTAGTGCCGGTAGTACCGCCAGTACCGCTCCTCGAGCGATTTTGTACCGCTACCGGCGCGGTAGTTTTGGCTCGCGCATGCGCAGAACGCCAGCCTGTCGACTGCAACCGTCTCGCGCCACCAGAAACTCCCGCCTCCCGCGCAGACGCGGTAGTTTTGGTGTGAAATGGCTCACGGAAACGTCCGCTACCGCGCCGGTAGCGGTAGCCGGTAGCGGTAGGCGGTGTGAAATGGCCTTTGGAGAAATAACATTGCCGCAAACAGGTCCCTTTTCAAAACCAATGTAAAAGCTATGCTACACTTTGAAACCTGCATTTTGACGAATTCTATCGGCGACAAGGTGAACTACAACGAGTTAAGTAGTGTGTTTTGGTTACTTCTGGACCGGAAGTCGTGCCATCTGCCCGAGCAGCTGCTCGAGCAGCTGGCGCCAGCTGCTATGTCACATAGCTTCCGGTGGGGGTTAGAGTGTATATATGAGATGCTGTAGTTATATTTTATGCCATATAGGTCGGGGTGGAGATGGCGATAGTGTTGGCGTTAGGGTGAAGTGAATTTGCGCATAAAATTAAAAGTTAGTTAAAAATTGAAATTCGTCGGTGTTAACGAAACTCTAACAGTTGAACAAAAATTAAGAGTTAGTTTAAAATTGAAATTCAAACTTATAATTGGGATCTGGAAAATATGTCAAGGTCATCCAGAGTAAGTTTTAAAAAATTCTATCCAACTATCACTAGAAATAGTTTTAAGTTGAAGTAGTTGGTGATAGCGGGATAATTGATTCGTGCCATGGGAGAGGTGTTTATCGTATGAAAGTTGGCGATCGAATGAGAAATGCCGCCTAGGGAGAGGGCTTATAAAACGGCAACCTCCCCCCACCACCCCTTCCCCCACTCCTTTAGACCAATAACCGGTTGCCGATACTATGTGGTAAAACTGAACCAGACATGGCGGCCGCCATGGATAATTCTAACCTCAAATCTTAGCTCAGCTGAAGAGAATAGAGGAGCATGAAGTAGGAATTGTGGTGACAACGCTTATATGAGGAATAGTAGGGGTAAAATAAAAAAACTTGTTGAACACAGTCGATAGGTGTAACAAGTTCAAAGTTGTTGAATTGTAACATAGAATGTAAAATGTTGTAAATAACATTATCATCAACATTAACCTGCGAAGTCTTTGAGTATAATGGGTTAAAACTGTACTTCTTCCTAATTCTATTTAAATTAGTTCTACACTTTGAAATTGAAGGTTTAGAAGTACTTTGTAATATGTGTTGTGTTCGCAAAAGCTTTAATTTTAAACATTGTGCAGTCATTATAACCGATGTGTTAAGTTCAGAGGTTAAAAGAAGACTGAGATATAAAATGAAGTGTAAAAGAAATTGAAACAGAACGCCAGAGTAGTAATTTTATAGGTTAGAATTTACGAAGGCTATTCCATGGATAATTCTAACCTCAAACCTAGTAAGTGAAGTAGTCATAACATAAAACTAACGAGAGATGATGACCGAGCGGATGCGAGGCAATGAATGTTTGTAGCGCGATAAACTACCCACCTTTATAGAGGCAATAACTCCAGCCAGATGGCGGCAGATGGCAAGCAAATGACTGGTTGACCGACTTTCACCTGAGTAGTAAGAGAAGTAGGGTTCTGTGTCTATCCCTACTCTTTGGGGTCAATGACCGACCGGAAAGGTCAATGACCTCCCCCTCCCCCCCCCCTCCCCCCCCTCCCCCCCCGAAAAAATGGAGCCCCCCCCCTTCCCCCACTCCTTCCCCTACTCCTCTGGGTCAATGGCCGGTCACCACCTTTCCCTACTCCTTCTAGGCCAATGACCGGTCACCACCGGTTGCTGACTCTATGTGGTGAAACCAGACCAAACATGGCAGCTGCCATGGATAATTCTAACCTCAAACCTGCTGCGCATACAACGAGTTCTCCGGACCGGAATCAGTCCATGCTATGCGCATGCGCCTAGTCCTGTATTACTCACTTTAGCGCTACTGCACATGGATAATTCTAACCTCAAACCTTGGTTTTGTGTTGTTGCGCATGCGCCGCTCCCCACTCCTTTGCCTTCCTTTTACACTGCTGCGAACTGGACTGGATTGAACACTGTACTGGAGTGAAACAACTTCCCCCACTACTCGAGAATCCGAGGAGCAATACGAGCCTGATCTTAGCGTCAGTCGTCAACAAACTTTCATAGCGAAAGGTTGTTGGCGACTCAGCAAGAGGTTTCAAATATATAGTAGGCCTATATATATTTGAACTTCTTCTACTATGTTGCGTTTTTTAATGCAATGTAGTATGTGTGTGTGTGTGTGTGTGTGTGTTTAGTTTTAAGTTGTATTTAATTTAAGAAATAATTTGCGCATTGCGATGTTAGTTATAAGTTGGGTTTAGCATTAAGGTGTATTAATTTTAAGAGGTGTTTAGCATTAAGGTGTATTAATTTTAAGAATAATGATGGTATTTGGTTGTGTTGAATTATTTGGTTTTTAATAATGATGTGTTGTTAGTTTTAAGTGTTGATATTAATAATTTATGTTGTTGTTTTGCCTTTCAGCTAGATGTTAGGGGGTAGATTAACTGTAAATTCAGAAGTTCAGTTGAACTTCACTTAGAAGGGGTGGGACATCCGCAAATTGCGGACTAGGTTTTTTGCATTTTGTTTAGGAATATGATGGGTGGGATTAGTTTGGGTGGGTGTTAGAGTTGCGTTTCTGCATTAGCTGTTCCAGTTTCCCTGAAATTAATGGTTACGCTTTGATGCGGACGGGACGTTACGCTTTGATGCGGACGGACCAGGGCCTCCCTGCTGTTCCAGTTTCCCTGAAATTAATGGTTACGCTTTGATGCGGACGGGACGTTACGCTTTGATGCGGACGGCCCAGGGACCTCCCTTGCAGAACGTAACTAGTGGGTTGGGAGTGGGAACCGCTAGGCAAACAGGGTGGTGGGAACAGTATTACTGTTCCCATCACCTTGGATCATTATAAATCTTGAATGACCTTGACCCACTTTCGGAAGGGTCAATGACCCCCCCCCCCCCCTTCCCCCACTCCTACCCCCACTTCTTCCCCCACTACGGGTGAACGACCGGTCATGACCTGAAAAATTAAAATGGCTATAACTTGATAATGGATTGACGGATTTGGACAAGCGATACATCATTGAAAAGGTCTATGTAAGACAAACATTTTGGTAAAAGAAGAATTTGGTTATCTTATTTTAGTGAAAAGTTATGCGAATTATTTTAAATAAATACCTTCTCTTTCCCCTTTTCCCCCACCTCCCAGGTCAATAATCAGTCTCGGCCAGCTGCTACCCCTCTCATTTGCATATTGTTATAAAAGACGCACCGACTGCGGCTAACATTTCATTCTGATTACAGACGTTACGCTGCGAACTTGGAGCCACAACCATGTTATCTCTGCCAACTACAACTTCTACTTTAACTTCTACTTCGACTTCTATTTCTACTACGGCTGTTCCTGCACCTAAGAAAACTCTTCGCCTCAAAAACATTCCTGATTGCTACAAGAATCGACTTGCATCTCAACCTTCAACTTCTGGAGCTATTCTTCCGCCAACCAATACTTCTAGACTTCGTAGTATTTTTTCACCGCCTTCGCCTTCAAAGGACTCCGCACCACCATCAACTACTATGCCGCCACCGCAGAAGCCAGTTCACCACCATCCTAATACCCCTTCCGTTGAAACCATTGTTCATCGTCTTAGCACACCTATTATCCCACTATCACCATTGCCTCCTACCCCACCACTTAGTACACCTGAAGATCATACCTATCACAAAACTGATTCCTCTCAACCTGCTACTAAATCATCTCCTAAATCAGCTCCTAAACCAGCTTCTAAACCAGCTCCTAAACTTACTCCTAAACCTACTCCTAAACCTGCTCCTTCAGAGCAATTTCAATTATTACAAGAAGAGCGTCGTAGGGCATTTAGCCGTCCCACTACTTGCCCTGAAATGCTTACTAGGGGAATTAAGAAAGGATCACCTTGTGGGAGGAAATGTGTAAAAAACGAAAGTTTTTGCCGTGTACATGTCGTAAAACACATTTCTGAACCACAAGTGACAGAAACCCCCACTGTTGAATACCAATCCAAAATTATTGGTGTGAAAGGAAATAGGCTTAAGAGAGGTTGTGTCTATTTTTTGAAAGTGTTATTGACAACAAACACATTTTGGCAACTTGTAACGGCGTAAGATATAATATTAAAGTGATTGAATCCTTGCGCAAAGAGAAATCAGTTTATGAGTTAGACTCTAAAGACTATCTCCTCAGACACAAACTGGATGGTATTACAAGGTGGGGGCGTAGCAAGTAAATTCACATAGCTTTTTCCAAATTATTGCTTAAAAAATACTGGGGGAGAAACACAACGCGTTATAGCGTTGTGTTTCTCCCCCATTATTTTTTAACACTCTAAGTCTCGTGACCTACTAACCTACTTCCATCCAAGTAGTAAGAAAAGTACTTCCCCCACTCCTTTGGGTCGATGACTGGTCATGGTCAGCACCTATCCCTCATTTGCATACTATTATAAAAGCGGAGCGAGCGTTGGTCACCCCTTCATTTTTCTTCTACACGCCGCTCTTGTCATTTCGTCTCTGCTGTTTACAATATTTCTTGCTTCAAAATGCCTCCTCATCTGAATGAAAATTTTAATTTTTCTGAAATTTCTGATGTTTTTGAACAATCTGAAGACACTTTAAGTAACGACAGTGAAAGTGAAGATGATGAGGACGATGATGATTATACTGTTGAACTTAGTGAAGAACGTAAAGTCATAGCAATTGATCCACAATTTCCATTTGATACAATAGAAAAGTTTATGGCTGAAGCTAATAAATGGTTGGACTCAGGATGTTATGTACGAATTGACTCTTTTATATTGTATGGTGATAGTCATTCTTTCCTTGTCACACCAAATGACAGAGACCGCATGTTGCAGTGGGCACAATCTATGATGGAGTGCTACGAACAAGGTGTGGACACTGGCGGCTATTTTCTTGCACAACTAGTGTAATAACAAATTACCCTTCCCCCACGTAGTGAAGAAGGAAAAGAAATATTAGGAATCTAATTATAATATTTCCTTCCACATATAAAGAAGAAGGGGAAAGGAGTGGGGATTATAAAGTGGTGGGGGAATGTGTATAAATGCAGGTTGTTTTAAGAGACTTTTATTATTATTGTGGCTTTAGCAGAAACAACATGGAGTTTAAATCTTCAGCAAAAATAAGGAATAATATAATAAAGAAAGAAATTCGCAAGAAAGAAAAGATTGAACTTATAAAATTACAACTTATAATACCTTCCATTAAAATTGGATGTAGCAAACTAAAGACTTTGGTGAAAACTAACGAATATTTGTTACAATTGCTAAAAACAATCGAAGAGTTGAAGAGAAAGAATGGACATTCTACATAGTAAAATTTGAACATTTTAATATAAATAAGTAAACTGAAAAAAGTAGATGTAAAATAGAGAGCGAGGAATAGATCACTTTGTGGTAATGGACTAACATGCCACTTAGTGCTCTATTCCTCGTTCTCGCGTTAAATTGGATTACCTTGACCTATTTGTTTGACTGTTAGAATTTGGTTAACAATGTTGAATTTCAGTTTTGAATTAATGTTTATTTTTATTCAACTGTTAGAGTTTTTTAACACTGTCGAATTTTAGTTTTGAACTAACTTTTAATTTATGCGAATTTTCAGTTCAACTCTAGTTAATTTATGCGCAAATTTAGTTTAACCAAGTGCCTGTGTTCTAGCCATTTCTTTTCCAACATTTGTTCTTTTAACATCTGTCCCATAACATCTGTCCTAACAGATGTTAAAAGAAAGTTTGTTAAAGTTTGAATATAAAGAAGTATATACTAAAACTCCAATGGGAATAAAGAACACGAATGAACAATTAGTTTGTAGAAGGTTAATATTTTGTTGAAAATGTTTGATTTCCTAGGATAGTGAAGAGGATGAAATAGTGGTGGGGGAACCATTATAATAGGAGGAACGTGAGAGCCCACTTCATTTCTTGGTGAAATTTCGAAGAGTAAACATCTCAACATGTATCGTTGCGATAAATGTTTGGAATCGTTTCACGATGAAATTCTATTAGACTGTCATAAAGAACTAATTCACAACAACCCAGAAGAAAAACAAGAACAACAAGAACAACAAGAAGAACAAGAACAACAAGAAGAACAAGAAGAACAAGAAGAACAAGAAGAACAATATGAAATAACAGCAACATCTTCAACTACTTTACCAAATCTACAAGTATTTGCATTACCTGGTAAAGTAGTAATGCATCATAAGATTCAAAATGAAAATTTGAAGCTAGAAGAATTTATTAGAGAAGCAAAACCAATTGTAAGTAAAACTTTAAAAGAAGAATTAAAAAGATTGAACTTTCTTAAATTTGGTTTACTACTAGAAGCTATGTTTATAAATGTACAAGAAGAATTATCACCAAGAGGATTCATAACAAAAAACCGAACTATTATGGGAAGTTCAAACATTGATTCAATAGTAGAGAACTGTATAGAAGAAATATTAACAAAAATTCAGGAACACGAAGGAAGAGGATCCGGATGGAGTCTTACAAGTATTGAAGTATTAGATATAAGAGTTCACAAACATGGATATGGACTAATGGGATCAAGTTACATTCCTCTGCCAAAAAGAATTGAAGATACAAAATCTTGTATTAATGTTAAAAATGAAGACAATGAATGTTTTCGTTATGCAATGACAACTAAATTTGTACCACATAATGCGAATAGACCTGACCAAGAATATGAAAATCAAAGATTTAGATACAATTTTCAAGGAATCACTTATCCTGTATCACTGAAAGATATATCAAAATTTGAGAAGAAAAATCCCGGTACGTCTATCAATGTTTTTGCATTAGATAGTTCAAACAAAGTGTATCCTTTACGTATTGCAAAAGAAGAGCTACCAGATCATACGGATTTACTACTACTAACGCGAGGAGATGTGTCTCACTATGTGTACATAAAGCAATTTGATCGTCTTGTTAACAAGCAACTTTCAAAAAATCGAAACAAAAAGATAATTTGCAAGAGATGTTTTAATTTTCAACGAGAAGGAAGAGAAGGAAGAGAATGGTTACAAGAGCACAAAAGACTATGTAACAATAATTATGAAGCAAAGATTAATTTACCTGCGGAAAACAGAGCATTCGTTAAATTTGAAAAGGTTCATTATCAATACCGTATCCCTTTCGTTGTGTATGCGGACTTTGAATCAACACTTGTTCCTGTTGAAGATGAAAATTGTGAAGCTAGAAAAAGTGTCAAGTATCAAATGCACAAACCAAACAGTTTTTGTTTAATGGTGAAATCGACATTATCAGAAGAACATTTAAACAGATATGGATTAACTTCAGAACCTCTAGTATATCGTGGTGAAAATGTAGAAAAAATATTTCTTGATCACTTATATTCAATAGCTGGAAATGTACAAAGATTATATACAAATATTGTACCAATGAAAATGATGGAGGAAGAAGAAGAAATTCAACATGAAAATGCAACTCGATGTTTCTTGTGCAAAAATGATTTTACTATTGAGAATTATAAAGTTAAAGATCACGATCACCTCACTGGTTATTACAGGGGTGCTGCTTGTAATAAATGCAACTTGAGCTATCGTTTACCACTATTTATTCCTGTGGTTCTGCATAACCTCAGTGGGTACGATGCTCATTTCATAATACCCGAATTAGGAAGAGACGATGGTAAAATTGATGTATTAGCTGAAACTTCAGAGAAGTTCATCAGTTTTTCCAAAGAAGTTGGAAACATGAAATTAAGATTCTTAGACTCCTACAGATTTATGCCGTCGAGTTTGTCCAAACTTTCAGAAAATTTAAGGAAACAAGATTTCATCGAAACAAAGAAGATTGTAAATAACGACAAACTGGATTTGGTACTTCGGAAAGGTGTGTTTCCATATGATTACATAGACAGTTTAGAAAAATTTAATGAAACATCACTTCCGGCTAAAGAAGAATTTAAAAGTAAACTTTATGACATGGACATATCTCAAGAGGACTATGATCATGCATGTAAAGTATGGAACGAATTAGGATTTAGAACATTAGGAGAATATTCAGATTTTTATGTTAAATTAGATGTAACTTTATTATGTGATATAATGGAAGAATTTAGAAATACGTGTTTTGCAGCTTATGGATTGGACCCTCTTCATTCGTACACTTCACCTGGATTAGCATGGCAAGCCATGTTGAAAGAAACAAATTGTAAAATACAACTTCTTACTGATATAGATATGGTTTTAATGTTAGAGTCAGGAGTTCGAGGGGGATTGACGCAAAGCGTTACACGACATTTTAAGGCGAACAATAAGTATCTGCCCGATTATGATGCATCAAAACCAACAACATTCCTGGGTTATTTTGATGCAAATAACTTATACGGATGGGCAATGTCAAATCCCCTTCCATATGATAATTTTAAATGGATAGATCCAAAATCGATTGGAAACATAATGGATATACCGAAGTATGGTGAAACTGGTTACATTTTTGATGTGGATTTTGAATATCCTGAACATCTTCATGATCAACATTATGATTTACCACTTCTTCCGAAGACTGAAATTTCCCCTACTGGAAGATGGCCAAAATTATTGATGACTTTAACCGACAAGTCTCGATATGTTGGACACTACTGGATGATACAACAGGCTTTAGACTTAGGACTGAGAATTACAAAAATTAATCGAGTACTACAATTTTCTCAATCTTGTTGGTTAAAACCTTACATCGACAACAACACAAGAAGAAGAGCCGCCGCTACATCAAGTTTTCAAAAAGATTTTTTCAAATTAATGAACAACGCAATATTTGGCAAGACTTTGGAAAACAAAAGGAAACATAAGGATATCAAATTGGTAACTGATCCAGTAAAATTACAGAAATTAGTGCAACAACCAAACTTTGGTTCATCTGTAATTATTAATGAAAATCTAGTTGTTATTTCCATGAACAAGAAGTCAGTTGAAATGGATCGTCCTTTGTATCTTGGAATGTCAATCTTGGATATTTCAAAAACACATATGTATGAGTTTCATTATAAGAAGATGGTTAACTATTATGGAAGAGAGAACATTGGTATTGCATATATGGATACGGATGCACTCATTTACTGGATTAAAACAAATGACATGTATGAAGATCTACGCACCTTTATATATAAAGATGATTTCGACTTTTCCGATTATCCTAAGGATCATCCAAATTACGACTACGACAAAAACAAGAAAGTATTGGGAAAATTTAAAGATGAAACAAATGGTGTGCCGATGATGGAAATTGTAGCATTAATGTCCAAACTGTATTCATTTCAACTGTACATAAATGAAAGGAATGAACATCAAGTCACGAAAAAAGCCAAAGGAATAAAAACTTCTTTCCTGAAGAAGAATGTACAGTTTGAACATTATAAAAGATGTTTGTTTGAAAATGTTGAAACAACTGCAACGTTCAACACTATTAGAAGTTATAATCATCAACTTTTTAGTGTCAAACAAACAAAGTGGGCATTAAGCTACAAAGATGACAAGCGCCATATTTTAGAAGATAAAATTAATACTTTACCATTCGGCCACTACTCCCTGAACCCTATCGACCAGTAAACCTATTCTTCGTCCTCTACCTTCTTCCTTTTTCCTTTCCGTAAAGAAGAGGGGACATGGCAAGCCCAATGCCATGTTCCCTCTTTTTTACACTAATATGAAATGGCCTTGACCTATATTCAAACTATATAAATGAGAATTAACTATTCTATAGGTCAGTATTTTTACAAGCGGTGTACAAGAAACATCTGAAGATGGAAAGTGTGAAGGACAAGATTGTAAATGAACTACATAAACCAGCAAGAAGAAGATTTCCAAGAAGAAGTACAATCATTAAAGGAATGAATGATCTTTATCAAGCTGATCTCATTGAAATGATACCGCACAGTAAATTAAATAAAGGATTTAAATATATTTTAACAATTATAGACTGTTTTACTAAAATAGCTGATGCTTTACCATTGAAGGATAAGACTGGTAAAAGTGTTACAAAAGCTATGGAAACCACAATACAAAGAAATAAATTTAAAATTAAACATCTACAGACCGATGATGGAAAAGAATATTGTAATAAAGACTTTGGAGCTTTGATGAAGAAATATCAAATAAATCATTATTCTACAAATTCTGAAGTTAAAGCTTCAATAATTGAAAGATTCAATAGAACATTAAAAAGTGCGGTGTATAAACAATTTTCAAAACGAGGATCATACGTGTGGTATGACATATTACCACAACTTATAAAAGAGTATAACAACAAATATCATCGTACCATTGGAATGAAACCTATCCAGGTAAATAGTGCTAATGCCAAAATTGTATTACAACGCATTAAAAATAATACAACACCGAAATTGGAAAAATTGCAACCAAAGAAGTTCAAGGTCAACGATAAAGTTCGTATAAGCAAATACAAAGGTGTATTTAGTAAAAGATATCTACCAAATTGGACTAATGAAGTATTTACAATTTATAAAGTGCAACCAACTATACCTGAAACCTATTTATTAAAGGATAACAAGGGTGAATTACTTCAAGGTGGATTCTACGGACACGAATTGTTGAAATCAACAGTTGGTGATGTATATCTTGTCGAGAAGATTTTACAAAGGAAAAAGGATATGGTTAAAGTCCGGTGGTTAGGGTTTGATAAAAGTGAAGACTCTTGGATTCCTTCAAAAGACTTAGTATAGTTGTTTAATAGCTCATTGTGTGTTTAACCTTTATACAAGATGGAGATTGTACAACAAAAAGATCGATTTAATATCAATAACATTGATGAATTGACAGTTGACAATGATAAGTTAAATCATGGAAAACATGGTGAATTACTACCAAATACGATAAGATGTCTAATAACTGGTCCTTCAAATTGTGGAAAAACTAATGTTGTTTTTAACCTTATAACTAATCCTAAAGGATTGCGTTTTAATAATATATACATTTTTTCAAAATCATTGCAACAACCAAAATATCAATTATTGGATAAAGTACTTGCAAGTGTACCTGAAGTGAATTTTTACAAGTTTAATGCCAGTGAAACAATTATGCAACCGAATGAAGCAAAACCATTTTCTATTTTTATATTTGACGATGTTTCTTGTGAAAATCATGACACAATAAGGAATTATTTTGCTATGGGAAGACATCATAATATTGATAGCATTTATATTGGTCAAACATACAGTAAAATTCCAAAACAACTTATAAGAGACAATGCAAATATGTTGATCATCTTCAAGCAAGATGAAACAAATTTAAAGCATATATATAATGATCATGTAAATGCAGATATGCCATTTGAAAAATTTAAAGAGATGTGCGGCAAAGCATGGAATGAGAAATATAGCTTTCTCGTTATTATGAAGGAAGAAGATATTAAAAATGGTAGATATCGTATAGGGTTGGATAAATTTGTATTTATGCGTTGAACTACCGATGCTACATCTAGTTACATGTTGAACTTCACAGTGTAAACATGGTGAATCAAGAAAAACTATTGAAAGAAATAAAATCACTCAGTGATTCTATTAGGATGAAGAATCGTGCATTGAGGATGGGTTTAAGTGAAAGAGAAGAATTTCTAGAGACTACATTTAAACCTATTACGGAACCTTTAAAACAGATATCAGAAACTATTGGTAAACCTCGTTATGAAGGAGATGTTTTACTACCAGTTTCTAAACAAGAAGTACAAGCATTAAAAAAAGAAGAAGATGATGATTCATATACAAGTGCTAGTGAGCAAGAAGAAACAAAAGAAGAAGAACCAATTGTTGAAAAGGAAGAAGAACAGCCAATACCTGAAGCTGAACAATCTATTCCAAATTTAACTCAATTGAGTAGCGATATATTACAACATGGACCTCTTGGAAGAAAATATATAATGAAAATGCTACATGATATGAAATCAAACCCGAATTTGAGTAGATCACACGTATACGGAGCAAGAATTGATGGGAATGAATTGAAGATTGGCGATTCAAAGCTTGAAATAACACAAGACGATTACATCATTATTGGTGAGCATAGATATAAAGGAACAAAAGGATTATATGAATTAATTTTTAAAAACATACCACTAAGATATTCATCCAAAGATTTAAGTGTTTTTAAGGAGATTCTCCAAAATACTAACGCTCATAAAAGAAACTATGTAAAGGATGCAATGATTAATCGTTCACGTGCAACAAAATATAACATCGTTATAAAAAAGTTGTTTCCTCCACGAAAATTGCCAACATTACGTACTGCACCAGCGGTGAGACAACCACTGAAAAGAAAATCTTTATCACTTATGGATTTATCACTTCTTGAACAACATGGTAAAAAGAGTAAAGGAGATACTTCAACATCTGGTAAAGGATTGATGAAAAATCTATACAATACGAATGTGATTTACTACAACGATATCAATAAATTGGTTGATAGAATGAGACTATTGCATGAAGCCATGGAAGCCGGTCATACAGGTTTGAATAATGAATGGGTGGCTCTAGTTGATGAACTTAGGAATCGCGGTATAGTCGTATAATTGTCCGTGGATATAAAAGAGGTGCAAGCATAAGACGTATCAGTTCTAACATGAGCGTCGACAAGTTCGGACGGTACTCCGCTTTAGGAGTGCAAGTTGGAGAAGACAGAAAAAGAAGTGGATTACCGCAAACACCTGAAGGTGACTATAGCATAAGTAATAAACGTTTAAAACTAGTTAAAGATCCAGAAGAAGATACTGATGGAGCAAATTTGAAGACAGTAAAAGAAGCTACTTCAACATCATTAAAATTACATAAGAATACTTACGATGTTAAATCACATAGATTAATTAATGTTGGTAAACCAACTGAAGGTTCTGATGCAATTACTAAAGAGTACTTATCATCTGAACTTTCAAATACTTTAAAATTGCAATGGGGTAACAACTTAAAAGATGGACAAACATATGATGCTGGAAATTATAGAATAACCAACGTGGGAAATCCCAAAAATGATAAAGATTCAGTTAATAAAGAATATTTACATTCTATAATACCGGAAAAAACTAAACATGGATATTCTTTTTATAAATTTATTATAAATGACATTGGATACCCAAAGGAAGACGGCGATGCTGTAAACCTGAAATATATCAAGGACAACTGTATTTTACAAGATGATGATGAAATCGATTGTCATGGGAAAGTGTTGTCAAATGTAAAGTTCGGTTCTCAACCAAAAGATGCTGTTACTATAGAACAATTATCTAAAGAATTAAAAAAGGAAACATCCAATTTTGTAAAACATGAAGATGCCGTGTTAAAGCAGGGAGATAAATTTATACATGGAAATGAAAAGTTTAATTTAATGCAAGGAAATAATGATGAATGGGATGCAGGACGTAAAACAATAACAAATGGAAGATTTGGTATAAAAGATACAGATGTACCTCTAATGGTGCAAACATTAATTGCTACTGGTGGTACATTAGGTACATACAATGGTCGTAATAGAAGAATAAAAGATATTTATCCTGGTTACGAAGCAAATGATTGTGTTACAATGAAACAAACAATAACTTGGGATAAACACTTTGGGACCAAATATGATGCAAAGATGAAGAAAATAATTAATATTTTACCAGGCGAAGATTCAAATGATGCTGCTACTATTGGACAAGTCATAAAAACATCAAAAAGTGATTCAACAGCTTACACGTGTAATGATAAACGTATTATGCAGTTACAAGATCCTCAACATCCAAAAGATGCTGTAACTTTAGATTGTTTAATAAGAATAGTGGGTAATTTACTTATTGATACCCACAATCATATAGCTAGTACAACGAATCATGTGGTGATTCAACCCGATGAACGAGAAGCTTGGATTAAAAATAGAATCATAAATCAGTATATAATTAATTTGAATAACTAAGTCTTTAAATATAAAAGATTTTGCACAAGTTATTCATTTATGTAAAGTATCTCGTAGAGTAAACACACCAGTTATATAAGACAACATAATGAAGACCGTATCGCTCAGTCATCGTCAAGACAGCGGCAAGAGAGGACGTGGTATAACATCAGCTGCATTATCCCTGCTCAGACGGATTCCAGTTGGTGCTGTTGTAAATCGAACGATAGACGCTTTACCATACGAATTACATCTGCCCGGAGGTTATCAATATTGTGGACCTGGAACTACGTTGGCAAAACGTTTAGCAAGAGGAGATCCTGGAATTAATAAATTAGATCAAGCTTGCAAAGAACACGATATAGCATATTCAAAGTATAAAGATTCAACAAATAGATCAATAGCAGATAAAATTCTAGCGGAGAAAGCTTGGCAAAGAGTAAAATCAAGTGACGCAAATATTGCAGAAAAAGCAGCAGCTTGGGCAGTAACTACAGCCATGAAGACAAAAGCAAAGTTAGGTGGTGGAAGACGTCGCAGAGGAAGACCTGCAAAGAGAGGCGCTCCCAAAAGAGGTGGAAACATTAAAAAAGGACGTCGTAGAACTCATAAGGCAAGTGTAAAGAAGACTTCTGTTTGGCAAATGGTAAAAAACGGAGCAGGTTTATACCTAAGACCATACCGTGTGTACTAAATAAGAAGAATCAATTGATAATTCCAAATAAAGCCTTAACAAATCATCAGTTAAATGATTATGTAAAATGTTTGAAAATACCATTCTTTCGAGGAGTTTTTATGAAAGATGCATTACCAACTAAAATATGGAAAAATGAAACTGGAATAGTAAATTTGGATTCCACCTATGGTCCAGGCACTCATTGGGTATGCTATAAAAAACTCGGACAAACCATTTACTACTTTGACAGTTTTGGCAATCTACCACCGCCAAAAGAACTGCAACATTATTTTCGAAACTCCAAAAACATTTTTTACAATTACAAAAGAGAACAACCTAACAATACTGAAATATGTGGGCATTTATGTTTGGAGTTTCTAGCGAAAAGTGTCAGTCAGCTTTAAGATGTCATCGTATACAGTGTCACTGAGTGGAAATTCATCCACATTGAAAAGTACGCTGTTCCCAGCATTGCGTCTATCCAAGGAAAGATTATGGGAAGCGGCATTACTTGATTTGACTACCTACAATTCAATTCCTAATGTTACAGAAGGAAAAAACAATTTACTACATTATTATGAAACTAAGGATGCTGCAGGAAAATACTCAGAATTGAAAATAATTACATTTCCTACTGGAGCTTATGAAATTGATGATATAAACCAATTATTACAGAAACAACTCGGAGAAGACAATATCACCGTTAAAGGAAACAATAATACTTTAAAAGCAGAAATAACTTCAAAATATTATACTGATGTCAGCTTGGAACAGTCGATTGGCAGTTTACTTGGATTTACAGATACAAAAAAGAAAATCTTAACTCCTGGAACTACTCATTCAGGTGATTCAACTGTAACAATATTGAAAGTAAATAGTATTGATGTCACGTGCAACATTATACACGGATCGTATAGAGATGGAGTTAATCAACATATTTTACATACATTTTATCCAACAGTAGCTCCCGGTTTTAAAATTGTTGAGAAGCCACAAAACTTGATATACCTACCGTTAAACACCAGTTTCATTTCAGACATCGTACTGAACATATTGGATCAAGACGGTCATAGTGTTGACTTTAGAGGAGAAACAATTACTATACGGATACACATCAGAGCAGCAACATAAAAGTCAACATGGGATTATCATTTAAACCGCAACGGAAGAGTCGGGAGCTCAGTAGCTCCTCGACATTGGAAGAGTTAACATCGGAAAACATTCGTTTTCTACAGAAGATTGGATTGAAACTTAACAGCGATGGATATCCTGGATATATCTCAAGGACCAACGTTCGACGAAACACTATGGGAGAAGGAATATCACACGCACAACCCTTACACTTCATCAAAATTAAACAATAACGATGAAATAAGGATCCCCATTCAACAACAAGATATTTACACTTTACCGTGTGAAAGTTACTTGTACATCGAAGGACGGGTATTAAAATTGGATGGAAAAACTGCTTCAACAGTTCCTTTTATAAATAACCCGATGGCATATCTTTTTGATGAAATAAGATATGAAATATCAGGGGTGACGGTTGATTCAACAAAAAAGGTTGGTTTAACAACGACATTGAAAGGATTAACATCATTAACACCGCATGAGAAGAATTCAATAGTCACTGCCGGATGGGTTGCCCCCGATAAAGACACTATAACACCAGCTTCCAACGGTCACTTTGATTTTCATGTACCTTTACGATTGCTTTTGGGATTCGCTGAAGATTACAAACGGGTAATAATAAATGTCAAACAAGAATTAGTATTACTCAGATCTTCAACTAATAAGGACTTGATACTTGCAGACCCTGCAACTACGGAAGATAAACTGGAATGGCAACTACAGTTGGATAAAGTTGTTTGGAGAGTACCTCATGTAAGATTGGCTGATGAACATAGAATCCTATTATTGAGAAAGTTGAAATCTGACCGTGATATTGTGATGCCATTCCGAAGTTGGGAATTTCATGAATACCCTACACTACCTCAGACAGAACGACAAACATGGACCGTCAAGACATCAACTTACTTGGAACGAGCAAGGTACATAATACTCGGTTTTCAAACTAAGCGAAAAGATGTTATCACTGCAAATGCTGGTCAATTTGATCACTGTAAAATAAAGAATTGTAAAGTTTTCCTAAACTCTCAATTCTTTCCCTATGACAATTTGAATGTCATGTTCAGCAATAAACGTTTTTCCATTTTATACGATATGTATGCAAGATTTCAATCATCATATTATGGAAAGACTAATACACCACTATTATCACCTGACCAGTATTATTCCAAGGCTCCAATAATTGTAATCGATTGTTCAAAACAAAATGAATCGGTAAAATCATCAAGTGTGGATATAAAAATTGAAATGGAATTTGAAGAACCAGTAGCGGATGGAACTTCGGCATACTGTCTAATTCTACATGATAAAATAGTTACTTACACACCGCTGACCGGAATTGTGAAGAATGTACTTTAAGAAGAATTGTACAACAACTGCAAATTTTTGAGGTTAGAATTATCTGCTTTAATTTTTGAGGTTAGAATTTCATTTGTGAAAGACAAGTTGAAAACAAACAATTATGTAATTGTATAAATTTCAAGGATTTACGAAAAATATAAAAGCGAGAAAATAATTAGTAGAAACTTCATTCTATCTTCAACCGTCGTATGGGAAACATCATTCGCAAGATGAATTCTACTAACGGAGAAGAAAATACACCTCCAATGGATGATAATAGTTCAGATATAGAAAAACAAGTTGAACGAGAAATGGACGAGTTCCTAAAATTCAACAAACATAAGAAGAGAGAAGAAGAAAAAGCTGAAAAAGAAGTAAAAAGGAAGAAGGTTGAAGTTAACATTACAACCAATATTTTAACAGAAGTATTTCTTCGGATTATCTACCCAATTTCTTCATGCATGACAAAAAGTATATCAGTTGGAATTTTAAAATCAATGGATTATTCACCAATTGTTATTTTAAATCATGGAAACAAAATGGTTACTTTCAGTGAAACTACTTGGGAATCTCTCATGAAACATTTACATCTTTTGGAGTGCTATTTAAGTAACAACACATTTGGAAGAAGAACAAGATTAAGTTTATTGGAATCAAATATTGAAGTTGATATAGTAAAACATCGTGGAGGACAAATTGTTCGTTTCAGAGATTTAACTACACATAATGTTAAATTATATTTCACTAAAGAAGAATTTTACACTTTAAGTTGTACTACCGGTCCCGTCACCAGATATTTGAAACAACTAATATTTTCAAGTGCAATAATTAAAGACTATCTAATTGATACATTGGACAAAAAACATTTTGTTCCAATTTTATACGGTCCCGTGGATACTTCAATCTTTAATAGAATACCTCAAGAAGTTGAAATGTGGAGACAATTAAACAACTATCACACCAATTTTAATATTGATGAAGTGGCACAAGAAGTAAAAGAAGAAGAACAATCCTGTCTGTTATAAACATCGGCTCATTCAATTTTTAAGTCAGTTGTTAGTAAGACTTCATCATGAATAAACGGGTTTCGTTTTCTAATGCGCCACATATAATGGAAGTTAAAAGAGGTATAATTGAATTTCAAGCTTTCCGAGGAAATGATGGTAATTTTATTATTAAAGAATTAGTAATCTTGGACATGAACACATCAGTAGTTTATCATTATTTGTTCAAACCTCCAGTACCATTTAATAGACTAACAACTAAAGCGAAAGTTACAAACAAATGGTTGAACAAACATTTTCACAACTTAAGATGGGATGAAGGTTTCATTAATTATAACATGATGCCGCACATTATGAATCATTATTGCAAAGAGTTTAAAATTATCTACACAAGGGGATTGGAAAAAGCAAATTGGATACAATCATTTACAAGCAACGAAGTGATTAATGCAATAATTGATAAAGATTTCCAATGCTACTTCAACGAACTTTGTATTTCATCAAAAAGTTTTAAACATCGAAGGTCGCAGTGCGCTTTAAAGAATGCCTACCGCTTGAATAATTTCCTTCAACAAACTGGTGGGGGTAGTGTCAGTGGTGGGGGTAGTGTCGATTATAAAAGTGAGAGCGCTACCATGACACAGCATGAGTATTACTCAAACCTCCGAAGAGACAACATCTCCGACGGACATTCTTATTAACAAGAAGATAAACAACAACATCAATATGGCATCACAGAACTTACTTCAAAGTTTAGTTGATCAGTTCAACGCTCATTCTAAATCATCAATTCTACCTACAAAGAAATGTTCTGAACTAAAAGAAGAAAAACACTACATCATTCATACTATTAAGAAAATGGAAACTTCAGTAGGTGATGCTATAAATTGCACTTTGAGCGAGGCACCTTATACAATTGGTGATGAAGCAAAATTTCAGATCTTCTTACCAAAGCGCTTCGTACAACTACTTCAAAATGAAGATCTTCGTATAATTCAACCCGGCGCACTCTATTTGGTATCACATGGACCCAGTGGAAACAACTCTACTGAACTTACAATTCATGTAACACCTACTACTGATTAATTTGTACATAACATTGTAAATATTTCTTTGTATTTGTTTTTTCAATAAATATGATATAAAACAAAACAAAAAATAAAAATAAAAAAAGCAACATATTGTAATGTGTTTGTACATTACAATATGTTGCTTTTTTTAAAAATTCCACAGGATGACCTTGACCCAATTCTGTATAATTATAAAAGGGGAAATGTACTTGCAAAATTCATCAGTCTACTGCTACCTTTCATACCGTACACATCTCGCTCTTAATCCCTGAATATAAAACTGCAACATGTCCCTAAAGGTCAAGTGTGCATCTTACGATACTAACACCATAACAACTTTTGAACAACTCGAAGATTTAACCAACGAAATGCGAGTTTTACTTACCGGTGGTTATCACTTAACTGTTGATGTTAGTGCTACTAATACAAGGATGTTCACTAAAACAAAATATTGCGATGATGAAATATTTATTTCTACACAACCTACAACTTCTTCATCGCCAACTGGTCAACATAACATCAAGTTCCAAAAGTATTACCAATGTTGAATAACTTTTGACAGACAAAGCTACAACTAAAGAATCACATGATCAATGTGAGTTAATAAAAAAGGATGTGATACTTGTATAAATAATCATTCGCTTCTTAGCTCTCACCACGACAAGACCTATTTAAGAAAATGTTGTACAGAATGATGATTCAACTTGATGGAAAAATCTATGGAAAAGATTACAACACTGTTGAACAAATGACTAAAGATATAGATGTATTAGCTAAAGAAGGATACCAAGCTAAATTAATTTTAAAATTTCCTGAAGTACATCCACTATCAATAGAAGAACTAGTTGCTATGGCTAAAGCTGAGAGAGATAAAAAGTCTGAAGAAAACAAAGAGAAACAAACTTCCTAAATTTTAATAATCCTTACACTTGTAAGGTATAATTTTTTAAAACTCCATTTGGATGACCTTGAAATTACCCCCACCACTTTTCACAGTACATAAAACTCGCTATTTAACACTATACACTCTTATTCTTTCACTGGACTCCGCAGCGTCAACATGGAAGAGCAAAAATACAAGTACAAACCTCGTTACTGTTGTGAACAACAATGTACAGATTTAGGGCCAATGATGGTGGATGGGTTAGCTTGTACTAAATGCGAATTCTTCGGATCTTGTTACTGCAAATGCAAAACAAAACAACTACCGCCACCGGAATTGCGAACTTTGAAACTTTACAAATCAAGATATTTTCATACATGTTGTCCTCAAAGATGTTTCAAATTTCACCCTCTCGATCTTGCTCATTGTCAACGCACCAATTCTCATCAAGATGATTTTTGTACACATATGATAAAAAGATGTAAATACAGGTCAGATTGGTATTCCGATCCTGTAGAACCATCAAATGTGTAATTTCAGTTTTACACTCTTTTTTAAAACTTCATTTGGATGACCTTGAGATTTCCCCCACCACTAGTTCTAATTTTTATATAATATTAAATCATTCCACTTCCAACACTCTAACTAACAACATGGAAAACAAATTTATCAAATTTGAACATATAATAACTGACAGGGAGGAGATGGAAGAATTGTTTCAAAACTTACTTTCTGTCATTGACGAATATCCTATAAGATGGTTCAGAATTGTAGTTCAATATTTAAATCCTGGTGAATTGTTTTCTTCATCAAGTGAAGAAGATGAAACAACTACTTCGGTTCAAATAATTGAATTAAAAGATGGAGAAGAAGAACTAAACGTTTTATTCAATCATAAGCTCAAAGTTCCCTATATAAAAGCCCCCTCCCTAGACAGCCCCCCTCCCTAGACGCCTGCTCAAGGTCACCATTATATAAGCCCGCTCCCTATGCGCCGATCCTCATTCCATCACCGACTCTCCAATAATGAACAACTCTTCATTGGCCCGAATGAATTCTAGTTTTGAAATAAACTCTAAAGAAGAGTTACAAGACATTTTTAATATTTTACAAGAACTTGTAGATAATTTTACAACCATCAAAATGAATTTGGAAATAACATACGATTGTCCTATTTGTGATAAGGTTGAAAATTTGGACGAAGACAGTTTACTAAATCTAACTCCTGCACCATCTGACACTACTGATGGTAATAATGAAGAGCAACATCTTTCCCCCACCACTTCTTTGTAATTCATCCTTCCCCCACCACTTCTTTATTTAACTAACATTTCTCCCTTTCACTTCTCATTCCGTCTTCGACTTCTGAACTATCAACATCACTTGTTTTAAAATTTCAAACACTAACACAATCATGATGGATATGATGGATGAAGTTCCCTTCATAACTAGAATGGAAGAGGATAAATTGAAATTGGAAATTAAACGATTGGAAATGGAACGGGAAAACCAATTCGAAATGTTACGTTTGTTCAAGCTTTTCAAATACATCATCTGGGGACTCTGCGTTTACCTTCTCATCGTCGTTGGTGTTTGCATTTACAACTCTGTAGTTCATCACAAAAGTTCAACTTGTTTAAACTCTGCTGTTGCACATTAATTGTATGTTCACAAATAAAATTCAAAAGTTACTTCAACCTATCCCACTATCACCAACTAGTTCAACTTTCAACTATTTCTGGTGGTAGTTGGATAGGCTTTTTTAAAACTTACTCTGGATGACCTTGACATACTTTCCAAGCCCCAGTTATAACTGTTAAATTTCAGTTTTAAATTAACTCTTAATTCATGCCCAATTCTACTTCAAATTCAGGGCATATGCTCTCGCCATCTGCACCCCAGCATCTGACGCCATCTGCTCGAGCAGCTGCTCGGGCAGATGGCACGACTTCCGGTCCAGAAGTAACCAAAACACACTACTGAGTTAATTGTAAATATAGAACATCTTTCAATAAATGAAACCCAGAAAATGCCGTCCAGAGGTCGCTTTCGGCAGTTTTGCAATTCGTTATGGAGAAATAACATAGGACCCCGAAGAGGTCCCTTTTCTGAAATATCCACTTTTCACGACATGCTTTGATAAAAACATTATTTTCTTGAAAACTACTGTGAGTTAAGACAAAACTATGAGTTCCCATTAAAGAGGACATTTACAGCTTTATTTTGGTACCAAAATCGTTTCTTAAATATAAAAAATAAATGTTTTATGCTAATTTGAATTTTCAAATAGATTTTTCTGAAAATGGCTCTTTTTAATCACGTAATTTCAAAGTCCTATATCTTTATCAAAAAAATTCGTAGACTCGCGGGACTTGTGTCAAATTGTTAGGAATTAAATGAGGAATTCGAAAATATAAATAACTCAATATCGAAAATTGCCGCGAACAGGTCCCTTTTTCCTTTCCGCCTCACATTTTTTGATGAAAGTTGGTATTTAGCTTCTTTTATTCGAGATCCCATTTATGGTAAACAATCTTGGTTGTGGAAATTATCATGACAGCAAACCTGCAGTTTCCCATGTTAATCATATATTGAGAATAGTCAAACCAGTCAAACTCCTTTATTTATGGACAGATATTGATGAAACTTAGTATATGGCTTCAAATGGTCGAAATATTTTTTTAACAACATCCCATGGCAGTAAACCTAAATACTTATTCCTATGGTGTTATGGGGAAAGTATAAAATGTCAAGTTGCTTTTGGAAATTCGCTGAGAACGCAGGTTTGCTGCTACGGGGTATTAGTGATTTTAAGTAAGGTTTAGAATTAGTTTGGATGATTTCATACCTTTCAGCACGTTACTACAGAAATGTATTTATTCACGGGGTCCGCAACACAATTTCAACGGTATAACTTATGATTGAGTAGATTAAAACTACTGTAGTAAAAATACATTCTAACACAGAGAAAAAGAATTTAGAAACTGATGTAGGCCTACTTAAAGAATTCAATATTTTTAAGATTGTATATATTCACATGAATTCCAAATATTCATAATATACCCGAATGAAAATGTGTCCTCATGAAAATAACACTATTACATTTCTAATAAAAGTAGAATAGTTATATATAATACTAAAGGTTATACATCACAATATGATGTTTACTTCCTTGGAGGATTTGTAAAACTGATTTTGACGTAGGAAAATTATTTATTTGGACTACATTCTTATCGTGAATGAATTATTTCCATAAATATATTGTATCGAGTTGAATTTAAAATGTTTAAAATTACTAATAGAACAAGTAAATTTTCTGGTTCACTTAATTAAAAAAAAAAAAAAAAAAAAAAAAAAAAAAAAAAAAATTAAACAAAAAACTGTAAGTGAGAATATTGGAGGAAACAATGATTTAAAAATGGTTTAAATTAGTAAAAAAATCAAGGAAAATAATAATTCATGCTTTTAAAATAATCCTGTAAAGAGTATGTAAATAATACATTTACATTTTTAGTTATGATCCTCCTTAGTTCATTGCAAAGTTAAAAAAATAAATATTTGATTTTTAAACTAATTATTTTTTCCATGATGGAAAATATTTGTTTCCGTGCATTGATTATTTTTATTTCACTTTTGTATGAGATTTAAAAAATTGTCTATTTAAAGTTGAATTCTTGAATAATCGTCTTTTAATTTTACTAGAAAAAATTTATGCTTACATATCTTTTCTTTTATTGCTTAATTGATTCTACAGTTATGAAATGCAAAGGGTTGTTTTAAGTAAATTTAACATGGCTTAAACTATAAAAGACCAAATATTTTAAAACGTTCATTTTCTTGAAGGTTTCGTTTAGTTTTAATTTTAATTTTAGGCATTGACCTGGTTAGCAGAGTTATCATATAGTTATAACATTGTTATTTAATATTGCACTATTAGATAATAATTCATAACTCCTCATATAAGTGACAACAATGCCCCATGACTTCATCAGATAAGTATTTGATTCATCTATTGAGTTAAAAATAATTTCGTTGACAGATTTTTTTAACTGTCATATTTTAAAAACCCATATTAAATTTGGCTAACAAATAAATTGACGGGTTTTAGTGAAGCATGTATGGGTATAAAGATATATATATATATATATATATATATATATATAAGACGTATATTTCAATCAGTAATTTAATTGGGACTCTTGAGGTTAAGTACAAAAATGGAAAAAAAAGTTTTTGTTGTCAGCTTCAATTTTCGTTGAAGGCCACCACCAGTTTCTTGTTGGCTCAATCGGTAGTGTATAGTGTATAGACAAAGAGTAATAAACCAAGTACAAAGTAGTCTGATAAAGTAGATAAAGATAAATCCTATACTTTAATACGAGTTCGGTATATTTGCATGTATGTATGCACACATATCTCAAAAACGGCTCCAACGATTTTATTTAAACTTTGCAACTTAGTTCTGGGATAAAAAATTATATAAATAGAGGTCTCTATGCCAGGAAAAATCTTATTTCTTTATAATATTTAATTAAAATAAAAAAAATAACATGGTCTTATGGAGTTAAAATCAAAACAAAGAAATAATAGAAACAGCTATCTCAACCGTCAAAGTGCAGACCACGTGTTCCAGTATAAACATGTGGTTTTGCTTGGCAGCCAGTTACTAAATTATTAAAAGGTACTACTATATGAAATAAAATAATGTATCATTTTTAAAATCGTACTTCATATTGTTGGTGATGAATGTTCAGATAAATAAAAGTTACCTAAAAGTATAAAACAACTAATCAATTTGTAGAATTGCATTTGAATTTAAAAATATACTGTAGTAAGAATTATGAAAACAGCTGTTAATTAAGTAGGCCCATGATTAGAATCAACGTGTTACAGATTCAACACGTGTTTCAACTAATTTACACCAGACCCGTAGGCCTAAATTTAAACAGTTTGAAAGGCGAGTGAGCGAAGCGAACGAGCTCGTCTTGAAGGCTAGTGAGTCGAAAGAACGAGGTCGTCTTGAACAAGAAATAAGCCTTTTTCACTGGTCATTTTGCACCGTCTATGTAACAGATATTATTATAAAGAATATTATCATTGACTATTGATACACACTTGTGTATTCATAGTCAATATTATGGTTTGAGTTTACCGAGCAAATGCTCGGCCCCAAGGTGCTAAACGAATAAAAACGATAAACAATTAACTTTAAACAAAACTTAAAAATAAAACAATGATTAACAATTATTAATGTATTTTTCCTACGACTGTCCGTGAAAACAGTTGTTTACGCACTCGATACTCGTCGCAAAACAGATGATTGCCGTATTCATTTTACTTTGCGCACGCTAGATTTACTTTGCGCACGCTAGATTTACTTTGCGCACTCCAGTGTTTAAACATTAGAACACAAAACAATTTGCATTAGCCAGCAAGGCAACACTGGATATAAACATCTGATCTATTGTCATTGTTGTCGTTTTCGATTGAATCAACATAAACATAACCTACAAACCAGCTACAGGTGAGCTACAGGTGTAAGTTAGGTGCGCAATGATCAACTATGACAGTGACTTTAGTGATTTAAGTGACTTATTCCCTGACGATCTTGCTAAAACTGCTAAAACAGTGGCGTTAAATCTTCTGCATGAATAATCCAATAAATTTTTAACTAAATGTAGGAAGTGCATAATACAGGATATCATTAATATCACTATCTTGAGACAGGGACCTCACATAGTGGGTATTTTAACGTGAATATTAAACTTTTATACTTGTATAAGAAATATTTGGCAGTCGTAGGAAAAATTTAATATGCAACTCGTACGAAAAGTTCTTTCACTGCACTCGAGAGAAATTATTCCGCACTCGCCTGCGGCTCGTGCATAAACATTTCTCTCGAGTGCAGCAAATCGGCACTTTCCGCACTTGTTGCATAAATAACTATTTATGTAATTTATTACGTGCCAGTTTACAAATACTTACAACAATGATGCACTTTAAAATTTGCTCGATATTTTACAAGTAAAATCGCTTCTTGTACAATTTTCCACGGGGAAACTAGACTGTACAGAAAAGTGTGCCGCGAATATTGGGCTGTTGCTTGACATTTCGCAACAGTAGGCATAAACCGCCAAAACAATTAAACCAGTGACTTACAACCGAGGCAACAAAACGCAGGTAGAGAGAAAGCCAGTGTTGGCAACCGTTTGATTGTAGGTTATTAATCTAACCTCGTGATTTCCCTACAAACTTCCGCCCCCTGCGCTGGCACGCGCGACGGCGGCGGCAGCGACGCAGCGACGACGCCGCGTTGAGCAATGCCGTCGGCGTTGCGCGTTGAGGGTCGATCACACATATAATAGATGGTGCATGGAACCACATCAAACATTTTTCCCAACAAACGGCTTTCCCACTTGATATTTTAGCACACCGTTTGTTACTGATATTATTAATACAAGGAATTGTTTAAGTTTACCAAACAAATACTCGGCACCGTACTTCTAATTGTTTAAAGTAGTTATGTAGTTAGTTTTTTATGTTAACATAATAACGTAATACTATAACGAAAGGAATTAAATCCAACGAGCAAGACTTGGTTAAACCCGGGTTATAAGGTTAAAGTTAAATAGGTTCGATTGATCATCTATCTTTTATGCAATTTGAACAATTCGTTTAATAACGAAAAAAACAGTGTCGATCAAACATCTAATATACAGTATAGTCCATCGACTTTCTTTTTTTTAGAAAATTTCCCTGTAGGGAATACGCTAATACGGTAGTAGCCATCCCACTTACGTAAAAAAGTAAGCCCGGGACCATGTCAATTTTTCATTCTCAGGTCCCCAGAAGCCAAAAACACAATTCGTTAATTTTCATATATATGTATAATTTGACGTGTAATTGAGCTTTTCCCGAAGCACTACTTCGGGAGTAGCAGACAATTGACACAAACCTTATTTCAGCAGTGGTAAAAAAATAATGTTAAAGGAAATTCAACAACGTCTTGTTAGCCGAATTGGTCTATAGAAAACAATAATAAACACAGTAAAATGTAGTCTGATATAACGAATAACAGACTAATTAAAACAATTAATTAATCAAAAAAGTTAAGTCATATCAAAATTTAAATTAAGAATAAAGTAGTGAATTTCATTATACAATATCACAGTAATCCCAGTGGCAAAGGTTCCTCGATTCCAATTCCAAAGTCGTTAGCGACATCCGGGCCGGCCATGACGATGGATCATCTACGCTCCCGTTGACAAGTCATGTTCATGTTCATGTTCAGCGGTCGAGTGTCTCATCCAGCCGACGTCCTTGTTCAACACCTTGGCCTTTGTTCTTCATCCTCCTCGCTCAGTTTACTTTTATGTCACCGATTTTCCAACTAACGTCTTCGCCCTTTGTCTTTCGTCCTCGCCCTGCTCAGGCCTTGCCGCTAGTTTCCATCGCTTGTTAGGCCCGTTGTCCTCTAAGTGATTCGTAACTCCTCTTTCTGGATACACTTTGTATCTCAGTGCTGATAATATTTTAGGATTCAACTAACTTAAAAGTGCAATATCTTAAGCAACTAAGCAGATACGGTACCTACATTTGTTTAGACTAACCGTCGTCACTGATGGTACTGTATTTTATTTTTTGACGCATAATTAACAATTACAGGTAACAACAAATTGTTTAACAAATTGGTACCCGGAATTTGTAATTTTAATAACTGATCCTCGAACAATGTAGTGATTTTTAGATGACAAAAAAATGTTTTCCGTAGGTAGTAGGGTTTGCCTCACGTTGCCTAAGACTAGACCCGTCACTCTCCTGGCTTGAAATATGTTAGCAATATTCCATTGGTAGAAATAAAATCCCAATAAGATTTCTGTCTGCTATAAATAATGTCGTAAAATCTAGTGTAGTCTGCTGAGGCGGCGATCCACTGGTAGAAAAACCTGTTCAAATGAAATCACACCTCGTTTCGATTCTGTTTGACACAGAATTGTACGAATAAGGTGGTGAATTCCAAGTTTACATCCTTCAGTATCTGACGTGATGTAATAAAATGACCAACCACACTTGTGCTGTAATTAATTGCTCAATAACCTCTGTTGTGCCGGCCTCTGCCCAAGGCCGCGGAACTGCCGGGAGGCATGACTGCTGCTGCCTGAGTCACATTGCGTCTGCGTACAGCTGAGAGTAAAGAAATAGCTCCGATATGGTTGCAAATTTGATCTACCAGTTCCGCTTAAAAAACCCGAAATTTTCCCATTAAACACATTAAAATTTATTTGAAAAAATATATTAAAAATAAAAATTGAATTCATTAGATTAGGTGGCGATTTAAGAGTTATATTTAAACAAAAATGCCGATCACTCTGATAAATATCTATTAAAATATAGGTACTGTGATGAAATCTTTATATGTGGTATAAATATTATTTTTTATATAGATCTTAAGCATTAAAAAAATAAAGTTAGGGTACCTATAGGCATATAAATTTGTATGACTCGTAAAAGTATGTTGTTATGTTGTACATGTACGCTGTTCAATTAAGAATCAGAATCAGAATCAATTTACAGTATTTCCACAATTTTTTACATATTATTACATAAAATTAAAAGAACAATAAAACATCTTTGAAGCTTATATCTACTATTATTACTCATTAAATAACTAAATTTATTCAAATAATATATACCGGTACTTGTAGAAAATAAAATTACATTCTTCTAGTGCTTCAATAAGCATTGACAAAAATAAACTCTCAATTGGAAATGGGCCTACATGGACCTCAGTGGTCTGTGTGTAGGCCCGAGATAAGAAGCTAAGAATTCTGAATTAATCCAGTTTATGTTTAAATTAAGTTGTAAATGTTATATCTGCAATAAGTAGGCCCATGCGAGAATTTCAAGGTCTTTTTGGTGCACTAAATATGTTTTGTTATTACTACAAATCCATTTTTTTTTGTACTGTAGCATTGATTAATTATCCTTTTTAAAATGTGAAAATTTACTCTAGTCATTGTTGGTATTGTATAACTTTCTATGAAACGTGTTTTTTGCATTTTCCCTCGTTAAACAATGACAAAAATTAAATCTACATTTTCCTGTTTCCCTCAACCCGATTGTCCCATTTCCCCCACTCAATTGCGTTGCCCCTTCAAAAAAGTGAATTTTTCCTCTAAGTGGAAAAGGAAAGGAACCCTGCTCGCCGAGCATTTGTGGGCGGTCGGTAAAAGGGACACTGAAGTTTATAACCATTCCATGGGATATCGGGTGTCAGAGACATTGCGTTAACGAGACACGAGACCTGCCGCTTGAGAGGCAGAAAACGGGGAGCTGTTGTTGTTTGCCAACGAGCTACTGTATCGGATATCTTTAGATGAGTTTTTTGTTCTTGTCTCTGTCTCTAAAATTTGTTGAGATCAACAGAGAACATAGTTAGTGTCTAATTTGGCAGAGCAGTGCAAGTTATTTCGGAATAACCAAAACAAATTATTTAAACAATAAACAAACATGAACTGAGTCACGGAGGGACGTTTAGGCAATTAATGGGCAGTGCTTCCCGGCATTTCGGGTTTCGTGAAAAATTATTTGACTTTTCAGAGTGTTGCTTGGATTATTTTTCAAATAATTTGATTACACTATTATGTAAAAATTGGCATTTGCGTAACAAAGGGCGTACATCATTTGGGCAGTATGCGGAGAGCCAGGTAGAAGGGATGCGTGATTTGCGCGGTGAGCTCCGTTGGAGTCTCAGGTATATGCATCGTTTGCTCAGTGCAGGGTGGTGGAAGTGGAATTTTTTTATTCACAAAGTTATTAAAAACAAATGACCGTGTAAATAGTATTTTCAATGATTAAACGTGTTTGACATAAGACATATAAGTTTAAAAACTAGCAAAACTATATTCAAAAGAACAGAAATATTTGCAAATAATCCTACACAATATAGCGGCCTTGACCGTACATTAACACTCGACCACCTGTAGTTTGTTTCTATAGCAACAGCGAGTTTTATGAGTGGTTTAACTCTGAGGAGTTAGTATAGGAGAGGCTACTCTCTACAGTACAGGATAAAGGCAAATGTGCCAAGTGAAACAATCGTGCAAAACATTTCAGCCTGACCAATTACAGTAATACAATAGCGTACGTACCAACTTTTGAAAGTAAAATAAGTAAACGCTCGATATATTACAAAAAAGGTTGAAACATTACAAGCGCAAATTAATCAGAACGGAAAATTTTTATGATTAAATGGTAAGTAGTTGATTATTGCTACATAACTTAAAGAACAGTAAAACCAAACACGGGTTTTAAAAATCTACAAAATAGGTTATACTTGTTTATTTGATGACGGTAATACGAAATACATAAAATAGTTGCCAATAAACCACAACGTGTCTTTGGTAAATTCATTAAATACAGTACAATAATATGTACAAATGATGCAAGGGAATTAGGCGACCCTTCGAAATATTTTACAGCAGGCTTACATAGGCCTACTGCCTGGTTGAAGTGATGAACAACCGTAACAAATTAGGAGCATAACTGAGTACTTATCGTCGAAAATTTCAATGGCTCTGAAAAAATGTACTGTACGTAGTAGTAGTATTGAACAGAAGTATCATATAGTTGTACATGTTTATTAATTCTTGAGTCAAAAAGTGGATTAATTAATTATTATATTCACGGTTGTAATTCGTAGAATAAACCAAATCGGTGCCATTTTAAAATTAAAATCCCGATAGTCTAAAAAGACAATACAGCTCTTATCAACTAATTACTGATTTCTTGCCCTGTCGCCACTTTGGGGCGATAACCGATTCCGCTATCTGAACATTCCGACATTCCAATTTGTGCACTTTCCGGCAAAAGAAGTTGAAAGCACCGGCGGCGGTTCATACCCCAATTAGGTGGATAAAACTAGGCGCTGCCAGAACAACTTATGGTAATGAGGTACAGTCCGGTCCCGCGACTATGGGACTCACTGTGGCCGGTGAGTGTACAAGGTCTCGCTCTCCTTCCTGAAACTTGACGGGGGACGTCCAAAACTCGTCAGATACAGGCAAGTCATAAACCGAAGCGTCCGAAGCGGGGGGGGGGTGCTGGGTCACAGGTACAGTGGTGAAAATTTCACCCAGTTCTCTGAGGCCCGAATAACTCAGAGCAAAACAGCGCTTTTAATATTTTGTTTCTACAACCAACTAAATATTGAAATAAATACAGGTAGGGTATTAAATACAGTAATGACATGCAAATACAAATAACACAAGTACCTGGTATTCGTCAGAAGTTGTATAAAATGTTGTTCTAAAAAATGTTACAAGATTGCTTGCTAAGTAAAATAAGATATATTTCCCTAATTCGTTTAAAATTGTTTAGTGACTAAACAAGTCAATTAAAATTAACTTTTTTCTGATTCCTGGATACATTCTACAGTAGCCTACTTGGAGAGTTGTTACGTTTAGTGAGATCACGACGTATTCAAAAGGTATTTTTGAAGATACTGTATATTGAAATTTTCAGAATGCTTAAAGAGTCCTTCACAGTGTTTTTGGTTGATTATAAAACCCGAGTGATGGGGTGATGGCAAATAAGAGGTGACCGATCACTAGGCAGTGACTACTGACAAGGCAGTGTGTGATAGATAACGTCAACTCCCACCCCGCCATCTCGAAAGAATCCAGTCTTAAATATTAGTTTTCAGTAATTTTAGTTGACGAAACCTATCCGACAGTGAAGTGACGATCAATAAACATAGTCTGACCTCAGACCTCAGGCCAAAGTAAAGAGAACCAGCCCCCTCAACCCTTGGCAATGACAGGTTCTGGATTTGAATGTATCCTATTGTCCCTATTCATTGTTGTCGTTTACCTCAAAATAAATCTTTGGAGTCAATTCAAATTCAGTCTTTTCCACGTAAAGCAAATGTTAAACGGGAAACCATTTTTAATTAGAAAATTGTAATTTGCAGCTCTAAATAGAGGGTCCGCATGAATAATCAAAAAATTTTAATACTATTTAAAAGATCTTGCAAAATAAACTTTAAAATAATTGCGATTCAAACACAATTTATTATTAACCTATAGGGCAAAAATAAATTTTTTTATTTTAAGGATAGCGGGGACAAGTTTAGCATTGGGAAATAAACCCAACATGGCGGAATTCCAACCCCCTCTTAACATCTCGGTAAAAGTATATATGAATACCTTCACGGATGATAAACGAAAACGTGAACTTGAAGTTGATATCCTGTAATTTACCAGTTGTTGCATTTAGACGCGAAACCTTTGACGATGGTCAGCCAGTCATTGCGGCGATGAGTGTCGTAGAACAACCAGATGGAAACGTAGTTTACACAAGGTCTGCCACTGGCGTCGTCATCGCATCCTCCACACGATCCGCCACCAGCAGGCCAGGGGTCTAGGATGACGCATCGCCAGGATTCAGGAGTTGCATCATGTATTTAAAGATGAATTATGGTTGTTTTTCTCGACATTACAACTGCCTGAAGGTCTCCCTATCGCCTAACTGCTGAACCGCTCATCTGTCATAACGAAGTGAGCAGATACTGCGACCAGCGAATGCATGCGCGCTTGACACACAGTAGAAGGAGCGATTCAAAATATTGAAATTAAAACTAGAATTCGTTGCATTACAAAATATTAAATTAACAATTTTAAAGTAAATGTCATTTTTTATGAATTTAGTTGCAGTAGGTGTATTGCCCACTGGTCATTATTTATTCATACAGATAAAATTTATTATTTAATAAGGTCTATATTTTTTTAGCGAATTTCATTTCAGGACTTTTTTTTTCTTAAATAGACTTTAGTCAAACACTACTTAATTAAACGATAAAAACAATGTAATTGTTTAGAAAATATTAAACCTGTATGAGACAATTGTACCACATGGATACAAAGATCCCGTCGATTTTCTTTTTGAATAATGAAAGAACTAAACTAAAAATAGTTAACATTTTATATTATCGAGATTTTACTCTCCGCAAGAATTTGAAGAAAGTAACTTATTTTTAGAAACTTCATTTATAGTAAAGAATTTATATTTTGCCAACTTAAATCTAATAGTTTTGTAATTAAAAATTTTTACAATTTAAATTATTATCCAATAACCAAATATTAGTTTTAAAATCATTTTTTTTAAATAGTCCAGCAAATGGGGTTTCCACAAACCAATTGAATCATTTGTAATCAATCGTTGGGGAAATTGAAAATTTGTTAGTAGACTAAGTAGCCTATTTAGAAATACATATTTTATGTTTACACGTCATTAGTTAACCATTTGAGCATAACAGTATCACAATTATTTTACTGTATAATTATAAATACAGTATCTCTATGTACAATATTCTGTATGCTCTTTATGTACCAGATAATATTAATATAGGCTTATAATTTTAATTAAATTACCATAAGTCCTTTTCGTTGGGAAACACACATTATTTTGGAGTAAATAATACTGGAGTGAATATTTGGAATTGTAAGGCAGACATTGGTGTGCATTAAGTAATTATTAGACAACAAAGGTACAAAACTCCCTTTCCTCTACCCTCTACTACTTGATGGTTATAGAATCTCAATGTTAAGCAGGTTTATCTAAACAAGTAAATGAAGTATCACTGTTTTGTTAAGAGTATTTTGGTTCATATAAGAGGGTATAAAATAAAAATCGAAGAAGTGTTTTGAAATAATAATTTCTTTGAAATTGCATAAGTATTACAGTAATAGACATTTTTTTTATTTAGTTTGCTATTGCATTTGTTTCTTTTTCTTCATTATCCATTGGATTATCAGGATCAACCTACTCATCCATTGTTTTATGAAAAAATTACGACAGTAACTTGTTTTACTTATGTTATTTTATATTGTTCTTTACTTCACATGGTCCTGGAATCCAATTTCCAATTTGAGTAACTTTTACACACTTCAGGAAACATAGTAGTACTATTTTGTTCACTGTATTAGACAACACTCATTACATAACTTATATATCAGGTGTTTTCAACTTTCATATTGAATTGCGTCCCAGTTTTTACTCCATAGTAGTGAGTCACATTGCATCATGGTGCACCAGGTTTCAAAATACAATTGCAAAATGACTCAGTAGAACTCAGTTCAATAGTATCACAATGGTGATTCAAAATGGTTTCACGAGATTAACAGAGAGCTAGAGGAAAGTCTCACAAAATTCTTATCTATTAAATTGTAGGACAAGCCTCTGTGTTTCCAGTAAATGCTGTTTCAGCACAAACATTCTTAGAAATCGTCCTCCAAACAGCTTAATTTGCCTTGATATTGGGAATCTTCAAAACTATATTTAAAATTGTTGAAAATAAAGTAAAAACTTGTTTAAAGTTCATTGTTTCCTCTTCAATAATTTTTCTTAGATAACAATATAGTTTTATGGTGAGGAGAACTATCATTTACAGTATTTGCTTATCCCATTAATATTATTTATTTTCATCCAATTTCTTTAGAGGGAATATGCTATTACGGTAGTAGCCATGGTGAGACCTAAGCCTGGGACCCGGGTCCTTGTTACTTTATCATTTTGAGGTCTCCAGAAACCAAAAAAAAAAAAAAAAAAAAAAAAAAAAAAACACCTTTCTTTCAGTTTCATATTATGTATTAAATTATGGCTATGTGTCCATGGTATTGTTAACTTTTAAGAGGGACCTCCGATTTTGATGAAATTTGGTATAAAGTTGTAGGTACTCAACTAATAGAGAACTAATAGAAGAATTAGGAGTTTTCAAACCAGCATGACGTTCATGGTAACAGGGTGTTATGATGTTTAAAAAAGTCAGAATTTATTTCCTTTTTTACCTATATTTAAACATTTAACAATTTTTACTGATACCATTTGAAAGAACTTAAAAAATTAAACAATATAGTATTTTGAATTTCCAACTTAGCTTAACTGGTTATGCAGAAAAAATATGTTTCAATTGTTATTCTTATAGAAATGAAAGAAACCCTTTATCTCGATTATTTGTTTGCACAAATTAATTGATAAAAGTTTGGCATGTATCTTCACCAGACAGGTATTAACTAATCTTTGCTCACTACACTACACTCACATAGCAGCAAACCTACATACAATACTCAACCCCAAGATTTTATGGTATTGTAGTTTTTTTCAACAATTGTTATGAGCTTTAACATAAACCATGAAAACATCATTTTGAGATCAAAGAAACAGCTGCAGAAATTTATGCTTAAAATCAATTTATTTTTGGTTTTTAAATTTGCTATTCTAATAGGGTTACCATATGTCCTTTTTTCCCGGATATGTCCTCTTTTCAGTGCATAAAAAATCGTCTGGCGGATTTTTTAGAATCAGTCCATTCTATATCAGACTATATGGTAACCCTATATTCTAATATCTCGATCTCACATAACTTTTGGGCTTGCACCCCCAGATGTCAAGACTAAAACATGCCATAACTGCATGCCTGTATTTGAGATTATGGATTTGAAACAAATCTTTTATCTTTTTGCCAAAACAAGATAAGACTAAAATGACTGAAAAAAACTGGAAGTACAATTTTTTAGCCCTAGAGCCAAAAGTCAGCTCATCTACACTTATGTAAGGAAAACAGTTGATGACAATAGAGAGACAAGTCAACTGTTTGACTATAGAAACATCTCAACCAATAACAAAAGCACATTAGCACTACCATGGTCAATAATATTAACTAAATTGTTCATACACAATGTAAATTTTCACAAAAATATTCACATTAATATTTGGTTGTGCAGTGTGGTGAAATACAGAGCTGACACCACTGCAGAACAGGTTTAGCTTAGCTCCTTTTTGAACATTTGGTGACCAATACTTATCTGTAATAAAACATACCTCGGGCCAACAAAATCTTATTTTCGAATTATAATATATTATTTATTATTATTAATATTATTTATTTATTTACATTGTTACTTGGGTGCTCATGGTGTAAGTTCAAAGGTTTTCCTACAATCAATAGAGCACCTTGCTATTTCCACAATGTTGATATCCGATTCCTGCAATTGTATAACTTTGCACATAATGTGTTTTATGCACTGTGTACAGTATACTTTTCCGCAGACTTCCAACCAAAAATCACAAAATAGTACGTATATTACAGAAAGGAAAGATTACGTACTCGTGAAAATATGTTGGCAGCACTGACTGTAAAGACCGCCTGTTTCATTGTTGGATGGTTTGAGAAACGATGAAAACACTCGGCATCGGGTTAGCCACCTTTTAAATGGATGACCGCCTGACCTATAAATCGTCAACATATTTAATACTGTATTTTTACAATTTTTCATAGTAACTGTAGGAAAACTGTGTAATTTATGCACAAAGTATCATTGCTGCACTTGAGAAACTTTGCCTGGTAAAAGCAAAGTCCTACTTTGTGCAAAGATTACGCAAATAACTATTTTTATCCACTACTGGGAAGCTCAGGACATGTATGGTTTGTTGCAGGGTGTCGGAGATGGGAGGTCGGTGGGCCAGGAAGGTGTTCTGTCTGGTGTTCGTCTGGGGAGCCGCCATGGTTGCGGTCATGCTCATATCCAACCACTACCCGCTGGCCGGTCAACCAAGCCTCGGGCCGCACGTCAGCAACAGCCGATTCCTCCTCACCAAGGTTGTGCTACCCCCAGAGGTGACGGTCAGCACCACCAAGGCCTCGGACCTCTCCCTCGAGCCTCATGTCGACAAGTCACCGGGACTCTCAGAGGCGATGATCATCGAGCAAGTGCAACAGCGCCTTCCCAGTCTTCCTATAGCTTACTGGAACAAATATAAGAACAAAAATATGTTCTACAAGAATGAAAGTTGTGCCAAATATCCTAGTATATTCGAATTAGAATTTAATAATATTTACTGGCAAACTCTGCACACCTCAAATGGAACTTTTCATTTTTACGGAGCTTATTACGACGTAAGAAAAATGAGCAAGATCGGTCCATCAGTCAGAATACTTGGTATGATCAATAGAATAGAACCAACTGTAAAAACTTACTGCCAGTTTTGGTTTGAAAACCACAAAGAACCTGTATTTGTAAAAACTATGGAATACAAATACATCTGGTATAAGAAGTGGGGTAACTATAAACAAGGCATTTTTCAGCCTTATTTAATCGCTTGCCAGATACCTCAGGCTTTTCATAAAATGGTCCCCGCGTCTGTATCCGTGGTGGAAAAAATATGTGACATTGCTAGTAATAATTTGAGAGTCATATACAACAAACCTGAAAAGAAGAAAGGGTTTGCTGTTTGTGTTAAGGGCTTGGACTTCCTTTATGACGACTTGTCTGTAAGACTTATAGAGTGGATCGAACTTCTGAGTGTCTTGGGTGCTGAGAAGATTTTCTTTTACGAGCTTCAAGTGCATCCGAATATAAGCAAAGTTTTGAGGTATTACAGTGAGGTAGGGAAAGTAGATGTGGTTCCACTGACACTACCGGGAGGTCAACCCAATATTCCGGGATTTCAGCACTTATATTTGACCAAGAAAGTCAATCATAAACGTCAAAATGAACTGATACCTTACAACGATTGCTTATACAAAAATCTGTATTCTTATGAATACATCGCCCTCTTGGATATCGATGAAGTGATAATGCCTATGAAAGAAATGTCCTGGAGAGGCCTGATGGACACAGTTCTTCCCAAAGCTCTAGCTGTGAAGAATGAAACGAGAGCATCTTACAATGTCAGAAACGTATATTTTCTAGACGATCTTCTTCATGAACACGGGTGGTTCAAGGATATTCCACGATACATGCACATGTTACAACATGTCTATCGAAGTAAGAACTTCACAAAGCCCAACCAATATGTGAAGTGTTTCCATAATCCTGAACGAGCGTTGACGCTCCATAATCACTTTCCACTGGCATGTCTGGCTTCCGGTTGTACTTCTTATGCGATAGAAGTCGAAGATGCTCAATTGCAACATTACCGTGCAGACTGTGTACGGACACTGAAGAAAACGTGTAATGAATACAGACATAACAGTATTATCGATACGACGATATGGAAGTTTAAAGATGTGCTGATTGGGAGAGTTACTGATGCCCTGCGGACACTGGGGTATTTCAGTGAGAGTGGGGGGGTCACCTGATGTATGCTTGATTTTAGGGTAACCGTGTGCCGTCCAATATCACTCAATAATTGTAAACATATCGCGTTTATTTATTTTAAATCAGGTGCTGTGATTCTTTTTATATTAATGATTACCTTGTTTTAAATATTTGTTTGTCTACAAACTGTTATGGTTGAGTCTAAATCAATGTAGCGAGGTTCGAGGTCAAAGCTTGAAAATTAGCTTTAAGAAAACAAGAGTATTTATAATTCTGTCAAAGGTATTTTTGCTGAAATTTTATTCTCAAATGACAAAAAACTATGAATTAGAAGTTTTTAATGGTTTTGACTAAAGCCAAATGCTGAATATTTCCCAAAGTACCTAAGTTTAGGCTTTAATACATGTTGTTAAATTAAGGATGTGGTTAGACACTATTTTACAAAATTAAGTTAGGTATGGTACATCCCATTTTTATACTGTATTTTTTTTCTGTGAACTCATCTCTGACTATACCATAAACACTGAAGAATGCTTTGTAATGAATCCAAGCATAGGTAAGTGACAGAAAGTGTCTATGTGTACTGGTAGTTGTTTTTTTATTGTAAAGACCCAAATTTATCCTTCACTAAATAAGCATTCTGAAATAGTTTAAACTTTAAAATGTTTTGTTTCTGTTATACGCTGAGTAGCAAACAGCCATTCACTATACACTCACACTTGACTGCCAAACCAATGCTAATATCTGTTAATAAGATTATCAACGAATGAAGTGAACTGCTGGGAACTAACTCAGGATGTCTTCTGAACTCCAACCTAAAAATTCCTGGACAATTCCTGTACATTTAAGGACATTGACAATATATATTAAAGGACATTTATATAGGTTTTTAACGATGTTAAACAAAAAATAAGGTTTGGTTATGTAGAACAGCTGACTTTGCATCCCTAGGGTTGTAAAGAAAATGAACTGAGCCAAATTTAACATTTTACCAATCAAAGTTTGGGTGAGTCGGTGTTTCAAAATAAAGTATCTAAAGTGGCGTAGTGGTTAGCGGACCATGGCAGCGATGTCGTGGGTTCGAATCCGCGTTCTGCCAGTGAACTTTTATCAGTACCTTTCACCTTGTACTGTAGCGGCTCACCCCCTTACTTTGTCTAATACGATCCACGCACAGATCAATAGTCTATGTGGACGGGGCAAAGTAAGGCAAAAAGAGGTCCGCCAACCTCTTAAAAAAAAAAGATGATCCTCAAACACATAAAATTCTATAAAAACATTTTAATGAGTAAAACATGTCTTTTTTTATCCAAAATTAGACATTTTATTTGAAAGAAAAATTTTAAATCAGTAAGAAAAGAAAATTAAATATAATGGAAATTTTTATTTCCTCCCTATATGTATTACAATGCACCCAACGCAGCTTGCAAGATGCTTACAATACCGCCTAAAATTTAAGGACATGAGGTAAATTTCATAAAATTTTTGAACGTTTCATGGCTAAAAGAAATTTTAGTACTATTCCCAGTTTTCCATGATTTCATCAACAGTACACACCCTTTAACTGAAAAAGTGTAGACCTACTCCCTGATCTATAAGGGTTATTGTGTTACCATCCGGTGGCAATTTAAATAATTAAATTACATTGGAGCCTCGATATATAGAACCTGAAGGGGAATGTAAAAACTTCGTAATACCAAGGTCTTTGATATACTTAGTTTCGTTATCAAGGTTATTTTTACAAACTTCGATATACTGAGGTTCATAACCACCTCATAATACCATTGCTTATAAAAAATTCAAAAAAGGTTTATTTCTTACAGAAGACTTTTACAGACAGGTTACAATATGAAATAAAAAGCAAATAAACAATGAAACTTATACTCTACAACAAATCTAACAAAGACATACTTGCTAATTTTAAAGAATGAAAGAAAATTTTAAAATCAATTTTATTTACAATAGGCCTTAGCAACTGAGGAATAAATACGGGTTTTACTGTGATTACATAACCAACAATTTGTTATTACACAAAAGAATATAACAGTCCACTGTAACAAGTATAAGTTGTTTATGAACCCTTTTTTTATCACGAGCTGATCAGGACAAAGAAAATAAATCGTGACGCAAAAAAGTAAACAATGCTGCTATTGCTGCTTAACATCGATCGGGATTAGAAGATGTTTGTATTATACATGTAGTAACCATAGGGTTGTAAAAATTAGAACTCACAAGAATAATGTAGGTAAAATTCATTTCAACAAAATGCTTACGGTTTCTTAACGGACACATAGGATAATGAATGAAAGAACACTAACACAATAAATTAACTTCAAATGCGGTAAACAAGAACAACACAAAGCCCGGTAAAAAGCAGTGTCTGTAGAGTGGCAGGTTGCAACGTGAAAGAAAATGGATGAGTTCAATGATTCAATTTGTTCTTCTTTTAACTTCGATATGTTGAGGTTTTTCAGTCAAAACTTCAATATGTAGAGGTGGTTAGGTCATGAATCAGCCCTCCAAAAGTTCGTTATATTGAGGTTATCCTCACTAATACGTCGATATATAGATATAGAAATAACAGTAGCTTGATAGGCAGGTTCAGGGGAAATGAGAAAACTTCGTTACATCGAGGATTTCGATATATTGAGGTTCAATATATCAAGGTTCCACTGTATTTAATTTTTATGAATAGAAAATAACTTAGCATGCTCTTAACATTAAAAATATTAGTGATAAGTGAAACAGTTTGTTAGCTGTTAATAAACAGTGAATAAATAAGGGTTTGAACCTGATTCTTGTTATGACTGCTAGGGTGGTGCTTATCTATGTTGATGATAGGGGTGCTATGCCAGTTTTTGGTAACACATTTCCGCATTAGATTGGCAGTCTAGTGTCTTTAGATGATGATAAAACATATCACGGTTGATATAAATACTGCCTAAAAATTTTCAGAAATTGAATTTTTTGTATTCCAGCAATTGCAGGGTGATTCTTCAGGGAATAGCAGCTGTAGTCCACTCAAATTCTGAGGGCTACGTTAGTATAGATATGTTTAATGCTGCCCCTTTGAAAGGGTCATGATTTGAAACAAAAATACAGCCTTTAGTATTTGGTTGATATGCAGTGTGAATACAGCACAATTGATGGAATATCAAAGTCTGTTTTAAGGTTATACAAATAAACTATCAATTGCAATACCACCTATATAAAAAAGAAAAACAACTGTGTTTAAGACTGATTGTTTGTTTGAACTAATTATGAATTCTTAAATTCAAAATCATGTAAGAAAAACTAAATTATATTTTATTAAATTAGAGGAAATTCACATTTATAGTTAACTATTATAGCATTGGATCATTATAAAAGATGGAAATTAAATACCTTAATACCTTTATTGAAATGGCGACCTAACTCAATAGGTAGTTTAAAGCCAAGTATGAATGAGGGATGAGTGTAGAATGATTGTGGCGCGATCAATAAATACTAAACATTACAATAAATACTGTTTGGAACAAAACAAAGTGTTGTACAATTGTCAGCCATTGACTGGTAACTGACATAACAATAGGGACAGTTAGTTACATGAGAGGTGAAAGAAATGCTTGATGACTAATTTTCTCCCTTTAAAAAAAGGAACAAATAAACATAAAATGTAAAAACACAAAAGTTTGCATATTTCAATATGAAATTTTCAGTGTTAAAAAAAATAAAAAAGAACAAGTAAATAAATACGAAAAAGCGATAGACTAAAGAGACTTAAGTTGAAAAAAACATTCCTCAAACTATCGAACTTGAATCGAAAATATTTTAAACAAATCAAAATTAAAATATCATTTCAAATACTAAAACAAAAAGACTGACCCAATTTTACTTTATAGTAGAATGTTAAAAGCTACCTTTTACCAAGCAAACACTATTTAACTGCTCAAAAGTAGATATTAAAAAATTATCACTGTAAGTATTTTTGTAGGATTACGGTTACTTTGTTAAACCTAAGTGTGATTTGTTACTGATTGGTCAAATGTAAAAATTAGCATAGTCAAACAAGAACTGTTAAGATGTATTATTTATTAATATAATTATTTAAGAATATTAAACTTCTATGGTTTTTTTATTTTCCTCAAGATTTTAGACTGTTCTAGTTGATAATTTATGCAAATGTTCCAGAACATAGAATAACCCAGGTAATGTATGATTTTGGGAGAGTCGTACATTTTAAAAGTAGTCATGCAAATCCTAACAAAGTGATTTGAATTCATAATTTATACAATTTTATGTAAAAGTTCAAGGTTTATAAACACACAGAAAACGCAGAGCGGCATTAATGGATAGTCTTTCCCAAAGCTCTAGTTTAGATGAATAAAACATGAGCAGCCTCCGAGGTTAAAAATGTTCTCTCAAGATAATCTTCATTAATACGGGTGGTTCAACAACGTTTCATGAATTATTACTTATTAACTAAAATTACACATGAATTAAGAAACTAACATTTCACAAAATTTTATATATTTTGATTTCAGACAAGTGATTGAAATATATAACATTTTGTCAAGAGTTTGTTCTAAATTCATGTGTATAAATTAGTAATTTTGATTTATATAAATACCATGAACATAGGAATTAACGATTATTTACATGGAGGAAACGCTTTAAAATGATGTACAATATTGACCAACGAAAAATAATCTTTTATTGTCTCAACTACAAACGAAAATAATAAATTAAGACCAAAAACTCACAATAAAAAAATCTAGTCAACACATCTTAAAAGTAACAATAAATATTATACTTTCAAAAAGTATTTTACAGGCACTGAGTGTTACCCAACAAATGCTTAAAGCTTCAAAAATTTAACACAAACACTTATTGCTTTTAAGTAGAAATTGAGCAAAATATTGCGAAAGCTAAACAGAATGGAATGCTAGTTGGTCCATCGATCCCGTATCAAACACCTCTAAAGCTAAGAGTATTAAAAGTTTGTACAAAAGGGTGCAATATTGTTCGTCGAGGAGTTTGTTTTTCTTCTCAATTGGTCGGTTCAACCCATTTGTATGAGCCGTAGTATTTGAAGTTGGCCTTTTTCAAAAAGTCATTACTCTGCTCGGGGCCTCGGGATCCATACCTGCAAACAAGTTTTAAAAAATGCAATATTTTCAGTTATATGTTCCATGGAGTTTGTTCATGAAAAACCAGGATTGAGAAATTATCTCACTGGACAACAATATCAAAAGCCCATCCCCATTGGATGTTTTTCTTGAGAAGAAGTTTTCTCATTCACCACAATTTATCAGTAAGAAAATTTACAGGGGCTGTTCAGAAATGAAGCTCTGTTTTTATCTATCTGGAGGCAAGCAAGTGGTAGCATTTTTTTAGATATTATGACCCACTAATTCCTAACTAAACAGGAGAAAGGATTCAGCTAGCTTACCACTGCTAGTTGAGAAAATTGTGTTCAGGCAGCATATAGACACACATAAAAATACAAATTTTATCACTAATAATTCGCCCCTAAGGAGGACTTCTTCAGACAAGAGGAGAAAAAAGAGTACCTTAGAAGTACCCCTTGGGGATGAAATATTAGTGTAAAAATGTGTATTTTTATGTGTGTCTATATGCTGCCTGAACACAATTTTCTCAGGTAAGCTAGCTAAATCCTTTATCCTGTTTTGTCTACCCAATCAGCCAAAAGACTCTTCCTTACAAATTAATCCTAAGTTACTAAGTCCTTATTTCGGACTTGTACTGATGGGATACTCTTTGGGAATTTATCTGGAAGTCCTGGAGGCCGTTAGATTTGCACTGTGCGTTATATTTTAAGACCAAAATAACCACCACAAGTGCTGTAGCTAATTTATATAACTCTAAGTTACTACACAGCAGGTCCGGGGTCAACTATCAGCTTGGATCAAAAACATTGTTTTGCCACTCCCATGGTTTAAGACACGTTAGGCTGGTAATTCAACTGTCATTACCAGAAAACATAAAAGTGCCGGCTTCTCATATGATATAAACTGTTAGTTGATTGGTGATTTCCTTCCACTTAAAGCCATACAAAATTTATTTTGGTAAGACCACAATCAAGGATTGGTAACTAAATACAGTGGACTCCCTCTTAACCGGCTATCTCAGGACCAGACAGAGGCCGGAAAATGAGCTGGCCGTAATGGGTAAACCGTTCACCATTTAAAAATTTTAAATTGTAGTTCTCCATGGCTGGAACAAGATGAAAAACAACACTAAATACTGTCCGGAGTAACGTAACAAAACAAATCACATCTAAATTTATATGATAAAACTAAACTTAAAAAAGAAAATGGTATTGTGATCTTCTGGATTGGAATGGAGGTGTACAATTCAATTTCGGTGGCGTTCATCTCTGTTAAAACAAAGTTGGTTTTGTGACAATATAGACCGGTTAAAGCGGAGGTCGGTTAAGAGGGAGTCCACTGTAACACTAAACAATGAAATATTTTGAGATAGTAAACAACCTTCATTTTTTAACTAATTCAAGGACAAAAGGGAGATTTAAGAAATATTAACATACAATTTTTAATTTAGAAAATAACATGGGCTGTGCACTTCTACAGAAGAAAATTATGTTTTGCCGTGTCATTTAAAAGCATAGGTGTAGCTTAATTAACTTGGTGTCTAAGTGTCATAGTCATAGAACTTGAGCAAATACACAAGAAATGCTCACGTTGTTTTCAAAGTTGCTGTACAGGCTCAAAATTATAAGGCAAAAACTGTCAAATGACTGATACCACAAGAGCGTTCACAGTCTTTCACACCCTTATTTAACACACACAAAAATGAAAACTAGTCTGAACTTAACAAATTAGTAATCATTATGAATTACAGAATGCATTTTTATATTTGTAGCTTTTTATATGTTAACATGTTTTTAAAATCATAATATTAACATACAACTTCACATCTACACGACTTATAAGTAAGGTCAGTTAAGTTACCACTGAATGAGGTTCTTTTTCTTTTTGGGTAAACCTCAATTATCTGAATGTTTGATCACGCAAGGCGTTTGTATTATCTACCAATCAGGTCGGACACAGTAGCAATTTGTCATGGGATTTGTCAATAGCCCAATTTCATAATGAAGAGCTTCTGGAACACTAATTTTCAAAAATAAAAGGTTTATGTTGGCTGTTTTCCGTCAGCGATCCTTTGGTAGTACAAGACTATAGCTGTTTCGTTTTAAATGAAACATCATCAGGCCATCCTTTAAAAATTATTGGGCGGAATCTGCAAGATGGAATTACGTTTCAAAGGATTACCTGATGATGTTTCATTGAAAACGAAACACTACCAAAGGATCACTCACAGAAAACTTTTTTTTCTGTGAGTGATCCTTTTTAAAGGTTTTTAATCGCCCAATACTTAATTGTGTTTAACAAGTCGATATTAGATAGTACCATCTCTTGAGCAACACTTTATTTCCTATGATTGCTCCATAAAGTTTACCAAATGAATTTCACTGTAAGAATTAAATACAGGGTGCAGCCAAATAATCTGACGGTTTTAAAATGAAAATTACATAAAGGTTTAAAGTGATAAAAAGGGTTTTATTGCATATTACAGATTGTTGTTTATGGAATCTAATAAAAATACTCAATAAGAGCTGATTTATTCAGTTTAAGATTTGAAGTTGACGTCTTTGGAATGATGTCTGTCTTGCTACATGCATTCTTCCAATTTTTGCACTGAAGTTGTCAAACACTTTCGCTAACATAGCAGGAGACAGGTTGGCAATTTTTTTGGTGTATGGCTTTCTTCAGGTAATCAAACCAGCAGGGTTTGTTCTTGTAAACTCTTGATTTCAACAGTCCCCCCACAACAAATCGCAAATGCTGACATGTGGTTACTAACGAGCTCGCCATGCAATATCCCCGAAATGCAAGATGACTAAGCCACAAAACTTGCTTCTTAAGAATGCCATAACCTCATCGGCTGTATGAGCAGTTGCCCCATCTTTCTGAAGCAGAATTAGATTCCAGCAAGATGGGGTGACTACCCATCCGATACATCCGATGAGGTTGATGACATTCTTATAAGAAGCAAGTTTCGTGGCCTATAGTCATCTCGCATTTCGGGGATATTGCATGGCGAGCTCTTTAACCAGAACTAAATTGAATTACCTGAAGGAAGCCATACACCCAAACATTGCCAACCTGTCTCCTGCTATGTTAGCAAAAGTGTTTGATAACTTCAGGGCAAAATTGGAAGGATGTGTGGAGCATGACAGACATAATTTGAAGGACGCCGTCTTCAATTCTTAAACTGAATAAATCAGCTCTTATTGAGTATTTTTTTGTTTAATTCCATAAGCAACAATCTGTAATATGCAATAAAACCCTTTTTATCACTTTAAGTGTTTGAGTTATTTTCATTTTAAAACCGTCAGATCATTTTGCCGCACCCTGTATAAAAGCAACAAAATTTTATACTGGTTATATATTTGAACCCAACTGATGACATAAAAATACTTACAAATATGGCAGTGGTTTGATCTTTTCATTTTCGATTTTGTGCAGCAAAGGAGTGAATATCCTCCAAGCTTCAGAGAGTTCATCGGATCGGACAAAATGCATCTGAGTGCCACAGAATACGTCGAGGATGAGTCTCTCATAGGCGTCGGGTAGCCTGGCCCCCTGTCAACACAGCCAAACACATGGGTATCAGTGAAAATTGCTACTGTGTTTGAAAAATATTGGTGATGGTGATTTTTGACGATTTCAGTTATTACTGCAATATAATCAGATGTATTTAATAACAAAACCGTTTATTTATGTACAATAATCATAGATACCGGAACTGAAAATTAATAATTTAACTGAAGTATAACTTTGATACATTCAACCGTAAGGTTTATTACTAAATTATTAGAATGAAACTATACCTCACTATAAAAGTGAAATAAATTACTTTGGGGGAAACAGTGGCTAAAATTAAATTGCCGTTTAAAAATTATGAATCTACCTCCAGACATCTATAGGAGTCGTAAGAGCTGCAACGTTAAATAACCGAACTGGCTTAAGTTTTCGGTGCTTTTTTTTGGACTCAATGAAGTTTAAGGTGTTTTATGAATTTACCTAAAGTAATTTTTTAGTGCTTTGTGTAATAATAAAAATAATTTCAAGATAGGTTATAATTCCCAAGATTCAAAGTTAAAAATCTGTACTCTACTCTAAAAAAACCAAATTTAAGGTAGAAGTAAAAAAGAAAAAAAAAACAAAAAAAAACAAACATGTCCGAGTCTCATCATGTGTTTGTTATGTGATTAAAATTAAGAATAAGTCAAGTTAGTATGTACATTAATTCAAACAATTCTATAACCAAATAAAGCTTCTAAAGAAGTTTTTAGAAAATTTAACGAGCCCAGTCATATTATACCTAAATTTAATAAATTAAAAAACGTGAAATCTTAAGCACTCTCCTAGGATAAAACCAAACTGGATGAGTCTGTCTCCCTGTTTAGTATGTTACAACTGTTAGAAAGGTTACTTGACAATCACACTGCCCTGTTTTCAAATAAAAGCTGGTTTGAAACATAAAAAATGCCAACATGATACTCAGATTACTAAGTTTTTAGTCGGATCTGCTAACAGAAAGGCTGACACCCTTTGTTGACCTTTCTGCAATCATTGACCATGGTGTTTCTCCCATTTTCCATTCCCAGCTCTTTCATTTATTTAAGCACAAGGAAGAAACGATCAAAGATACTATTTAATAGTAGTCCAACTAGAATAACCAGCAAAGCTTTGCTGAGGGAGCAAAAGGCACCCACGGGTGTCATTAATTGAGCTCTTGCTATCCCTTCAAGCTAGTGGAATTAATCCTTTCCCACAATTCTTCGTTACTCTAATTTAGATGAATTGGCTGTAAAAGTCTTGGCTGAAATTTGAGTAGAGTATTGTAAATTTAAAAATATCTTTTTTAGTTGGTGATGTTTCATGTTGCCAATGTAGGTATGGTTCTTTTCTATACCAGGAAATAGTAATACAAAACTATTATATGATGAAAAATTACAATGGGCATCCACTCTTAACTTGTCTGTGGCTAATTTTCAGCAACAATATTAAAGTCATTATAAAAGGCTAAATTACCTGTGTAGTCCGCCGTTTGATCCAACTTTGTACTCCTATGGATGACGCGTTTTGGCAGGTTAAACTGCCGTCTTCAGATCACAAAGAACTTAAAAATCTTGCCTATAGTAGGTGAGACGAAAGCTTAAAAAAATTTTACATAAAAACAAAAAAACTTAAACGAGCTCACAGACATAGCGGAGCGGAGTAGGCCTACTGTTTGTAAGGAGCACGGACAGGACGGGTGGAAAGTGCGCTGCGGTCGGTCAGGGGTCAGTATATAAACCACTATGCCTGTGATCTCTTTTTAATGTTTAAGTGTTTGTGTTTTTATGTACAATTTCTTTTTATTTTCGACACACCTACTATAGGCAAGATTTTTAAGTTCTTGTTATCTAAAGATGGCAGTGTAACCTGCCGAAACACGTCATCCATAGGAGGACAAAGTTGGATCAAACAGCGGACTACACAGGTAATTTAACCTTTTATAAAGTCTTTAATTGATCCGGTAACACATAAAACAATATAAAAAAAAAAAATATTAAAGTCAGTTCAATCCTCGATCTATAATAAAAAAAGTATAATGGCTAGACAACAAAAAATGGCATATTAATTGTAGCTGAGTGGTAAACATAAGATTTTTACCTCTGATCATAACTTCACTGTTTTAAAATCAACCAAATTTCAATTCAATTGAATTGAACGTCAACAATATTTATATGAGCAGCTGATCTAAACATAGAAGAATGAATTCCTACTGAGATATTCTTCAAACTTCCAACTGAATATTAAAGAGCGAACATAAAGCACGACTAAGCATTAGTTATTGTGTTTGTTGATGTTGTGTTATTGATGACCTAAAGTCACAAAACTCTCACTCATCAAACAGCCCAGACATTTACTGACACACAACTGAAAGCCTGAGCCCGATTGGAAATTAAACAAGATATCTCAAAAGTATCTTGGTATAGTATCTGTAAGGATCACGAATCAGAACAACGGCCTACTAAGCATTTCAATGGAACCTTAATATATCTAAATCCTCGATGTAAGGAAGTTTTCTCATTCCCCTTGAACCTGCCTATCAATAAAATGTTATTTCAACCTCAATATACCAAAAGCTACCATAACCTCAATATAACGAACTTTTGAAGCACCATGCAAGGCCTCACCACTTCTATATATCGAAGTTTTGACTGCAAAACCTCAACATATCGAAACTAAAAAAAAAAAAAAAAAAAAACAAATTGAATCATTGAACTCATTAATTTTCTTTCCTATTGCAATCTGTCGCTCTACAGATGTTGCTTTTTTTCTGTGCCTTGTGTTCACAGAGCTGTTCTTCTTTCACGAGTTTGCAGTTAACGTATTGTGTTGGTGTTGTTCCATTCATTAATCAAAGTTTTGGTTAAGCGGCTGTTAGCATTTGGTTTAAATGCATTTTTCATAATTCCTGTGTAGCCTGCTAATTTAACAACCCCATGTTTACTGCATGGATAAGAGTACAAACATCTTCTAGTCCTGATTGATGCCTATTTGTGTGTTTGCAGCACTGTTTAGTTTTCCCATTGCCATTTATAGTCTTCGTCCTGATCAGCTCATGATAAATATTCCATTGGAGGGTTTATGAACAACTTATGTTACAGTGGACTGTTATATTCTTTTGTGCAATAGCAAATTGCTGGTTATGTAATAACAGCATAACCGTATTCAATCGTCAATTGCTAGGCCTATTGAAAATAAGTAACGGTATTATGAGGCGGTCTAACCTCAGTATATTGAAGTTGTTCAAAAATAACCTTGCTATACCGATATCAGTACATCGAATACCTTGATATTACAAAGTTTTTACATTCCCTTTCAGGTTTCATATATCTAGGTTCCACTGTATTTTAACTTGTATAGACAAGCATTTAAAAACCTGAAAATCTCAACTATGTGGCACTACATATTAGTGAAATTATCCTGTATGTTGTTTGTAACATTAATTACAGAGACACCCAAAGTTACAACACCAGAAATTCTGCAAACTTCATCATACCTGCATATCAGCTGTCTTTTTGCTAAGACGCCATCCTACAATGGAGCCATCTACTTCAACAACCTGCCAAACGAGCTGAGGAGATAACCGAGCAAGAGCTTCAAAAAAAGCTAAATGCATCGCCAGTAAAGGCAACTTGTTTCTACCCTGACAAGGCATCTTAAATTGGAGAAATCTTTAACTATAAAGACTTCCTTTTAATGTATTGACACTATCATTAATCTCAAACATTATGTTAATAATTGTTTATTTTCAATTATCTCCTTACATCAGAACAATAAATAAGTCAACTGAAAGCTAGATGAATACTGGTTACAGAAACTGCTAATTCTTATAAATAAATATTTAGTTTCAGTTTTTTATGCTTCCCTGCTACCCCATATTATGTAATAAGGAAACTTCATTAGTTTCAGATGATAAACCTGACAGGCAAACTGGGCAGGTAACTTAAGGATTGTCAACATATTTGAGAGAGGAGGAGAATAATTTCTTGCAAGACTAAAAACCACATCGGGGTCTGTGTAACTACAAGAGTAAGTAAGTAACTAACTACATATTAGTTACAAACAAAAAGATTAGTTACGACAACACAACTAAGCCTAATTTTACTCTTTGAAAACCATATAGTAGTTGAGTATTATTGGTAATAAACTAAAGAACACTTGATTGGATACTTAAGCAGTTAGAATATTATAAGACACTTAAAATCGATGCCAACCATCCCTCACACAACATATTTTAAAGAGTAGAACTTTTCTTATTAAAATGTGTTTTAAACAGACAGTAACGACCACAATTATCGCAACAGATGTGCCTAAACCCCTTCATGTTTGGTTTCAGTCGAACAACAACCAGCTTACTTTAGGACGAACTCTTTCACCATCCTTCCCCAAGACGTCAGGGCCAGAGGCGAGCTGTAACAAAAACTTATAAAGAGCTTCTGGTTCAACGATTCAGCAGCAACGTGTTTGGAAAGTGGGGAGGGTCTTGAATTCTGCCACACACTAGATCTTTTTATTGCTACTACTCATACACTGCATTGCATTAGGAAATATGAATGACAGTGTTTATTATAATATTCTGATTATTGTGTCATCTGGAGGAAAAAATCAGGACTATTCGGTTCTTTAGTTACAGAACTATTTTTCTAATCAGATCAGTCTGCTGGTGCTATGATACTGAGTAATTTGTCCCTCATTTTTTCGCAGCTAGTATACCACCTCTCATGCCTTAAGGTTCTTAAGAGACTACAAACAGTGATGATCTTTAGGAATAATATCATTAAATTGTAATGATACTGATAAAATCACGCCCTAAAGTAAAGATGTGAAAAATATACCCTTCTAGATGTATAATAAAATCCAGAAAAGAAAACCAAACTGGTTTCCACCAGGTTGTACTAGCACTTTGACATAAGTTAGCATAAGGCCAACTGTAAAATATTACAATAATATGCATTTTACAAGAGCCAGAACATACCCTGAGCTTTATTACGAAGAATATCGCTCTCCTACCAAGGAGATCGTCGATTCACAATCTTTTTAGTTATTTAACTGGAAAGAGTATTTCTGTCAATCCAAATAATAATCACAGTAAGAAAGAAATAATCACAGCTGAGGAGTGTAATGGCAGAGTGACTATGTTGTGTGATGTTACAAATTACAGCGTAGAAAACATCAGAGATTACATATACGTTACTACAATGCTTTCTTAGCTGCCACAGTTAATAATCAATTTTGCTCATTTCAGTTTCAATTCCATAATTCTGTCACACTCCCTCTACTCCCATAAAATCAGACAAGTTCATCTATAAGATTGTTTTTTCAAGCCTAAAAACAACTTATGACACAGTAATTAAAATATAATTGATCTATTTTTAGCCAAGTACAAAATAAAAATTTGTGGAAGAAGAATATGAACTTATGAAAATATGAAAACATCACGTTCAGTCTGTAACATAAAACTGGATTTTCCAAATTCTTGTAAAATATGGACATAAGTTCTAGCCTTCAAATAAAAATATTTTAAACATGAGTAAACGCTAATTCCTTACTGTATGTTTTGTTTGTGATGGTATTTGAATCATTCCTTTTATATTGGCTACTCATCACTATTCGTAAAAAATTTGACAATTTTTTTAAATTTTGTATATTTCAACTTCTTGTCAGAAGCCATCATCAACAGATAACTCATAAAAACCTACTATCTAAGCTTAGAATATCTAAATTAACATGTGTTATTTTTACATATGATATAACTCATTTAATTTTATCAATTTATTTATGTTGATAGTGTTATCTGCTGATGATGGCTTCTGACAAGAAGTTGAAATATACAGAATATAAAAATTTGTCTAAGTTTTAGTACAAATAGTGATGAGTAGCCAATATAAAAAGAATGATCATTGAACTCCTGAAAATCACCAATGATTTTCTTTTTACTTCTTAGTATGATTCTTCTGAATACAATGTACATAAATATATTTTCACAACACAAAATAATGAATGAAAGTTATAAGATGAATACCCTGTATCTGCTGCCGTAAGTGAGGTCCAGTTCGGTTTCTTCCATGTCAAAAGTCATGCCTGGGGTTTTAGTCATCATTTTTATGTACACCGCTTCCCCCGGCTGGACTCTAATGACTAATTCATTCCTCTTAGTTTTGCCATCAAAGATATCACCAGGTACATCATTGTACTGAATGCGAACTTCTGCCTTCCGTTCATTGAGAGCTGGAAACATAAGTTATGAAATTTTATCAAAAACATGAATGATCTAAAGGAGAAACAATAATATTAGTTACAGGTTGAAAACACAGTAGAGTCCCAACATTTAAAAAATCAGCCTCTTCCAAACACATTTTATCAGAAAAATCTATTTTTTTCATAAAAAGTAAACATGATCCTACAAAAAACATACATATTAGGCTGTTGATATTATCCACAGAATTCAGGCAATTCGATACAATTCAGTGTCTATTCAGACTGATTTTCTTTGGTTCGACTGTCACTGATAAGTTTTAATAGACTGTCCGATTAATATTTGATGTCAAATCGGTGTCATAACATAAGTAGACTCCCTATAACCCTACCAGAAAACCAGACCGAGGCTGGATAACAAATTGGACGGTTAAAACATTCGATGCGGGGCACTCGCCAGTCAGTGATCTATTTCTTTTGCACGCTCCCTGGTGAGTGTTCGTGTATCGTCTACTCCAGTCAGTTGCTGTGCGGCAGCACACCGGTGAGGTTAAGGGAGCTTTGCCGCGTTTTATATAAGACTCGGGCTGTCTTGTTGCGCAATCTGTTCCCGAGCATCTTAACACATATAGCTGTTACAGTTTACTTAATCATGTGTAAACATTTCATGTGTGTTTAGGGTTAAATTACAATAATATATGGTGTTTTATCTTAAAACGATGGCTTCTACATTCCAGAAACTAACAATGAGTTCAGACGACGACTCAGACATTAAGTCAAATTTTTCCAACTTGCAGTGGCGAACCTAACAACAGTGCTGGGTGTTGAACTGTGTTATGACAGAGCTCATTCTAAATAGTTAATTGTATATACATTTTTATAACTTTTTACATTTTATATTGATTATTGATAAACTTGGTGTCATTTGAATGGAATGAAATGTATCTTTGATGTGACGGGAAGTGCGAGGGAGCGCCAGCTGCTGAACACTTACCAGTGAGTGCTATTGTCAAAATGGCAGCTGACTAAAAAAATTGATCGGGAAGAGATTTTTTATACAAACAGATAGTCTTTAGCAATCACAAGGCATGTTTTATGCAATAAAATTTTTCAGCATGGGGGGAAGGTCAATCTTGTCATATGCTGCAGTGAAAATGTTAAAACGACAAACCTTTTACAGAGTTAGATTTCAGTTCTCTAGACATAAATTCAATAAGTGTGATTTCAATAAATATGGAAAACAGCACTAAATATATTAATTTATAGAATTTATTTCCTTCTCACAGCCTAAACATTTTGTTTACGGTGTAAGAAAAATGAAAGACATCTTAACACTGAGTGATAAGACTAAAATAAAACAAAATTGTTTTGTGATTTCCTGGAAAGAAGGTTCACAAACATGTTAACTTCCAGTAGCGTTCATTTCCGTTCAAGTGAGTTCATTTAAATTGTTCTCTAGGAATGACTATAATATAATGTGAAATTGATTTAAAAGATAGTCATGAAGACAACATTTCCAGTAAAATGAGACATGTTATAGCGTTTTGAGGTTATTATTATTATTATACTTATTAATGATACACCTTTATTCAGGAATAAACCAGTAATCTTGCATTATTCTTTAACTCCAAATATCTAAACAATTCCCTAAAGCACACAAGGTCTAGTCCCAATTAGTTCTAAATAGCGAGACCCTAATTTTATAAGGCAAGATGGGGGAATCGGGAGGTTTGTTTCACAAAAATATCTGGGTTGCCTACTTTTCTTGTTATTATTGCTAGATCTATACTTCACCAATTGTATAGATAAAAAAAACAAGTTTTAATTAATTTTAGGTTATTTTTATTTTATTTTTAATAAATTGTATTTTACCTCATGGGGGTAATTGGCTTGCAAGCCAAAAATCCATAAGAGTCAATTCTAATTACTGTGTGCTTTTGGGTAGTACACAGAGAAAGTACAAGTAACATGCTTACTGGATTTTATTGCTGAAAAAAATCATCCAAATATCGATAAGTTATGACTTATAACAAAATAAGTAAGTTATGTCAAATATGTTTAAATCTTCCGATAAAAGTGAGACTTACGTCCTAGAGTTTTGAAATTCATAACACAAAGAGTAAACTAACACTGTTAAAAGGGAAAATCCCTAAGACATTTTTGTTAAAAGGTAAAATGCAAATATAATTCTCAAAACATCGCAAATTTAAGAGGGATTGGTCAGCCCTTTAAACAATATTCAACTAAATTGGAAGCACTCAGTACAAATGTTAGGTAGTCCTACACTTTAATTATATTGGTTTTGTATGAGCTATCACATTCTCTACTGAAGTAATCAAAATACGAGTTTGGAGACTTGCTTCAAGTTATCTTCATTTAGACCAATTTGCCTAGAACTCACTGATTATGGGCACACCCCAAATTTTTCCAGGGGATAATAATTAGGTAGTACATTTAAAATCAAATACTATAAACATTCTGTGAGTCCCAATAACAAATTGAATTACTAAAACATTTTATAGACATGTATTTATATTTACCTCTCAATTTCCCACAAGTGGGTAATTGGATGGTAAATTTTCATATGATGGAAAAAATAATTTGAGCTATTATTTTTACTAAATAAAGCATTAGGTATTTTTCTTTATTAATTTGATGACTTAAGAAAAGTAATTTCAGATTAATAAAAATTATAATAATTTTTGTTTAAGTTTTTCGAAGTTGAGACACCATTTTCAGATTCATTAAATTACAACAGTGACCAAGACCACTCCCCTCATTAAAATATTTAATTCTAAGAAGCTGAAATAATACTGGCATATTCTAGAAGAGTTTAGCTTTCCATTCATATAATTACAATTAAAATAAACTTATTAATTTGAGCCATAAAAAATTCAAATGTTGCCACCCAATTCCCCGCCTTGCCCTACATTGTTGATAGGAAGTTGGTAAAAAATCAAATTTTAAGGCATTTATTAAAATTAATTGGCAGTTAAATTTTTTCTTTTTTTAAAGGTGGTTGGCAGCCTTTTCAGCCTTATTTTGCAATACTGTACAGCAGGTAACGAGACTGTGTTAGGTTAACCAAGGCAAATTTCAAAATTGTAATCAGAAGACCTTTTACAAAGATATGCACTAGGCCTATTTCTACATCAGTGTGTGTATTCAATTAATTGTGATATTGAAAAATAAATTACTTGGATAAAATGGCTATTGCTAGGTTGGATTAGGGATGGCCAAATATATTAGTATTAGGTTTTTCATATTAGTTTTTCAAAAGTAACTGATGCATAGAGTAATTAATATGTGATAACGACTAATAATAATATCTCTATGCCACATGCCGTTGACGTATCACTTCTGGAAAAAACAGTTTTTTTTTAAATTCGGTTTCTCTTAATACTTGCATTATTTACAGTAAATACTACGTTAGGTTTAGAGCATAATTTGTGATTAAACCAGACATCATACTAGTTTTCCTAGTTTAAATTGATCTAATGCATACTGCCTGCCGTCTGCTTAAACAATTGGATGGATGCGTATTTCTGTCTGTGTTTCATCTCCAGAGAGGATTTATCCCGAAGTAAAAAATATTTTGGGTTATAGGTTTTTTTTTAGTTTTGTAATAATGGCAAAATTATTTTTTACTTAAGTTTGTTGCTATGTAATAATCCTTTAAACAAGTAAGAGTCATACTCCATATTATACTTAAGATGTTCATTTTCCTACATAATTTTCTGAATTAGGCCTAATTACTAATAAATTAATAAATTAATTAATAAATTAATAAATTAATTAATAAATTAAATAAATTAATTATTAAATTAATTTGCTGGTATTTTAAACAGCAAAGACTCCATTAGGTTATTTAAAACATTCAACGGTTATTAAAAAAACTAATATCAGATATTAGGTTTATATAACTAATAATTTTCCGCTACTAATAAGGAAGTAACTAATATTGTCAGATATCTAATACGGCACATCCCTAGGTTGGATATGAACAGACATTAAATCAACATTTAAAGTGAAGACACTACCTTTCCCACACCGAAGAATGAAAGGCACTCCGTCCCACCGCTCGTTCTTGATACGCAGTACAGCCATGGCGTACGTGGGGGTGGTAGACCCCTTGGGGACTGTCGGGTCATCCAGGTACCCTTCCTTGGCTTCCCCCTCCCCGTTGGGGTCTCCAACATACTGTCCTAGTATCACATCGTCGATGGTCAGTGCCGGAATGCACTTCAACACCTTCACCTGACAAATTAAACAGAGAGTGAAATCAACTTGGAAGTAAATCCCAGAGGCTGTTCTTCATAAACAATCAGTATTTTTATTTTTAGGACATTTGTTTTTTTTTATTTTTTGTTATATTAGAAGATAATTAATATGATAAACAGACTATAATTCTACAAGATCAGCAGAGAACACTGCTCATACTATAATACAGTAAGATCAGGTAATTTCAGCATTAACCCTATATGAGGTTGATGCTATTGGAATTTTTACAATTTGGTGTGATGAGTTTTAACCAGGAGAAAAATTGTACACATCACAGCTGATCTGTGTCTGTGTTGCAGTTAAATATTGTCAAATTTTAACTGCAAATTAAAACTTTATCTAGAGAGTAACCATAGATTTCCAATATTTTCTATTAATGGTTATTGAGCTGAACCATTTTAAATTAATTTTGAAACATTTATTAGCAGAATTAAATGTGAGTTTGGATCAATTGTTAATGTTTATGTAAAAAGGGTAAAACATCCAATTTTGCCATTGTCAGTTTTTTACCATTTTGAATTCAGATCTACAGTTATGTAAAAACGACGTATTCCTAAATTGATTGCTGTGGTTGCTGTAGTAGTTCATTTTGTAAAGTAGTATTGAATAGTTTTTAAGCAAATTTGAACTAAAAAAAGACTCCTGAAAAATCTTAAATTAGTTGATTTGCCCTTCTTACATAACACCAATAACATGCAACAAGTTAAATTTGTTATAGTTTTTATTTTATAATAATTATAAGGAACCTCTCATATTTTACCACTCCAAGGCAATCTAACCTAATTGAACAACCGATTTAACCTTGTAAAACTGATTAGTTAAGGTTAAAATTATATTGTTAAATTGGTTAAATTATAATGTTAGGTTACCTGCACAAAAAAATTGAAAATTGTTTTCAAACAAAATAAAATTATAAAACTAACACTTAAACATTCAATGAGTCAATTTCCACCATACCGACACAAACTTTTACATCAACCCATTCACTTTGCCTATGTATAATACATTAAAAACACATTACTGAACGAATAAAACGGCGCACACTGGATGACAATTTCTCTAGACATTCTTATAAAGCTACTGGCTCAATTCAATAAAGAAGTAACAAAGGTAGTGAAATTACAGATGGTTTGTAAACCATTGTATTTTCAATACAAAGTTAACAGGTCCCTCAAGGTTGGTGTATTATTTAAGTTTCCTCTTTAAGCGTGATTACACCTTCAGACGGGCCATGGTCCCTTCTCCATCCCTGTTATTTCCGTACCTTTTCATTTCTAATATCGTCTGGATGGATGGTAGCTGGTTTTTCCATGGCGACCAGACTGAGTATTTGCAACAGATGGTTTTGCATGACATCTCGAATGATACCAAACTCATCGAAATAGCCTCCTCTTCCCTGAGTTCCGAATGGTTCCTTGAATGTTATTTGGACGGATGCGATACATTCTCGATTCCACGTTGGACTGAAAATTCTGTTTCCAAACCTAAAATATAAATCATTAATAGCAGTGAAATAGTTTCACATTTATAGTTTATTTAGGAGCAGATAAAAAGAATATATAAAAGATTAATACCACAAAATTAGTTGTAATAGAATCCTTGTGGAATCGGCCCTCGATTACCATTTCTTGAATTTTACAAACCCAAACCCAAGATAGCCCATGGGAGCTCGAGCTGTGAAGAAGTCAAACACCACTGACTTAAAGCAAAATCTGTTAATATTAAGTTTATTTCTGCTTTTCTCTATTAATTTAAAAAAAGCTTGAAAACATTCAATCACTACCAAAATTAATATTTTATAGCTGTGTCACAATTCAAGTATTGTCGCTGAAGGAAATCAAGGTACAGCCAGCGAAGAAATATACAGAGTTTGGTAGTCTCACAGTATGGACCAATCACAAGTTGCTCATGATTGATTGGACTGTTTCAGGCATCGGATGGATATTACCGGTGACTAAGCGCAGTGGCGGATTTACCACTAGGCCAACTAGGCCCTGGCCTAGGGCCGCGGGCTGCAGGGGGGGCCGCACGGAGTGCCAAATATACATATATTTTTTAAGGATGTACTTGCACGGTAAAGATGAACATAAGCTTTGAGCCCTGATTTTTTTGGCAGACTTGTAGTTGAAAAAACGTAAATTCACAACACAACAGAGAGACTTTGGTGCAAGTTATCGTTGCGTCTGCCATGTCATTTTCGGGTGATCATGAGCTAGGTTTAGATTACGTCACATTCATATTGGTGGCGACTAAAACTAACTGAAGTCACCTCTCTGTGTCTAAAAAGTGCGCAGCTTTCCCCGTGATATTTTTTGGTTGCCAGTTTGCTATTGGCGAGACACTGTCAAAACGCAATCCAGATAACATTAAAATTAATGTTAGGTTAATTTAAAGATTTTCTAAAACCATTACCATTGTGTGAATGTATCAAAATTCCGAAAGCAACACTTTTGTACCATTATAGTAATATTAACCAAGTAATTCAGATCAATAAAGACCCAATTGCACTTACACTATTAAATACAGTTTGTTAAAATTTAGTAGAGAAAGCCATCTTGACTATTTTGACAGCCTCCCACCAACAGCAATTTGACCAACGTAACGGACATAACAACCCGATTTTGAGAACAGTGTGAACACATACAATTTACACTTTATCAGTATCAGAGCATAGGGTGAAAAACTTAAAGGACAATTTTAGCTTAATTTAATTTGATTATTTTATTATCATACATCGGTCAGTGTAGAGGGGGGGGGGGATCACAGAAAAGTTGGCCTAGGGTCCCAACCTTCGTAAATCCGCCACTGACTAAGCGCCATTCGACCATAAGTCTTGCCCCAGTATGTAAGAATAATATTTAAAGCTGACTAGATTTGTGATAAGGAAGTTTAGCTATTACTAAAAAATTCAGATTCTAAATTTGTAAAAATATTCGTTTTTAGAGTCTTTTATTTTGAAATACGCTTCAGACATTAATGTCTTGATGACTCAGTCGGATATTTACCAGCTGAGCAGCGCGAGTTTGACCATATGCGCGTCGGTGACTTTTAACAACGTACTGCGTTTACCGCTAAACGAAAAATTGAATTTCCTCCGCAACCACTTGACGTAGAGCAATAATTTAAAATACTGGATTATTTAGTTTTTTGAGCTTTATTTAATGGCGATAAGTAAAATTTATTTCAAGATAACAGCTATTTTTAAAATCCAAAAAATTGTTTTTTTTTAACACTTTTTATTTTATAACTTTTGAACGCACATTTTCTCGGAGATGCGGGTGGTGTCATTTTTATCAGCATTTTAATCCTAATAAACCACAAAATTTTAATCAAAATCGTTAGAGCCGTTTTTGAGAAATTTTGATTTTTCACGTTTTTTGAGGGTTTTGGGGGGTAAATTACCCTTAAAAATCAAAAATTCAAAAAAATGAAAAAAACGCCTGGAATTATCGTGGGTTTGGACCTACATACCAAATTTCACCAAAATCGGACCATTGGGGCATTCTCTAGCTTTGTTTACATCCAGACACACAGACACACACACACACACACACACACACACACACACACACACACACACACACACACAGACAGACATCACTCCGAAAACCACTTTTTTGGACTCAAGGGGCACCACAATGGATAAATCCACCAACAACTCAAATTCGAAAATTTTGACGAAAACAATACTTTCTCCATATACTATGGTATAGGGGGAGAAAGTAAAAAATCTCCAATGCTCTTTCAATGACTAAATGCTGGATATGTTCAAAGAAATTCGTAAACACTACAATTTTATTAAAACCTGTACCTCAAAGTCATGAGGTTTTGCACCATCTCTTTTCCCAAATAGTGATCAATACGATAGATTTGGTCTTCTTTGAACAGGGAAGAGAGATGGCTTGACAGTTTTTCCGAGCTTGCTGAATCCCTGCCGAAAGGTTTCTCAATGATGACTCTTGTCCAACCCCTGAAAAGTTAGAAGATGTATGAGTTTAGGTCATACATGTGTAGCTGTAAGATTAAAGGCATGATTTATTTGGTGAGAAAATTGTTGAATTACATTTACCACGTTCAATGATAAAATCTATGAGTATTGCGACCCTAAAATGCTGAATATGATAATTTTATTATTTAGTCAAAAATGATGTCAGGGTACCCAAAATATTGATTTGAGATGTCTCAAAGTCAATTTTGGCTGAAATTGGCAATGTAATTTACGTGGTGGGAATTCCCGCCCTTAGGTACTGGCCTTTGTCCAACCACTAAAATTTTTTAGCCCCATACGTGCATAGTCACATAGTAAATAGTTTATTCTTATGCAATAGTTGTTATAAAATCTATATTTGTGTAAAAATATATATGTAAAGCTAATGTCCCGTAAGCCCACCATGCCGCCAGGAGTGGGCGACCATTGAGGGGGGGGGGGGGTAATGTCAGCGTTATCCTCATTTGAATTCTAAAAGCTGGATTTAGATTCTTCCTCATTCCCAGAAAAAACGATTTAAATTAATTTGTTAACAATTTATTGTTTCCCTCCATTGAACTAAAACTACGTAAACACTACAAACACGATAGTGGACACAAATTTGAAACACCAAAACAGAGTGGAATGTCCGATCCGGAAACGGAGCAAGCTAAAAGTTACACCCAAGCACGTACAATAAGAGGCAATCGGACACAACCTTCTCCGAACGTAACTGAGCTCACACTGAAGCATTGTTGGTCGCAGGAGATAGGGAAGAGAATTCCTACCCTCCGTTAATGGTGCCACTGTTGCGGGGCGGGAATTCAAGCCCCTCCCACAAGACGTGTTTTTTCAAGAGTCCAAAAGGGAGGTTTTTTTTAAAGCTTTTTTAAGTGTCAATAACAGTTCCTTTCAAAACTTCAGGATAATTTATTGATAAAAAATTACTAATACAGTATAGCAAAACCTTGACATATCGAACCACAAAACATAAAACCCCTCTATGTAACGAAGTTTTCACATTCCCGTGGGACCTGCATATCACTATAATGTTACTTATATCTCAATATATTGAAGGATTAGCCACGATAACCTCTATATATTAGGGATAAAAAATTACAACAAACTGAGACATTGAACTCATCCATTTTCTTTCACGTTGCAACCTGTCGCTCTACATATGTTGCTACATATTTAAAGAGTGTCTATGTTCTTTGTGTTTGCTACGCTGTTTTACTTGAGTTCTGATGAATATTAGGGAGGCGGCTTGAAATTATAACAAAATGAGTTACGTTTACTTTAGCTATACACATCTTTGCCCTCTTGGACACAAGATTTGAATTAATAAACACATTCTTTTCACTGCGGATAACTGATGATGTTTCCTGTGAATATAAACTGAGTAGTAACATTTTGTGGTTTAAGAATTTCAAGACATATAATGTCAAGATAAGTGTTGATTAATACTATATAAAAGCAATTGAAACAAAACATCCACAACGTCACTGTTACTTAAAATGGGTTTCAACAATGAACTTGAAATTTTGAGTTAAGAATTAAATAAAAAGTTTAGATAAAGCGTCATTGCTCTTTGGCCAATCACTGATAACTACTTAGGCTATATTAGTACATTTGTATCTCTCCCCGTTGTCATCCAACAAATAAAATTAGTGATTACTCTTGCAAATATATATCATTAAACCCTTTCCAGGAACAAAAGAATTTTGAACTATTTATTGTCAATACTTGTTTGTTAAATGGACTAGTTTTGAATGTGCTGCAGCGCTTAAGTTAGGTATCTCATTTTTACAAAATCTCATTTTCTGGCTGTATGGACAGCTGTAAATTGGTCAAGGTGAAGTCACTGACATGGGTGCATCCTTCTGCTTGATTTGCCAAGTAGACCTAAGTCTGCGTGTTATTTTAGCTTTGAATAATGTTTAAAAGTATTTCTGACATATTGAGCAATAAAACACCTAAACCAAGGCAGCACCACGCTATTAACTGTGGCTGAGGTAAAGCGGTGTGTCGGTGTCAAGGCCGTGGGAGAAGATGCATTCACTGAGATTCTTGCAGACATAGCTGTCTTAAAAAAATCAAAACTCAAAAACCATTCAACATAGGACCGTGTAATTTTCACACAGTGTTTATTAAATACTCTAATTTTGATTTAGGCCTTTTTTTAAGATCCCAGTCAAATATGAATGAAAAACTTAAGGCATTTATATAACAAACAAGTAAATTATGGTAATGCTTAGTGACAATAAACTGATGATAATGGTTACCGTTACCTGGACGCCATACAGCAATTTCTCAGATGCACTGTGACGTTTTCAAAGACGGATGGAGGAAGAGCTAGGTAGAATAACCGATGTGAAACTCCGTTACTGGGCTCATGTTTCATCAAAGTTTGGTTGAACATTTCAAAGTCCTTCCGATTGTCATAACTTCCCTTGAAGTAATAGTTGAGCTTCCAGAATTCTTCATATCTTTCCTTTTCATCAGGCTTCACCTGTAATCGGATGGTTGGCAGTTAATTTACAGATTTGATAATATTGAAACCGGCACAACACAGACTCAAATTATTCCATCTGTCCACCCAGTACATGGGGCCAAAATGTACAATAAATTACCACTTTCTATAAAAAATATCAATTCTCTCTAAAAATAAAAAATAATAAAAACACTTAAAAGAGTGGTTGCTGGAGAAGACTTATTATTCATTAGAAAAATATTTGGAAGGCCAGTAAAATGTCTAATTACTGTAATGATTTTAAATTTTTGTAGATGAGGAAAAATAACACACTTGTTCATGCATTTATTATTACAACTATTATAGTTATGACTTATCACCCGTACCCGTCAATTTTTTTATGTAATGTGATGTAAATTTGAATACATAAATAAATAAATATGTTTGTCAGGTTTGTCAGACACATTATCAAATCTAAATAGAGTACACCCTTAAAGCTAAGCAAAAACTTTATGACATGACTTTCTTGAAAATTACAAGGGAGCTCAGAATAGTATTTTGAAAATGCTTTATTAGCAATAGGCACAGATTAACAAATAAAATCTTTAACACTATTAACACTACTTCATTTCCTCCCAAAAAGTATTCTGTATTTTACAAGGAGAGTGTCGTTATGTGTGATGGACTCAAGAGGTCCTACTATATCATTGACTTACAGTCATGTAAGGCTCACAATTCTTCCTTAACTCTTCCACGGTGAGATTTGATCTTGCGTAACCATAGAAGATTATTTTGCTTGGCAGCAGCTTGTCTCGGAATAGCAGCCATAACGTTGCGTATGTTTTCTTTTTCGCTAAATCTCCCTGTAAAATATCACATTTTGATTATGAAAACGAAGTAGGCCTACACACAGTAGCGGCTCCAGAGCCACTTTTTGGGGGGGAGGGGGCCATTGCCTACCGTGAGGGGGGGGGTGACCGTTGTAAGGGGGAAGGGGTGGAAAGGGCGACGGGAGGGGTGAGTATAAATTGTCGATCACTGATGGTATTATAAATAGTAATATTTTCCTAGATGAAAGCGATATGGGGATGATAGCCTACATTTAAACAATTTGCAAAACCTAACTACATTTTAGCTATCTCATTGAAATAACCTAAGTAAAAGAAGAGGAAAATTTACAGGAATACTCCTAATCTCTCTGAATTTCTTAAAACTATCACTGTTTTTATAAAGTTGTAAATTAGACTAAAATACAGTCTAACAATTTGCTATTTTCAAGGTTTTAGTGATTATGTAACTTCAAAAATACATATCTATTTTTAAGGGAATTTCTTTAATATAGGATGAATCAAATGGGGTATTTCCATTCCTGTTTCTGTATTTTTAACAATCTGGTGGGTTGAGTCCAAGTATGCATCACGCAAATAACTGCTGTCAGTCTGAATTAAAATGTTGAGACTCTTGATTTTATTTCTACTTTTCTAAAGCAGTAGAACTAAACAGATTGATTTAAAAATAAAATAAATAGTTAAAGTATGGGGAGAGTAGGGTAATCGTGCGCGGCAGGTAATCGTGCGCATCGTAGTTTTTAATGAATGAAATAAGTTAAAAAGCTCCAGTATGTGCTGCAGCCTAGCGAGGGACTCAACAACTAATACGCAACCTCGTGGTTTTCTTCACTGTAACTTTTGAGGTTATGAGAGACCAAAAGACAAAAGTCGTGTGTGTCATGTTATTTTTGCTCCAAAGGAAATAGTAAGGTTAAGGCAGATCTTTAGATAACTTAAACTTATTTAGTATTACAATTATTGCTATTCTTTGCTTTATCGTTTGAACCAATTCATTTATGGTTTCATCCCTTCTTAAGGTAAAGAGAAAATAAAATACTTTTGAATGCGACATCGGGTAATGTTGCGCGGCGGTGCGAAAAAGGTAAGAAAAACATTACTTCCTATTTTTACCTTCTTGTTTACAGATGATCATAAACTGTTCGTCCTGCAGTCATGCAGACAGCTCAGGTGCAGACACAGCATAAAATTAGCCTACGTGTGCTAATTTTGCATTGACCCTTGAACAATTTTGTAACTTTTAATCAAAGACTTTTTTTAAGTGTATTATAAAGGTCAAAGAAAGTATTGTGTGGCTTCAAGACATTCCATATCTTAAATCAATATTTAATTTTTATTAAAGAAACATATTTATGCTATTTATTTCAACCCAAACGTCCCTGCGCACCATTACCCAACCTCAACCACATGCGCACAATCACCCTATGAGTAGGGAAATCGTTCGCAAATGCATATTGTTATATAATGTTTTATATTTTATTAATGTTAATATTTATGATAATTATAATTTTTAATAATCATCACCATTAATTAACAAAGAGTTTGACACGTACATTGGTAATTTTTTAACAAGGAATTACTGGAGAAAATTTTTTCCCTTAGGTGCGCACCATTACCCTTCTTTCCCCTATTATAGTTTTTTTGTGTTTTATTAGAAAACAGCTTTAATAATAAATCAGATAAATGTTAATTTGTTAAATGCACTTAGCGGTAAAAAACAAATCCCGTGGGTCAATGTCGTCATGACTATTGAAAATTGACTCTGACTTTGAGCTCCTTTCCGCTATCAGATGTTATTTTTATAAATAAAAGCGGGATTTGATATTATTTCCCAGTACGAGTTTTAATGTTAGTTACTTGTGGTTTCCAAGTGATCATAAAAACCAACAGTTGGAGCTTTACGATCTACCCCATAGTAAAAAAGTATGCCTACAGTTGGCCTATTCCATCAATTCCAAATTATCACAGCTGAAACTTCATTCACGTTAAATACAAAATTAAAACTGTTTGAAACATTGTTATTCATTACAATAAAACAATCTTAATAAAATACTGTTCCAAATAGAAGGCTGCGACTGTTCTCAACAATCACGACCAGACGATGACCTTCACAATAATAAATTATACCATTAACAAAAATTCTGTCCTCGTTGCTTTGTCCATATATGTCGTCTGCCGTGTGCAGCGCAAAATCCTATACTTTACAAAGAATGTCTATAGCGATTTCTTTTGCACTATCTTGAAATATAGCGAGTGGATTTAGTTTAAACTTTGGGTTTAAGAGTGTTTTGGCCCAAAAATAAGTTTATAAATAGCCTCAACCCGATTAAAAATCAAATGCTGTATAAAATTAAGTTTTAAAAATGTAATTTTTAACATTTGTTTTATGGGTTGCAATTATTGTAACAAAATAACAATGAAAGGTTAACAAAAGTAAAAGAATTATTATTGAAACAGCTAACTGTGAAGAGGTATAGTTGTTGGTGGAATCTTAATAGCCTGATTAGTACGACTAATAACAAAAGTAAATTAAAACCAACAAGCAAGGTTCGGTAACTGAATTTAACGTTTTATTTTTAAACTCAAAAAAAATTACAAGCAAAACTTCTTGGGGGGTAGGGGGCCATGGCCTGATTGCCCTCCCCCTCCCCCCCCCAAGCCAATGTTGACAATCCCGATCAGCTGATTGCATTCACAATACTCGTCACATTGAGTACTCAATGTCACTGTCTCCACGTCCCTCATCCCATTGTCCGTGTCATCTGCTGCGCGCGCACAAAAACTCTAAATTTAAGCCCCTCCAAAACTTCCACAAAATATAATAATGTTGTTTTTAATCTCAATTAATACTAATGAAAGCTAAATACACCTAAACAATGTCAAACTTTCATAAAAATATATAATTTTGTAACTAAAATATAATGTATTATTTCTTAAGCCCCAAAAACATTACTGGCCAAAAATTCTCAGGGGGGGGGCAGCATGGCCCCTCCCTATGAAGCCACCACTGCCAACACAGTTGATTTCAATGTTCAAATATAAACGTCAATGTAAGTCGAATTACAATAATTCTGTGAACAATAACTGGCATAAATAAAAATACAAATAAAATAACTCTTGACACAGCAAAATTTAGACATCAGGCTTTTATTTCTAAAATACATACATAATTTTATCAAGGCTATTTAAAACACTTTTCTTGGAAAATATACAATCAAAGGATTACTTGCAGGTTATATAATACAATAAGCAATGGTCATGCCACACATCAACTGAACGTTCCATAAAAACTAACTCTTTGTATTCAAAATTAATTTTCACCAAGAGGTTTTCTAGAAAATGTTGCAAGTAATTGCATTTTAAAGGTCAGATGACTCATCTTAACAAAAAGTGTAATCAACTACTATTTGCAGAATGGATATCCTTTTTGGAGTTGGGTTGTGGCATTGTATTTAACTAATCACGACCATTAATTTCAAGTGCATTTTACCATTCATCATAAATATAAGATTATCTTGTCTATCATGGATCTCCGCCCCAAGTAATACTCTATACAAGTTCTCCCTAAGAAATTGTGTTGGAAATGAGTCGGTTTAAAAATAAAAAATAAATGACTTCATTCTTAGAAATGGAGTTGTTGACAATTCATGCTTTCTATATATTTCAACTCTGTACTTTTGAAAAAAAAATTTGTAACATCTTGATGGGAAACCATGAACATCCTTATAGTACTCGCCATGGAGATCTCCTTCAATATCCGGTTCTTAGAATCACCCCATATGAAAAATCTCCTAGGTACTTTAATACTTTATTTGAAACACCGACGCACTCTGTGGTGCGTATTTTAAGGTGAGTATGACTGAAGGGATGAGTGTGATGATTGTAATGGATCAGATGAGGTGTAGCTTTGTTACTGACAAATATCAGCTGTTTCATTTGTCAGGATCATTAATTAATAGCCCAATGACCAAAGGCAGCTGGGTCCAGTATCGAACCATCAAAAAGCACTAACTTTTCTCAGGATCGAACCGGCTACCTTCAGATTCAAAGGCGAGCTCTTTAACCACTAAGCTACCCAACCTTAGTAAAATGAGGTACATGAGCAGACAAATTTTTAATCACTTTCCTCTAGGTATATGATCTTCTGAGGAAGAAATGACATCCTTGCTAAGAAAATAAAAACACTTTTTGATAACACTTTGTCCATACCCTTTAAACAACTTTTTAATAGGGGTGTGCGAGTACTGATTTTTGAGGTCTAGTCAAGTCGAGCGGAGTTTAAAAAAAAAAAAAAAAACTTGCTTGAGTTTCGAGCTTTTCAAGCCGAGCTTTTCCAAATCATACATAGCCTATATCAAAAATGATTTAGAAATTAATTGTTGCATCTAGGAAAACTGGGTTAAATTGTCCTTTTATCAATCACCATTTATTACTTTTTTCACCTACACCCAGGTTCAAAACTCATCCATACAATGTCCATCCATCTTGAGTGCAGGGTTCCTAATAATCAATGACGAAACAGTTATATAAATCATAATCATCAAATTACTGCACTATAATACATTTTTAACGTTTAGGTTATGCAAAAATAATCAATATACATATTAATTTTTTTATATACTACTTAGCCCTAATTAATAAATATGTATTATAGCACTGATTTTTATTTTACATACTGTACATCTCTAACTCAAAGGTGGCAGTGATGGCCATGTGACCGGCTTTTTGTTTCAACAACAAACCAACTGAAGTTATTTCTATATCGCTTGGATCGAACAGGTAGGCAATGTAGGCCTACACAATTAAACATACATAACTTCTTTCATTTCTGACAATATAATCTAATAAGTTGATTATAATAAAAAATTTCATGATTAACAAAAAGAGATTGAAAAGAATTAAAATCTGGTCATGGGTTACATTTATTAATTATGAAGAAATCTGTTTCCAACTTTCACCTTGTGTGTGCTATGAAACTCGACTCAGACAAACGAGGTTTTTCCAAAACTCTGAGTAGAGTATTACGAACTCGGTTTGAAAAATACTCGACACTCAAGTACTCGCACACCCCTACTTTTTAGAAAATTAATTTATTTTAATTTAGAAATACTTTTTTATTTGTATCGTTAAACCATCTCAGTAGTCTACATCTCTGTATCTACATACTATGAATCTAAAATTTCTGTATTCATACTTCTTTATATGTTCTTAATTTTAAGAAAACTTTACTATTAAGTTGCTGACGTGTCATAAATTTACCTGTGTAACACACATCAATGTAAATTAATGTGACGAATAAAGAATTACATTTCATTTCAACAACAAACCAAGACTTTTGCAAAAATATTTAAAACCATTACAAAAACTACAAACAAGGTAAAAGAAAAAAATTTTGGCTTGAAAAAAATTTATATGTGCAATAAAGATGTCAAAATATAAAATTAAAACAAAAATAAGATTATGCAAAAAAATATTAAAATAACATTCTTAAGACTTTAAATCTTTCTCATAAAGTAATTGAAAATTCAGCAAAAGCCAAGGAACACTATGAACCTGTTGTGTGAGGTTGCATTGTGCTACAATCGTGAGATATGAATTGCAGATTAAGAGGGGAAAGGAACGAGATAAAGCAGTATGTGGTCCAAGGAAACGGTTGCTACACTTCTCGGACAGTGGGAGGCTGCTCTCTCGTAATATGTAGTATTACATGACTAACCATTAACTTTGTTAGGTGGAAACTACCATTACGGCAATAACTTGTTCTGTTGTATTTATCATTAGTGTTATTAGAGGGTCTACACTAAAACAAGGGTCCTTGATGAAAAAACGCTGTATGTCTGTCTATCTGTTCTCTGATAATGCATAGCAATCACTTGAATAGAATGATGGGTCAATCCATTAGAAGTGATCCAGAAAAAAAATAATTGGTTGCTTGACCATTTTTAAATAAAATGAAACTTTCCAGGTTGTTTCCCTTATATCTCAAGGCTTTGAAACCATATATAAAAAAATTTTATCTTTGTTGGTTTACCTTTGGCGGCCATTTTGGATGGGCTGCGCACGCCCATTTCTGTGATTGCAAGGGTTTACAAGAATGTTCATAACTAATTAAGTATTTGTCTTAGAAAGATGAAACAAAAACCATTTTGTTTATAATTTTACAATGTAAAAAAAAGGTTCAGTACATTATTTGCATATCTCTATTATTTCTGTAAGAAAATCTTAAGACAAATTCAACAACAAAATCGACTAAATTTCGCTTTTCGTAATTTTTTTTTGGGTATAAGGGCAGTAAAATACAATATGATTTATTTTTTTATTTAAAGATATATGTTAGTAGTTTTACCATAAATAATATGGACTGTGATATGCTAACCCTTTAGTTGTTATAAATTTTCAAAAAATGAATTTTTGGAAAAATTTGCGATTTTGGCTTTAAATAACTTTTATGGGGTTGGTGATAGAAATCTGAAATTTACCCAAAATGTAGGTCTAATGTATATGTAACAATAAAATAAAAAAAATTCTTGTGTATTTAACTTGGTAAAAAGTTATAACTTCTTAAAAATGTCGAAAAACTGTGTTAAAACGAAGATTTCTGCTGATGTTGTTTGCTGTAGAAGTGGTAGAAAAGATGTGATATTCTACTTTTATATTATAGTATAACATTTATGAATATATTTTTATAGTTTGTTTCAATAAAAAAAATCATCTTAATCATATCTTTTTTTAATTGACATTGTGGCGTTAATTGCTTTGAACTTTGAAAAATAGGAACTATTGATCTAACTATTTAAACTCAGTCAAAACTTTATTCTGCTTTCATTACATTCCAGTTTGATTTTACCCTTGTGCCAGAAATAAATAGAAGCTAGTTAGCCATTTAAAAGTATAGAAATTTATTTTTACAATTTAAAAAAGCCGAAAGTTTAAACCTTTTGATAAAGGATAACCTTAAAGTTTATCACTTATTAACTTATAGGAGCTATCATAAGTACATTCCCATATCAGAAGGGATTTGCAGGTGTTACTTCACTTCTGAATCCATGGAATATGAAGATCATCCTGTTACAAGCAGTGTTCCCCTCTCGATTGAAAGAAATGACTCAATCGCTTGTGTCTACGACAATGAGTGGTGGTTAGGAGAGGTGTTGGATACAATTCATGAAAATGATGATGTGTTGGTTCTTTTCTATCACCCTCCTGATCTCCGCACATCATTCAAAAAGTCTCAAGATGACAAAGTGTGGGTGCCGATCAGCAATGTTTAAAAGGAAATTAACTCCTTTAGAACTTACAACGGTAACTGGTCGTTCGCACACAATTGCTGAAGAATTATCAGAAGAAATGTCAATGCTGTTAGTTAAACATGTATCATCAAAGTAGGGCCTAATCTATACTTATTTAATACGCTAAGGGTTTTTTTGTCTTGAGAACTCCTCCTACAATTTTCAACAGATTTTCAAGTTTTTGGTGTCGTTGGATAGGGCTTGGTCTGTAGTTGTTTCCGCAAAAAAACTGATGAGAATCAAACTAATAAACGGTATCAGTTAACTGACACATACTTTCTCCCAACAATGTAAAAAAGATGTTAAAAGCCTCAAACATTAATGTCTTGATGACTCAGTCGGATAGCTACCAGGTGAGCAGCGCTCGTTTGACCCTACGCGCGTATGTGACTTTTAACAACGTACTGCGTTTACCGCTAAACGAAAAATTGAATTTTCTCCGCAACCACTTGACGTAGAGCAATAATTTAAAATACTGGATTATTTAGTTTTTTGAGCTTGATTTAATGGTGATAAGTAAAATTTATTTCGAGACAACAGCTATTTTGAAAATCCAAAAAATTGATTTTTGAAACACTTTTTACTCTATAACTTTTGAACGCGAGTTTTCCCGGAGATGCGGGTGGTGTCATTTTATTCACCATTTTAAGCTTAATAAACCACAAAATTTTAATCAAAATCGTTAGAGCCGTTTTTGAGAAATTTTGATTTTTGATGATTTTTGAGGGTTTTTGGGGGTAAAATACCCTTAAAAATCAAAAATTCAAAAAAATGAAAAAAACGCCTGGAATTATCGTGGATTTGGACCTATGTACCAAATTTAATTAAAATCGGACCATTAGGGCATTCTCTAGCTCTGTTTACATCCTGACACACACACACACACACACAGACAGACATCACTCCGAAAACCACTTTTTTGGGCTCAGGGGGAACCAAAATGGATAAATCCACCAACAACTCAAATTCGAAAATTTTGACGAAAACAATACTTTCTCCATATACTATGGTATAGAGGGAGAAAGTAAAAATGAAGGCGCTATCCACCATTTAAATCTCAAAATTTCCCATTTAAATAACATTGGGATTGAATAAAGCATTTTAACCATATGTTAATAATCAGCTGTAAATACGTGTTGTTTTGGTGATTAAAGATTTCCACAGTAGTGGATTGGCCAAATGTCGTTGATTTTTAGCTAAAAGTAACATTTGTATTGTATTAAAGTAAATTGCTCGATTTCGAGCAACACATACTAGTTCTTATGAATGTAAGTAGACCACTTTGTACAAATATGATTGATGTACTTGATCATGTACGAACCTACTTTCATTTTTATTATAATGTTCAAAGTTATCAAAAAGTTTAAACTTTCGGCTTGTTAAATTGTAAAAAAAATTCTGTGTTTTTAAGTGACTGACTAGCTTTTATTTATTTTTGGCCACAAGGGTAAAATCAAACTGGAATGTAATGAAAGCAGAATAAAGTTTTGACTGAGTTTAAATAGTTAGATCAATAGTTCCTATTTTTCAAAGTTCAAAGCAATTAACGCCAAAATGTCAATTAAAAAAAAAATGATTAAGAGGATTTTTTTTATTGAAACAAACGATGAAAATATATTCATAAATGATATATTACAATATAAAAGTACAATATCAAATCTTTTCTACCACTTCTACAGCAAACAACATCAGCAGAAATCTTAGTTTTAACGCAGTTTTTCGACATTTTTAAGAAGTTATAACTTTTTACCAAGTTAAATACACAAGAATTTTTTTTATTTTATTGTTACTTATACATTAGATCTACATTTTGGCTAAATTTCAGATTTCTATCACCAACCCCATAAAAGTTATTTAAAGCCAAAATCGCAAATTTTTCCAAAAATTCATTTTTTGAAAATTTATAACAACTAAAGGGTTAGCATATCACAGTCCATATTATTTATGGTAAAAATACTAACATATATCTTTAAATAAAAAAATAAATCATATTGTATTTTACTGCCCTTATACCTAAAAAAAAATTACGAAAAGCGAAATTTAGTCGATTTTGTTGTTGAATTTGTCATAAGATTTTCTTATAGAAATAATAGAGATATGCAAATAATGTACTGAACCTTTTTTTTACATTGTAAAATTATAAACAAAATGGTTTTTGTTTCATCTTTCTAAGACAAATACTTAATTAGTTATGAACATTCTTGTAAACCCTTGCAATCACAGAAATGGGCGTGCGCAGCCCATCCAAAATGGCCGCCAAAGGTAAACCAACAAAGATAAAATTTTTTTATATATGGTTTCAAAGCCTTGAGATATAAGGGAAACAACCTGGAAAGTTTCATTTTATTTAAAAATGGTCAAGCAACATGCTCTGGATCACTTCTAATGGATTGACCCTGATGGAATAAGAAAAATATCATTTTTATTCCTTACTGATGGCTGTTAATGTAAAGGGATGTATAGACTTAAATTATGGTGCTACAGCATTTAGTAGTGTGAAGTCTTTTTAATGTTTTGTAGGCCTGATCTGGTAAACTTGATTTTGTTACAAAAAATGTTATTTTAGAAAGCTCTACCCTTAATGTCATAAAGCTTAAGGAGGAAAAAGTTACTAATATATTCATGTTTAGACATTTCAAGGGTAAATTTGGGGTTATTAGAAACTATGAAGAATCAACTTGAAGTGAATCAAAGCAAAATTTTCCAGACATAAATGGAGTCAGTTGTACAAGGTCTATCCAAGGTCATACATCTATTGCACTTAGAAAATGAAACTATAACTATCAGCAATTTGTAAATTGTCTGGTCAAATACAGGGTGTTTCTATTAAAACACAACCCCCAATTCAAAAGAAAATATTGCAATTGTATGACATATCTATGATACATTTTGTTGTTACTGTATTAAAATTTATTACAATAATTTTTTTAAATTTAAATTACATATTGTGTAATTGTGGTGTTCAAAACTACCATCGTTGACATTTATACGATGTCCTGCAATCTTTGGTAATTTTCTTGACAGTGATTTATCTCATTCAGGTATTACTATGTATTATATTTGTCGTTTTTATGTGGAGTTTTTCAATATTTTGAGGGTTATTTTATACACCCTCTGAAAATTCCAGAGGAAATAATCCATAGGACTCAAGAGTGGAGAACGATGTATTCCTCTTCCAATGAAATTGTTTTGGAGATGGGCCACCTGGAAGAGGAAGGTTCCCTCTGAGATCTCCAGATTTAAGCCCTCTGAATTATTTTGTCAGGGGATATGCAAGGAGGAAATAAGCTATGAAATGTTAAAGTGATCAAGAATATTATAACAAATGTAATGAGTGTAATGACAAATGAGAAACAAGCATCTAAAACACTTAAAAATAAGTTTTGAGTGTTGTAGACATTTGTTTTTCATTTCTGATTACAAACAACACTTGTATCATGCTAATAAAAAAGTGTAATAACAACTACCACTACGAAAAAGGTGTCTAGATATTAATTTACTAGAGAGCAGGATGTTGAATAAATGTTAACGGTGGTCTATATGAACACCTAAAGTACATAAAATATCATTAATGTATAAATTATGTATAAAAGAAATATCAAAATAGCAAGAATAGAATATAACAGTAACAGCATTTGAATTAATCAAAACAATAGACCAAAAGCTACATGAACCAGGGACGTAGCTGGGATTTTGCGAAGGGGGGGGGGGGGGGGGGGGTTCAGCCAGAGCTGATACCAAGTAGGTCTGGGAAGGGGTAGGGGAGGTCAAAAAAATGTCGGATGGGGAAGATTAGTTTTGTATATTTAAGTACACTAAATTGCATTTTTAAATAGCCTACTATTTTTAACAAAGAGTAATTAAAAATATGGTTATACTGTACCAATTTATGTCCAATAATTTATAGAGAACTTTTGAAACACATACTAACAATCGTATTTTGTAGCATTGAAATAGTATATTTTTTAAACCTAAAGTCAGTAAAAATCTGTAAATTTAAACAGTTCATATACTTACTGAATGTATTTTTTAGAGCAAAATATTTCGAGTATCATATTATTATTATTTGTTTACACTGTTTGACGTTAAAAAGTCAATCATGACTTTCTTGGTGAATTGCACAGTATCTGTGAAGTGTACTGTTTTAAACAAACATGCTTATCTTTAATTTAAATTTAGTGACGTGTACTACAAACTTTTAATGTAATTTATGTAACAATTATTTTTAGTGACTTTAAGGAAGACACACACAATTTGTCGCTTTAAAATAAAAATAATTAACTGTTATAAACTCGTTAGAGCTATTCTCAGTACAAACTACGAACAAATTTTCAGATTAACTCTACAGTTAAGTTCAAAATATATTCTATTTTTGTGCAGCTTCAACAAATTTAAGAAAATCTTTGAGTTATGTGTTTGTGTTTATTTATTTATTTATTTATTTATTTATTTTTTCTTGATGGTTTCTAATTTGATAGCCCTACTACATCCTTTGTCATTCTATTGTTATACTCCTATCTTGTAAAATAAACTGTGGTAGGCCTATAGGTATAGGATGGGATTCAAGATTCTTTATTGCCGTTGACCAGTGCAGTGACATGAAATAGGCATAGTCAAAAATACTTAAAAATTAAAAATCTAACAAAGTCTATAATTACAAAACATCTGACATTTTTAAGTCCATGAACTTCTCATTAATTGATATAATTAATTAACTTCTAAATAATTGATGTCATTGTAGTAGTGTTTAACTATATTTCGAGCATATCATAGGTGTCATGACTTTTGTAAAACTTATAAAAGATAAAAAATGAAATAAAAACTTTTTAAAGAATAGAAAGTATGATTAATGAGCCAGGTTGAAATTTTAGTTCAGATTTTTCTTGTTTTGCTTAGATGCCCTGCTTCATGTGCATAAAAATGGAGGTTTTGCTTCAAACATGGTGCAAAATCTACGTGGTTATTCAGGTGTTTAAAAAGAAAAACAAAATACAACGTTAATGTTAAGTTGTTTCCTATTTTCCTGGAAAATTGTTTCCTGGAAGTTGTTTCCTGGACTATTTCCTGGAATTGTCTCATGTGGAGGATTCCCGTTGTAAGAGACTGGATATTGTACTATTCACAGTTCCACCGAAAAGAAATTTGTATTTCGAAACTGTTGTTTTTAACATTTAACGATTATTAAAAAATGTACTTTGTTTTAGAAATGCTTGGATTAAAAATTTAAGTTTTGGTTACGTTTACATAAAAAGCATTAGAATTACAATTAGATTTGTAAATTCCACATAACTTTTTTCTAAACATATATTCCGAAGGGAGGGGGTGGGGGTCCGGACCCCCCTGACCCGCTCCTTGGCTACGTCCCTGCATAAAATATGTTAGAAAATATGACAGGAGCTGGTAAAAGAAAATTAGACAACATATGTAAGTCATTTAGATGGAGACGATTTTAATAAAACATTTATAAGCAGCGTAAATAATATAATAAAATATATACAACAAAATACTTCTCATGATTTTAACCACTTCTTAGAAGCATGAAAGAAAAAGAAATCAATTATTTTTTAATCATTGTAACTTTTGCTAATTGCTACCTGTACATTTGTATCACCAACTCCAATAAATTGTTATCATTATTTTTATCAAAAACCTGTAATTGGTTGGAACCAATGTGATTAACAATTAAACTGCATGATAGATATGTGCTTGCAATATTTGATTTCAAATCGTGGATTGCATTTTAAAATGAAACCCCTGTACAATCCCCAGAGCTGTTGGTTCGGGCTGGACTGTTGAGAAAGTCTCAGTCTAGGTCAAGGCAACAGCAGGCTACGACTGCACTGGTATCTCCCACTGCTGCTACAAAAAGCGTAATATGTTTATAAGAAATGCTTCAGTGTTCAAAGTATTTTAATATTTTTTTAGTTTTAACATTTTTACAACTAGTTTAGGTTTTCATGACAAGCTAAAATACAAATAACTTCACCATTTAGTAAGTTATGGAATAATTGATTATTATTTTATTTATTTTTATTTACATTTGTATCTCTGTTAAGTCTCGTTTGTAACAATACAATAATCAGGGACTGATAAAACATTTAACAGTACATTAGACAAAAATTCATGTGGAAAAATCTTTTGCTGAAAAATGGCTGAGAAATCAAATTTCAACAACGAGGTAAAAAGTACGTTTATCCAATTTTTTGACGTAGCCAATTTACTCCCTCCAACAATGAATATTAAGTCAAAATATTATCAGGACTTGAATACCAATTTTTTGCATATGGGAATCATTAGAGGTAAACAAGAATAATTATTTTTAAACAAATCCAAGCAGATGTGATTATATTTTTAGAAGGTATTATGTACTGGGCAAATTTTTATAAGCAGCTCACTGCCTGCATAAGTCAAATAGCATATCATTTTAAGTGTCTTGTAAAGATGAACAACGTTTCAATTTACACCTACTGTCTATATCTTTTAGTATTTGAGTAATAAATCAAAAGTTAAATTTTCCCATATAAAATGCATGTTAATTGCATTACCAAACAATACCATGGTTTTTCCAAGCTTATTATTCGCCTATCCATTAATTAATATACAGTTTCAAAAATACAGGATATTCCGTCCATACTCACAAAATTCACAAAAATGACCGCCATTTAGAAATTAATTGAGATAATTGAGTTTTGTTTTCACCAAAATATTGATCTGAGCAAGACCTTTCTAAAAGTGTACAATGTGATATAGGTTTAAGTTAAGAATTTTTGAGATTCAAACTTGTGTACTTCATTTCTGGAAAACTCTATGCTTGGATAATATTCTAAGTATTTTAAATAGATTCTTGGTATGTGATTTAGAGGGGAATAATATTATTTCATGCTTCTAGCTGAAACCGTACTCCCGTAAAAGTACATGCACATGTGGTCTGATTCAACCTGAATAACGTTTTATATTTAAATAACCTCAGTCCAAACTTTAAAGAATACTGTAAACAATTATCCATATAGAACAAAACAATTCATATTTCTCGATCTTTATAACATATAGAGAGGAGTAATTCAATTTCCAACTAGGAAATTCCAGTGATGTAATTCTAATCTATTAAAGTAGAAAAACGGGCTGGGCAGCAATAAGGCAAAAGATAAGGTGTAGAGAAAGTAGGCCTGGGTGAAGTGAACAGCGGAGCCCGGGGCCAAGGTCCAGACAGGGGTAACGTAACTATCTTACCTTCATCCTGGCCCCACTCACGCAACACTATTACAGTTGCAGAAAGGCTTTGTTTCTTTACAAAAAAGTTAATTTTAGGAGATAGTACAAACAGACTTTGAAATTAATGAGAGTAATGGACTTATTATTTTTTAAATCCAATCCATTTAACCTATAGTTTTTAGTTTTTGAAACTACCTTACGAATAAACGTAAACATAAAATCAGAAAACTAGAGAAACTAAAAATTAAATTAGGTAGAGAAACAAATAACGTGTGCCATTCTTCATATTTTTTATTTTTATTTTTTTTTTTTAAACTAAACCTCTGTGACACTTTTGAAACAAGAAATGTAGGATTGGAAAAAAAACGTAGATGATGTAGATGTATGTTTTTCAAACCCTTGGCTCAAAGGTAACAAAATACATAACAAAAGCAAAGAACTCTGATATTAAGGTTTCCCCCCAAGTAATGAGCAGTGTTTCTATTTCATATCAATTGAGGAAAGCGATTGAGTGCTTCAGATTTTAAATTAGTTAATTAGACAGCTTATTACCAAACAAACAGGAGATTTATTATTAGCTACATTACACTTAATTACACGCATAATCTACAACTTGCGCCTCGATAATTACCAAATGAATGGTCATGATACAAGTATCACTATAATCTAGACATACTGTAAAATTTGCTTACAAACTAGAGTGGTATTAAACTAAATTCAATTATTTTATAAATGTTTCACTACCTATTGCAATTATTGCTAGTTTGCTAGTTAGCTAGTTTTAGTGAATTTCCCTATAGGGAATAAGCTAGTATGGTAGTAGCCATGGTAAGACCTAAGCCCGGGACCATGTTACTTTTTCGTTTTGAGGTCCCCAGAGGCCAAAAACACCATCTGTTCATTTTCATATACTGTATATGTATATATACATGTGTTCGTGGTACTCATAACTTTTGATAGGGACCACCGATTTTGATGAAATTTGGTATGAATGTGTAAGACCAGGTCTATTTTCATGAGTTTGCGAACCAGCATGATCGGGTTATGGGAACGGGGTTCTATGGGGTTTCAAAGGGGTCAAAAATGGGTTTTTGAAATTTTAGGAAATCAATTTTCAAAATTCAACAATTTTAACTATGGCGGCAAACCTACATACTCATCCCCATGGAGTTTATGGGGAGAATTAAAAAGTGCCGAATATTGATACAGTTTTATATTTACTTTACCTATTACATTTCCTAACAACATTTCATGGCAGCAAATCTACATACTCATTCCTATGGTGTTTATGGGAAAAATGCAAAATCTCAATCTTCTTTGGAAATTCGCTGAGTACGCAGGTCTGCTGCGACAGGGGTGTTATAGAATAATGTTTTCTACTTGGTCTTACTTTATTACATAATAATGTTCCACTTATTACCACTTACTCAATTTAGTTTAGTCAATTTATTATTATTTTTTTATTAATTTTAAATTAGATGTGATGTGTATTCTAAACTGTAAAATTAATGGAATAAATAAATACATTCATTCATTCATTCATTCACTTATATGTTTTATTACTGACTATTTCTGTATTTTTTTTTTTTTTTTATTTTACACATAATTTATACTTCATGGTTACCGGTACTTCATTTACAATAATTATAAAAAACATAATTTTATAAACATCTATTTATGCATAAAAATCAGTCAGTTCATCTATTTGTAACTATTAACATTAAAATGGGTAATTCCATGAATTCCGTATGAAACACAAATCAAGAGCATTTTTTGGGTATCCCATTTATTTTTCATTGTTGCTCTTAAAAACCATAAGGTTAATCATAAGGATAGTGTTTTGATGGAATGACTGTAAAATAGCATAACTTGGTAATCTCAGGTTGGTAATCTTGGGGGGTTTGTCAGGATTGGGTTTTTAATTACACCCTTTCTTGAAATCTTTCCCTAAACTCTTTCCCTTTCTTAAGATGATATAGGCTAGTTTCCTCTGTATAATCTCAGTAGTACATACGTAAGTTAAAATTGACTAGGGTTTGTGGGATTTAATTTGTTCTAAATTTTGGCGGCGTGTTAAACCCCTCCCCTCTTGGCTACAGTCTTGATGTACAACACAGCAAGTGTTCAAAAGAATACGGTACTAAACAAAAAATACATAAAGAAGTAAGGAATAGTTAAAAGCTATTATGTCCTTTTTGGAATCATGGAAACAATAGTAGAAAAGAAAAAACAATTCAACTTCTTACTCTCATCTTTTAGCTGAGCTTTAAAGGACTAATCTTCAAAATTAGTCAAAAGACTAATAGTGTTGCACAAAGATAATCCATATGAAAATTTTTTTATACAAAACTTTAAACCAAATACTTAAAACTGTTCAGTTAGTGTCACGATTAATGTGCTGATGGGCTTGATTATCTTTATGGTGATAAAATAGAATTGCTCCTCATTCTCTTAAACATTGTAGATGGTTATCTTGTATCCAAAGGAAATTAAATTGTAATAATAATGTTATTGTTCTCGTTTTGTAAATAAATATCTTTCGTGTGTGTATAGTTTTAATGATTTGACGAAGTTCACAAGGAAAACCACTTGATGTTCTCTGCGTGAAAATGGACCCATTAGAGGTCCAAAACCATTGGTAGCATAGCTAAGCAAGGATCACTTGATAGTGCACAGGTATTTTAAACCTTTTATTGCTAATATTAATGGCTATAAAATATGGTTGTTAAACATTTAGCTATGATTATTATTCAACATCACTCACAGTCTCACAACTTTTAATAAACTCCCCATACTCTTGAGTTTTATAAGATTCGTATGTTAGTTACTTATGGACTTGAACTTGACAGATAATGCAGGAATCTTTAAACAAACTTTGTAGAACCTCGAAACTCCTTTGATCGACATAGATGATGAATTAGTCCAACCTTGGCCTGAGCATGAAATATTGAGTGAAACACGGGACGTTTGATGGCTGTGACAAGCAGGTCAGCTGTAGTTGGCCTTGGAGGAAACAGGGTGACCACAACGCATTGATGGAAATAGGGTGACCACAACACATTATCAGAATAGTCCTTAAAACTGTCAGGAATATGAATTTCCTCAGCAACAAATAATCCTCCCCAACTATAGTAAAAGCATCTAAAGATAAGGATTGCTTAAAAGCTTTTAAATTGTTGTTTCACTTTGAATTGAATTACTGCTTTGTATTAGCCTAACGAAATGCCACTTCATTTTACATATTTAGAGGTAGGGTGGGTGGGGACATATTGGTTATCTTTTGTTGTAATACAATTTCAATAAAAGTTTTTACCCACACTAATAAAAATAAATTATCAATGTTATTTTTAACCAAATAACAATCGTGAACATAGTCTGAGATTCATCGGGTCAAGTGTTCAGTGTCCACATTTTATATCAACTGAACTACTCAGAATTGAAATACTTTGTATTAATTAGGATGGTTAGAAATATTTTAATGAAGGTCAAAAATGTATTTAAAAAATATTGAAAACTGTCCTGGTTATAGCATGGGTATTACATTCAAATTTTTTATATTTTTCTACTTCATGGCAACTTTCTCAGCAAAATTTTTACAATTGTTTTAAAACTTTTTTAAAGAGGTTTAAGAAGTTTCAAAAATTTCTTTATGATAAAAAACTACTTAAATTAGAACTTTCAGTAGAAAAAAGATCAAACATATTCCTGGTGTATTGGAGTGAAATTGAATTTGATTCATTACAGTCATCCTAAAGGCTGAGCTGTCATTTTCCCCAATCCCCTCCCCTCCCCCCCAACATCACCAATATGTGCAATAGTCTGAACTATACTAATGGAGAAATAGTAAAAATCATGGGATAAACTTTTGAATTCTTGAAAACGAACACAAAACAAGACGGTTAATTTTAAAGATATTTATATCCTTTGACTGTATTATAAATAAGATAAATAAGAATTCAATAGGTCTTCAGATACACAGGTAATTGTAGTTAAAAAAAAAGAACACAAGATCAATATCAAAATACACTAGTAACCTTACAATAAATTACAACAAAAGGTATGAATTTTGTGATTCCTGTTAGTCCAGCATATATGTAGTATCAATTATTAGAAAGATTGTGCACTTGATGATAGAGATCTAAAATTTGGAACACAAATACTAAATGTACAGAGGCTTAGATTTAGATAGGAGGCCATCTTAGATTTTCCATGTTTCGGGTTTCAAATGGGGTTTTCCCACTTTTTGCTATAAACTTTTACTACATAATTTTGAGTTACATATTTTGTAAGAGCTCAAAAAATAAACAATTTAGTATTTCTAACTGTTAAATTTGCCTATCTTGAGTTGTTGCAGAGAAAACTCAAAAACAAAATTTGATCTGATCCGATATATCGATATTTGATCCGATGTGATATATCGATCGTATTGATACATTTTTTCAATCAATAGTATTTTAGGCACTATACAAATAATACTATTGATTTAAAAATTTATCAATGTATCACATTGGATCAAATATTGATATATGTGAACCACCAATTGAAAAGAAACCTTATCTTCCATAACAAAATTTTATATGACAGTGATTTTTAGAGATTTGGGTAAAAAAATATTATTTTCAGAATGTTATTGTTTTTACTCTATGCATGTTTCCGAACAATATTTTGTCCATATTAGACTTGAATTTAATCTGGAAAATTGTTAAACTATTTTTTTCTAAACTCTTGCAAGATAGAGAGAAGGGACCTTAACTTCCCCAATGCTATTTAAATTAATTGGAAAGCCCCTTATTGGAAGTTAAGGTCCCTTTTATTTGCAGTGTCATCAGTGAAACTTGGTCAGAAATAGCTGTTCTTTAGCTCCAAGCCTTATCTAACCTTATCCTATCTAAGTACATACATACCAAAATAACGCATCTAAGTGCTGATCGCTAAAATCAACATAATTTTTTAATTTACTGAACAATACACTTTGTTTTTAAAATGTGTGTTCTTTTTTATACTTACACCCATCCATTTAAGTGGGGCTCAACTAAAAGTGCATATAATTTAAAATAATTATATGGCAGATTTATATTCCTCTTCAAATTTATGACAGAATAATATATAGAACATAGCCAATGGTATATGTACTGTAGTCACAACAAAATTTTTGTAAAAAAATTGGAAAACTTTTGAACGCAATATTGTAAAATAATTAGTTTAAATATTTCAAATTCAAACATTTACATCTCATCCATTTTTTAGGATATCTTAGAAATTCTTTCAGCATTTTGTTTGGTTTTTAATGTTGATTAAGGATAAGTAGTAATAACTCAATTAAAAAAAAAAATTAAGTTAAGGACCCTTTCCCTTTAGCGGGTCACATATCAGATCAGTTTTTCTTTTTGAATTTTCTCAGCAACAACAATTTGGTAGTTAAAAATAGGCCTACTAAATTTTTTATTTTTTTGAGATCTTGCAAAAATTGTAACTCAAAATTATGAATTTTAAAATTGAATTGCAAAAAAGTGGAAACCCCCATTTGAAACTCCATTAAACCCCATAAGCAGAAAATCTAAGCTGGCCTCCTATCTAAATTTAATCCTTTGTACGTGTAGTAGGGGCCTATATGTGAGTTCCAAATGTGAGATCTCTATTAGCAAACGTACAATCTTTCCACATATCTGCCAGACTATGTGGCTCATTGGTAATTTAGGCCAATGTGAATTTTGCTAACATCTGAAATCAAAACAGCCACATTTTTTTAAAAATAAACATGAAGATATTTTCTTAGTATTAATGATAAGTATTCCAGTGGTTGTACTTACAGAAGCACCAAATGTTACAAATATGTGAGGCAAGTCCTTGTCAAAGTGTGAGCCCTGTGTGTCCAAATTGGGCGAGCGCAGAGATTTTCGAATCATCTGCAGAGTTTCTTCCGTTCCCTCTGCAACACAAACATTGAACTGATTTAAACAAGACTGAGTCAACTGGAAGTCTTTAGTTAAACGCTCTGTCCTTGTTTAGGCTAGCTGTAGCTGAAATCTTTCACTTTCTATGTCTGAAGAGGCCATAGAATTCTACACATACTCTTGAAATCATTTGGAGTGGGCATACCTGATTCAAAAAAGCTAAACTGTTCCTAGCTAAACTAACTAACAAAAGATGGACTTTAAAGATTCTAACTTTTAAAAGATAGTGAAAAAAATTGAGCACTTGTGCTATACTTCCTAGATAATTTTAATGGAATATCTTACAAAAATGCCTGTTTTGTTGCTCGAACAGTCGGTTAAATATAGTTAGACAATTGCAAAAGGATATTTTTATAGTGTATAACATTACTTTCAGTCCAAAATGTCTTCCAAAGAAGACATCCCATTAGAACCCCTAACCCCCTTAGATCCCCTTAGAACCCACAAACTCAAAAATATAGCAAGTTCTACTTTTGTATAAGGGATTATCTGATCAAGTTTTTTTTTCTGTTTGTTTTTTTTTTTTTTTTTTTTTTTTTTTAACATCCATAGAAATCTTTAGTTAAGACTGATAACGGTATTTTAAAAATTTAAGTTTTGTAAAAAAGCATTTTTGTTCAATAGAACTAGGAAGACCTACTTTCCAAAATGGGGAACATGTTTAAAACAATTTGTTTTTAACTTCAGTAAGAACAAAATGAATGATAAACTTTTCAATAAAATTATAAATTACTGATTTATTTAAATTTTTTAATTTTTTATTTTTACCATATTAAATTTGTTATTTGAGATGACCAGAGAATAAATTGTAAACCATGTCTAGCTAAAAAGACATAAATTGATTAGTATGCGGAAAACTGAATAAGCTCTTGTAGGTACAGTATTGTAAAACTTCAAATACAGTTAATTTATAAAATTTGTGATAAATATAGTTAATAAACGAAAAAGAGAAAAAAATTAACTTAACTAAAACACAAAAATATGAAATGCCACTCAACAAACAGGTGAATTAATGGACAAGCTTTATGGACAAGCGTAATGGAATCTTACAGTAACTAAAACAAATGTATGAATATGTGTTATAACACAGATTAGCTACAATTTATGTTCTATAATTCTGTACTTGTACTAAAGTGAAAGTTTACATGCAGTGATGCAATGTAAGAACAATGTCCATCACTTATGAACATCGGGTACTGTAATTAATGATGAGTGTTTAGAGGGGTGATCAATAAAAGAGGAAAAACATCGTTTCTAAAATAAGATGAAAATTCTACATTTATGCATCCAAGTATGAAATAAATCTGGCTTAACTAGTAAACTCAGGTATACCATAAAGATTAGGACATCAGGGATTTTACAGAACAGATGTTTTTGTATGAGTAAATACCAAAAAGTGACTTGAAAATTTTTCATTTGAACAACCTACACTTTGGGACCTGAGCTTTTCATTAGCCGGATTCACAGAAATAAAGTTGTAAAAGGAATAAAAACCAAAAGTGGTTTTTGTTTCTACTTTTTTAATACTCCTGAAGGAAAGTTTCCTCAGGAACAATGAGGTAATTGTATTAATCACGTTACAAAAACCGGTTTGCTTGAGATTCCTAGTACACAGCTTCTAGTCTTTGTTAGAATTGTGCAGTGTTGTTTTTACGTTTGAATTAGAGTCATGTGAAGATGAAAATACCCCACTACAAATATTGAATGGCAAGACTAGAAAAACGTGCTTTTATTTAATGTGACTTGAACTCAAATAAATGTTCACTAAAATAGTTATTAAATTAACACAGTTTTTAGTGAGTTAAATTTCTAATAATTTACAACCCTCATTGTTTCAATGTTACAATGGAGTTACAAAATGTCAAAGGTTAATACAACATTCTTATCAGTATACAATACTTATTGATCAGAAATAAACAGCTTATAAGACTTGAATCATCATAACTTGTTTTAATTGGTTACCGATCACTAAATAAAAAATAAATATATTTCGGCTTAGCCATCCTTAGCTTATGCTGATAAGCTGAATATAAGATATATGAATGAGAAGGTAAGCAGAAGATGGCTTTAGACATTAAACTGAAATATTTTTAAAGTTTTATTTTTTATTTAGTGATAAGTAACTAATTAAAATAAGCTATGATTGAAACCATCACACAATGAATACACACCGTTAAGGACTTGAATAATCTAAATTAGTTAGCTTAACAAACTTAGGTATAGCTTAGGAGTTAAAAAATTACACAAAAAAGACAGCTATATTTTTTGAAATATAATGTACATACACTGATACCTTTGACTATATACACTAATCTGAATAAACTTCTAGCATAGGCGTGTTTGAAACCTATTGACAGTGGTGTGATCTTCTGCGGTGTATATGAAGTACAAGGGAAGGGACATATGATAGATAAATCAGTATTACCACTCTTCTCAACCAAGGATTGGAATATTTTATAACTGAGGGTTATGTTTAAGTTGTGGTAAAGTGTTTTGGCAGCACTGCAAACCCAGCTGAGTATTAACAACATCGATGGCAGCGACTCTAGCGCCGCGTAGTCTTAAATGCATTGGATGAGAGGTCTATTCACGTTAGTGTACATAGTCAATGCTAATACACTCACAGTTAAAAAAAATTTCTTTATAAGACCTTCGCTGACACCACATGGTTTGGTAAAAAATATTGCCACCCATTTGATTTTTTCATGTTGTTAAGCCTCAGAAGCTGATAAAGACATTTAGAAATAGGTTACGTACCTCCGTCTTCAATATAAATAAATCCAGCTGATTCTGGACAGAATAACATATTTATAATTGTCGTTTTAATACATTTTCTACAGAGGTTACATTAAATTAAAAACCAATAAAAATACCGAAATATTTTTACTTTTAAGACCAATTATATTTCACTAACTGGAAACCCCCAATCTTTAGACAGTTTAGAAAAATATTAAACTTTCAAAATAATTATCCTTAAACCAGGCTTCGTACTGGTTGTGAAATCACTTGCTCAGGTTACTCAGAGACCAGGGTTTGGACTGTTCCCTAACAAAACTTTAAAATTCCTCAGAAAGTAGAAAGACAAAGACTACTTGATTTAGATGATAGTGGGTGCGGGTAACGACAACTCCACTGTCTTTACATACTGCTTTACATAACTTTACATACATTTCCACCTTGCATAATAGTGACGGGAGAGAATTTATTTAAAGAATAACAGTACTTTAAACCGTAACTGGTTAAAATAACAATCAATAGCAATAAACTGATTACTGAAAAGTTGTAACCTATATAATAACTTGATTGAAAGTGGCTTTCATTTTTGAAAAAAGTTACAATCTGAGATAGAGACTGTATGGTTTGAACATACGAATTTTAGAATGAAGCAGAACAAAATCAGCAACTTCATAGTTTACTATGTTACAGAGATGGAAATTAGGTGATTATATGGTGCTTCTGGTTTAGAGCATTAACTTGGTTTGTGGCTGGCATCAGGGACTCAAAACTATCTTCAAATAAATGCTTACCAACAATAGATATGATATTTTAAAACTTCCAATGGGTTACAAATGGGATTCCTATAAACTTTTCCTTTTCTTTTTTCAAATTTACAACATAAATTTTGCTTCAAATTAAAATAAAAAAAATTATGAAATTGTCTTCTTTTAAACCTGCACTATACAAAGGACCTACCTACAATACCTAACAGTAACACAACAGTTTATCCACATCTAAGACGAGCAAAATTAAAGATATATACATTAACCATGGAAATAAATGAATAATATGATATGAATAGGCCTAATCAAGTTTTGTAATTACTTTAAAGAAAACCAGAGAGGTTTTGAAGGTTTAAAAAATTCATCGATAAAAAACACTGCATTTTTATCTTAGAAATGGCAAAAACACTGACTAAAGGGATGTCCAATATTTTAAGTGCTTTTTAATTTTACTCCAATTGAGTGTTTTTCATAGTATAATTCAATTACACTATTTCAAAACTGACCTATGATCTGAGTGGCAGCATTATTTTTGTATTTATGTTTACTTATAATCATGTGGATTATGTAGTTGAATGTTCAATGGCATAAAATTTGCGTTCTACACGTTCAAGTTTGTCATCTATTCAGTTTAAATCCTATGGTGCTTTTAGTTCCTAAAAATATTCAAGGTCTGCTCACTTTTGTTAAATTATTTAATAAGCAAACTTATTAATATTTTGGGGGTAATTAAAAAAATTTATACAAAGATAATTTAATTTTCCTACGTTTTCAAACTTAACTAAATTTTAAATGTGGCTAAGTAGGCCTATGTGATATATATTATCACTAGTGTATATACTTATTAGTCATGATTTTAATATTGACACAAATTTGTATATCACATAAATTGTGACACTTAAATTCAGAAACCATTTCACTTTTCATAGGTTAATGATCAGTAACAGGTATTACGAGCTGTCAGACGACATTTTGCTTGATCACTTTAACTGGTTTTTTCTTTTATAATTAATTACAGTAATAACACAAGACTTGTGAGTAATTAAAGAAACAACCTTTGGAATTTGGAATGGTGCCTTGTCCCTCAGTTGATTCCATTTTTTCTAAATCACACAAAGCACTATCACTTGTAACAGTTAAAGAAGTTAATTGAAGTATTGGATTAAATTGATCTAGGCTCTACCATTATGAAGGTTAAGTCAGCTGTTGATAATATTATCAAGTTATATCTGACCTTGCCCTGTGTGCTTAGACCCATCAACATCAAAACTGAGATATTTAATCTAACAATTTTAATATATGAATCAGTATTTAGTATAACTCATAATTTAAACCGGTATCAAGTGATGAAATTTCTCTGGAGAAAAGGTAAACAATCTAAACACAAAGTATTAGTGTTTTCAGACCTTAACACTTAACACATCATCTTAACAAAATAAAACAATAAGCAATTTAAAAAAGTTAGAAAAAACATATGATACTTTTATTTAAAAATACATTTTTATTGACCATCAAAAAGGTTCTTGTTTTTGAGTTCAATATGGGCTGTTGGAAAAACTAATTTTTCACTGAGCTAAATAGAAATCCCTTCAAAAGAATTAGATCTGTCTTAATGAGAAGTTTGAAAGATGTATAGGGTTTACAAAAATTGTTACATCAAAAACTGGAATAATTATCTGGTGTGTTTTCTCTCTTTTACACACTTATAAACTACAGGTGTAATTATAATTTTTAAATGAAGCAGAACTTGATGACAAACCCCACAAGGGTCTCTTTGAAACATTGTTATCAATGCACTTTCAGTTAAGGATTTTAAGCTTGAAAGTTGTTTTCACAAACAGTGATGTTATCAAGAGAGCGTGGCAAACAGTTGTGACAGACTGGATACACAGATATTTTATGACAATTTTTAAAGTAGGGTTTTTTGACATTTATGACCATTGGGTATGTAAGAGAATTTTCTAGCTAAATAATTGACATACTGGTAAGTCAATCATTAAAAATATGGGTTGCCTTCAATTTTTTTTTTTTTTCAATAATGTGAACAATCATGGGAAAGGATAGACTCTTTAAAATAATTTCTTCAAGGCATGATAAAATGTTGCATAAGTTATAAAAAAAATGAGATGAGAACATAAAACTTATAAAACAAGCAGGGCCTTACAAGAGTTAAGACCAGCCCTAATAACATGTGTACATAATGAGACACAATTGAAGAAGAGTTAAGATTACACCTTAAACCTTGACCCATTAAACTATATGCGAATTATCAGACTTTCAATCTTGATAGCAGTATTGACCTTCATCCATACTTTATTAATAAACAAGAATGAGAATTCGCAAGTAACGTCACAACAATGATTAAATTTAAACTGTTCACTGAAACTGTAAAAAACAAAGGATCTGATCCGGGAAGCGGTACAGTTATTAAAGCCAATGTAATAACAACCAAAAAGTAAAACAACTATAATAAAATACATTCTTTTTGTACTAAAAAATACACAAAATATGTACCACATACAGGGTGAGAATGAAACCCATACAAAATGTCTGGCGACTGAAAAGATTAGCTAGATCCTTCGCTAAAATTTAAACCCCTCCCCCAATCAAATGCTAGGAATTTTTTTAATTTTATTTTCAAATCTCTCAGAAGCCCCAAAATTGTACTTTTAAGCGGGAGGGGGTTGTTTTTATGAAATTTTCAAATTTAAATATAGGTTGAGGGATACATAATTTGAATGATCTATTTAATACAACAATTTGGTAAAAACAGAATTTTGTTATCTTCATCCGTTTCAAAATGGCAACCAGTCGTGTGCCCAAAATAAATATTTACATAATACCCTGTAATTCATTTATCATTTGTCATAAATGACTTCTGATTCAAACTACTAATTTTAAATTTGTTGAACATTACAATGAAAAATGACAATAAACATTCATTGCAGATAAAAAATCAAATGCAATCATATATACTACATGGTATATTATTTTAAAGCTTTCGTTGAACTGTGCAACTTTGTAATTTACATTTTAGCCAGATTTCTTTCCGTTTAGGATTATTAACAAAAAACATAATTTTTCCACATTTGCATATTTAGTTTGATGGCACCACAACATTGGAAGAAGGGCCTTCCATTTTATCACATACTATGAACAATTAATTAACAAGCAAGTCATATGGAAAAAAACTACTTTTTCGTTATTACTAAAAAACCAAAAGAAATGCTGTATAAGTGTAAATTACATAGTTGCTCAGTTCCAACAGACCTTTAGAAATATTAAGTACCATGTAATATGTGATTGCATTTTAAAATTATGAGTTGTGTGTAGATAAACATATTCAAAATTGAAATTTTTTTCGAAACTTTATATTTTCAATGAAGGTTGTACTGTGACTTAGCAATGTAAAGCTTCATTAATTTAAAATCAGTATTTTGAATCAGAAGTTTTTCATGACAAGTAATTAATGAATTTCATGGTGTTCTTTAAATTTAGATTATGGTACAAAATCGGCTGCCATTTTTAAAACGATGAAGATAACCAAATTCTGTTTACACCAAAATGTTTGTATTGAATAAACCTTTCAAATTACCTATCACTCAACCTATCTTCACATTTGAAAATTTCTCCAAAAACAATCCCCTTCCCTAAAAATATCCTTTTGGGGTGTCTAAGAGATTTGAAAATAAAATAAACAAACTCTTTGGGGTCAATTAAAAGAGTTTAAGTTGTGAAGGATCTAGCTTATTTTGTTCAGCCGATAGACATTGTGTACTTTACGGGTGGTCTGCCTCACCCTGAAATATAGGGTTTTGTGTAGTAGGTTTGAGTGACACTATAAATAAGGACAAGTTTACAATAGACACGTTTGTGAAAAAACTCAAAAGGACCACCATTAAAGTATCCTTCCCGCTATACAAGTGCACACTGTAATATTAACAGCTCAAAGCGGTCACCACTTGATCTTTTTAAAGTTTTTTTGCCTCGTGGAAAATAATTTTTTTGGTTGTGTGTTTTGTTAATGAATTTCACAAATAAAGTTGTAAGGTTTTGCTAAGAAATGTTAGAAGTTCAAGAGTAAATAATTAATGAACATATCAAAGGGAAACCTTCAGGTGGTTTAGATCTTTGCCAGAAAAATATCTGGCAGGTAATTTGAGGTTATATTCATAATCCTCATTATTAAGGACCAGATGGATTTTAAAATCCATATAGCAGCCAAGATTACTGGCCAGAAGGGATCCCATATATTGATTTTTGAAATAGGTAAATAAATGGTATATTTATTTATTTATTCTTCCAACGGTTCACAACCATTTACAAGACAGCCTCCTTTGGTGTGCTATGTTAGAAGTAAAAGAAGGAAATTTCTAACTTTTAAAATATTTATTTAACCTTATACTGCAAAGGTTTCAAGAGTCTGATGTAGTGTGGTACTTATTGTAGTCTGTAATTCACAAAAAAATTTATCTTATCATTAAATTTCAAATGGATGGAAAAGTAACATTTAAGTAAATGTCTTATAGGTATTTTAAAAGAAAATTATCTTAGTAGTAAAATGTTTATAAGTGTCTCAAACGATCAAAAATTCAAGTTTTTACAGAAAAAATATACAATGTGTGTTTGAATTAGTTGAACAGAGGTAAAAGATTATAAGATCTTAGTGGTAACCAATATGTAATAACTGACACTTACATTGTTATCACAGGGTGAAAAACTGCAGAATTTCGCACAAATTGGCAAACAAACCTCTCTGATGTTACCTCACTGACAATCACAATTCAAGTGGCGTTTGCAAATGACTTGCAGTTTTTATTTCTCATTGTCTAAGGTATTAGCATTTGAGAAAGTCAAATCACAAATAACAGATTTAATAGAGAAGATGCATCTTTTCAAATTATTTTAAGGTATTTATCCTGATATAACAGTATTGAAAACCTGGTTTCCAATTTAGGCATATTTAGGTTTTAATATAACACAATTTAAAGCACTTTAAAAAATAGGCTTAAACTAGTTTTAACCAAAATTAATGAGTAATACCCAACAGCTACATAGTCAAATAAGTAAAGACTGAAAATAAACCCTCATCTTTTAATTTTCTCCTATCATAAAGTTAGATAAGATAATGTCACCCAATGATGTCTGTAACTTGACAATGTCAAGCAGAAGACTACAAAAATTAATTGCTGTATTCAAGTATCAATTAAATTAAAAGATGTAACAGGGTGTTCAATTTCGAATGCTCACTGAATCTCGTAAACCATAACAGGTACAAAAAGGTTAAAAGATTAGCAAACTATTGCTGAATTAGCTGAATAAATTGGTATAAGTAAAATTCACAGTACCGGTATCCATGAACTTGACTAGGGGAATTCCGTACAATCCATGCTACATTTGTTTAACATAACTCAACTTATTACTATTTTAGATTTTTACTATTCTAGATTTATTGTTATACTAGTTTAAAACTATTTGGTTTAAATAATAGAAAAACAAAATATTCATTAAACTATTTTTGAAACTTTATTTGGACTATATGAAAATAATATAATTTTAACCTGGTTTTTCATATATTATCCTCAAGTCTGAACAAATATGATAACAAGTTCCAATCCTCAAAAAATTTATGAAATGTGCCTCGCAGTTCTGATGTTCTTCTTCAGAATGTCATAAGAATCCAATAATTTTTTTCTTTCTCCGGAAGTGTAGTAAGGATGGAGAGGTTGGGCCCGTATATGCATATGTTATGCATATGAAGCACGTTCGGGGCCTTTCGCATATAAGGTTGGGCAAGCAGAGGTTTTGGCCCTTGGAAACAGGGGTAGGAGCTAAAAACTCCGAGGGTATTCCCATTCTCAATTGTTGAAGAGCTGTCACTTGTTGTACGACGGTGTCAAACAAGTTATGAGGTACATCCAAACCCTACAAATGTAACTAAGACGAATGAAGACATGGTTGACCAACAGATTCATGGTGAGTCAGCATTGCTCAAAGTAGCCTATGTGCTCTCCTTATGACCTTGAGTGTTGAGTGTTGGGGTGGGGGGTGTGGGTTAGTGGATGAAGGTCCACCAAATCCATAAGAAGGCGGAGAAAATGTTCTCTACTGTGAGTGTGTTGCCCAGAAACATCTAAGTCTAGCAAGGTCCAAAAGATCATCAACAGGGCAATGAAGAACACTGACTGGCAGCCTGAATGTCATGCAAAAACAAGATGATGAAGGATAGAATTACTTCCTGTATAGTAATTCATAAAAGGCATCAAAGAGGCCAGATCATGCCGAAAAAGGTACCGGTCCAGAATACAAGGACAGGTATCTTAAGGGACGCTATCCTTGCTTCAGTTAACTCAGGCAAGTGGGAGAGGAGTCCGAACTAGAGTTTTTGCTCTGGAGAACAGTCAATGATAAAGGAGAAAATAAGGAAGAAATAGAAACACCATAAAGCTGCTGTAAAAGCACCTCCAGTGATTAAGGTCTCGTCATCTGGCGTCCGGAAAACTCAAACCACGTTCTGGTCAACCCTCCGTTCTCGTGTGAGTGACAGGCACCATCCAGGTGACATACGTGAGGCCGATCTTGAAGGGGGATCTCTTCTGGTTGGGGAAAGGCTCATTCCCAGGTGCTTCAGGGATATATGGGCACTAGCGCAAAGAGGGTAAAGGAAAGAATCCTGTGCTACAAATACGGAGAGTCTGGACACGATCATAAGCCATGTAACAGACTGGTACACTGATTCCTGTACAGTGAGAAGTCGGAGAGGGCAGAGGTACCATTCAACAACATTGCTCGTTCCGAGGCATTTTAAGACTCACTTTGAAAAAGGAAAAGCAAGACGATCAGCAACCATCCAAAAAAAAAAGAGAAGGCTAAATATTATAAGACTAGTAAATAATGAGTCTTTTCAGAAACAGAAGGGCCCAACTTGCTGATCTTAAACAAGGGACTTCACAAAGTTGTGTGAAACAGTCCGGGCGAGGAGGGGGGGGGGGGGGAGAAAAACTGGAAAAGTGTGAATTTTTTGGGTATGGTTCTGGCAAATGCCACCACACCCATAAACAGGATTTCTACTACCTTCTAAAAAAACGTATTTCGCTGCAAAGAAAACGACTCTGTTCTTGCTTGAGCATCTAAGTGATACTTTAAAAACTGTCACCAGTTTTCAGTAATTTTTTTGTTTTGATTTTTAACATCATAAAATCAATACCCTAATAGGCCTTCTATGTTAAAATTTTTAGATTTCCAGATTGTAATTTTATCAAAATAAAATTTTCTTTGAATATATAAATCTGCATAAAAATGATTATTATTACTAAACTAAGTTAGAAAATAGTTAAAGCCGTTTCTGAGATCAATGAGCAAATTTTGATCAGGCCCATATTCCACAATAGGATAAGAGTCCATACATTTTAAATGTAATACAGTGTGGCCGAAAGTAACTTTACAATTAGTTTCAATATGTCGCAGGTCTTTATAAGCATTGGTACGAGGGTGATGAATGGAGGTAAAGTTAAGGCGGATTATAAGAAGCCTCGCCCACCACTATCATCACTTGACTGCCTTTCAATGAGTTCTCCTTCCGCGTGCTGTCAATGATGTCTGTTTTTCAATTTTAGTTTCTTTAGGCAATAAAACTTAACTTATGGCTGATACCGGGAATTGTAATGTGGAGGAGCGTTTGGATGGCACGTATGGGTACAAGAGCGAACATATGCAGGAAAAGCAATGGCAGAACAGATTAGATTAATGTCTGTTGAACTGTACTATTTGGAAATTCTTCACTGTTCCATCAAACTTTGTAATACGATAGGAAGGCATTAGCTACCCAGTCAGTTCTTGACTCCCCAGAGATGAGAGACTAACCATATGGATTTCACCCTGGAGACTTAAACCAACACCCCATAATAAATCGATTAAGGCACGTTCTACTGAATTACGAATCTTACGGTCAATGCAAGACCAGATATGTGAAACAACTTAAAAATTAAATGTCTGTTCGCTAGCAGTCAAGCTGATAGTCAGTGACATGGACAGTCCAGTGCAATCAATTTAGCTAATTGGTTCTTCAACTCTTAAGGAGCCACCTGTGAAGAAAACTGTAGTGTTTAGTTCTTCCACTGGTTTTCCGATATTTGACTTATATACCTGCTCAGTGACAACTAAAGGCATTGCTCCTCATCCCAAAAAATTCTAATAACCACTATGTTGTGCGAAGAAACAATGCACTCAAAATAAAAAACTGACATTGTTGAGGGCGCACAGAAGGAGGACTCAGCAGAAAAGGATAGACTGCTTATAGTGGGAGAGGAGGCTTTCTTAAAATCCCCTTTATCTTTACCACTGTTCATCACCCCCACATTGATCATTATACAGACATGCGACGTACAGTACAGAAAAAAAATATAATAACTGTAGCACAGTTGTAATGTAACAGAGACATTTGTAATTGTAAGACATTTGCCACATTACATAAAAGATGAATGTAACTTAACTAAGTTTAAAAACATGTTGAAAAATTATTTGATAGATCTTGCAATCTATTCATTAGAAGAGTTTTTCTTAACTTAGTTCATAGGATTTTTGACGCTATTTTACATGTATGATGTGTACATATTGTAAATAAAGATATTTTGAGTTTGAGTTTGAGTTTGAGCATAATGACTTTTCGGCCACCTGGGCTGCAATAGAGAAATATTTTTCATTGTCATATTTGTGGAATAGGTGATTCCAAAAAAATGCTGATCGCACAAGAATAAGCTAATAAGCTGATAATAATTAAAAAACAATATTAAAAAAGAAATAAAATACCGTATAATAAAAGAGAGAGCTAAAAATATGTTTAATAACATTATGATTAAGAAACAAAAACCAACTTAAACTACTGCTGTAATTTTATCTGTTTTATGAAAATTTAATAAATAATGCACAAACTATTTTATTTCCAATATTGTATGACCACCTATAGCCTATAATTATAGTTTTTATGTTTTGATTTGAAAGTAAAAAAATAAAAAAAATACATAAATGGTATTCTTTATGGTATTTGTAAAATAGTAAATATATTTTCTTTTGAATGATTAATAAATAGTTTACATTACAATATAGAATACATAAATTTCAGACTTGAGGGTAAAATCACTAATATAATTAAACAACCACAGTTGTACCTACATAGTTGAAATCCAAGCAAATGGGAGATATAGACAGAAATAAAAAAAGGACAAGAAAATACATGAAGGGAGGCAAATTACAAGCCGCACGTAGAATATTTTGTGTTCACATGAAAAGATCTTGTATACATCACAGATATTCTTTTTCGTCCATTCATTAATATACCGTACCTTGATATAGAATAAAAACCTTTTAATAGATTAGAAGTTTATTTGTGACCAAGTAATAGATTAAAATATCAAAAATGTCATAGGAAAATATGTAGTACAATTACAAATCGAAATTTGAGCTAAAGAATATCATAGGCTACTTAGATCCTACAACTCACTCTGATTTAAAAGAAAACCTCAAGGGATTAAATTAATAATTTTAAAAAACGTGAAATTATTTGCTCCAATGTCTAAACAATAAGCCTACCACCACTGAGACACAATACCAGTCTGAGATGGTGGATTTGATACTTTTTTTATTTCCAATAACCAAGGCCTACTACTACAAAATCTGGTTTACAACAAGTTTATACTAAAAACTGTTTTGACAAAAAATAGTTTGTGTGGTCAATGAAATGAATAGGCCTACAGTACTTTTCAAAGAGATTCTTAAAAAAATAATTTTTGAAATTGGTTTTTTTATGATTTATTGAATTAGGCTAAACAATAAAGTGAACACCAAAGATAATTTATTGTGTTTTATGTGTCCCAAGACCACTAAAAAAGTTCCCATTTACCTGATTTTAAAATGTTTGTCCACTTATATTAAACTAATAATTTATTTATATAAAAACCGGCATTGTAAAAGCCAAGTTATAGTAATAGGATATGCAACAGGAAGAAGATTCATAATGCCATTTTGTGTTTCATCAATTAACATTTTAAATTTTATCCTTTGAATAAAGACCTACTTTGCAAAAAAAAAAAAGAAAAGAAAAAAAGAAAAAAAAACGGAACACCATTTTATTAGGGCCGAATTATTATTTTTTCAGGTGGCATTTTAGTTCTTAAAATTCTATGCTGTAAAGACACTTGCAAAATAATATCATACAACAAGTTGTTAGGAACAGTAATTTTTTATTTCAAGTATCATGCAATTGACATTCTGATGGCTGCTCGAGATGTGGTTGAATCATGTCGGTGATAAATAATGATATCATGTATCTTGATGTGAAGTTTACCTACCGTCATTAAAATTATACATCCGACAAGATCGTTGATTGTGGTACCAATACCGTGGTTTGGTACTGGTCAAAACTAAATCAGAGTTTGAGCGGTTGCTGAGCAGATCTGGAATTCATGTGGTATTTATTTCAAATAAAATTGTTTGGCAAAAACAACCAGGTGAAAATAAGAAAAAATCAAATATTATTATTAAAAAATAACAAATTAGATTTTCATTAATACAGAATTGGACGAAATTAAATTTGTTGGATAACAAATGCTACCCGATTTAGGAGTGCATGAATAACAATTGTTCTGAGAAACCAAATAGCCTATTAAAAGTTACTTCAAAACAGATATTTTACTGTTGTTACAGACTAAAATAGGCCAAGTTAATCTCAAACTATGAAAACCCCTCAATTAGTCTTACTAATAAGTAAATTTTTTTGCAAATGCCAGTCACCTCTCCAGTCTGAGGATCTAGGTGGAATCCAAGGCTAAATACATTGTAAAAAAGCAGAGAGGGGGTAATCGATGAAATAGTCAATACAATGAATAACCTCCTAATGCATAAAATTGAGAGAACAAATTGTAAGAAAGCTTTACACTTCTAGTTTTACCCTAAATAGGCAAGTAATTTTGTAGTCAAATATGTACTTGTATGGCTGGTCCAGTATTTCCACAGATACTTGTTTTCTTTTTTTTAAACTGTTAATTACATACATAAGAACTCGTTCCACGCACAGGTCTCACGCGGAACTTTTTCAATGAATAAATGTAAAAACCTTGTTTATGCCTATTCCTCACAATAAAGGGATTTTTTTATTTGATTTGACATTTTGAGTTCCTTAAATACCCCCTGGGTCTAGAGTGGGGATTCAGTGATGAATAGTATTTTCAGGCAAAAAAAGATTTTCTGTTTCAAGTCAAATTAATATAGCCTACTATACCACCTACAAACGCCTCCCACAGTAGAGTTCCGCTATTCCGAACTATTCATTGTTGGAGATGTTTATGGTTATTGTTTAGTAAATTATTGCGGACATTTTCCATCACTGATTTAGTAAAAACAAAAAAAACAAAATTTGTAAAAATTAGTAAAAGAAAATTAATTTTTTTTACTAATCATTAATAGAAAATGTCCACAATAATTTACTTAACAATAAAATTCCGATCTAATTGGGACTGGGCTCTTTTTTAATTAGTGAAAGAGTAAAATTTAGATATTCAGTTAACTCAATTAAGAAAGATATAGCCTATTTAGTAAGTCTTACAAAGCCACACTCCCTAATGTGTTACTAACACATGACTATGTACAAATTACAAATACATATGTAGTGAGTAACTATGTCGTGAGCAACGTTTCACAATACATATTTTAGTTGTTTACATTAGCCTAGGCCTATGTTTCTTTTGGTGGAGTTTGAGAATATTGTTTAAAACTCATAAGATCTGAGTAAATTTTCTGCTGAAATGTGTTAAGAGGCAGATTTGTGGAATAGTGGGACTCTTCTATTTCATTTTAATTTAGTTTGCATTCTCTCAAAGTAAAAAACTTAAAATGTGTAAGGCCTTGACCTATTTAAAAATCTTGGATATACTAGGTACTATTTTTTTAAATCTTAACGATCAATGGATAAAAAATTTAAATAAATTCAGAGTAATTTCTAAGTAAATGGCTCCCGACAGTATACCTAATTATTTACAAAAATTGAGATTTCCACACAGTAACCTTGGAAAGGGAATTCTGCATCAAGGTTCTTAATTAAATTGTTGATATCTCTGAATTTGGCAGCCCTAGGATCAGTAGAAAAAAACGAGATTTTTGTCTCACCGTGCAGCAACGTTGTAAATGCCCAGACACGTTGACGTCCCCGAGAGTTAGTTTAATGGGATCCGATGTAAATCGGCTTAACTCGTCAAGAAAAATAACTACAATTATTACAAACTGAACCAGAAATGTCCATAAAGCCAACAGGAATGCTGGAGAACCCTATACATATGAAAAGGGACAAAACAGTATCAGGAAAACAGCCACCCTGTGAAGTACGCTCAGTAACATTATAACCGCCAATAAGATAGTATTTAAATATATTTAAATTTTATAATTAACATATTTCTTTCTATCTTTAATTAATATTGTATGATAATCCAATGTTTGTATAAAAACCAACCTGTGTTTTCAATGCCCATTAACTTCACAACCACCATCTAATCTCAAAAACCGGCAAAAACTTTGTAAACAACTGTCATTTACAATGATGCTGCATTTTAAAAATTATGTTTTTCATTACAACTTATTTACTACAATTTTTCTATTTTTGTGTTATGCCTTATGATGACAATTTATACTGATGTAGGCCTATACGTATACCTTATCCAAAAATATATCAAAATTAATTCATTTGGTTTATGTTTTTTTTAGTTCCTGTAAAATTTGGATTTTGTCGCTTACAACGTTACTGGCGGGAGCCATTCAAATATGTTAAATAGTAAAAGATATACTCGAGCCTATTTTTAATTTGGAAGTAAAAACAACCAAAGTTGGATGATTCTTTAGGGGAAAAAAATAAAAAAGATGCCATACCATATATTTAAAAACTTATAAATAACAGGTTAACCATTTGAGCGCCAACTGCTGTCGTATAGTATACCCGTAAGAGCCAAGTCTTTATATATCGCTGACCACCGTAATTACAAATGAGACTGAGCGGTTATGTTACGGTACATAAAAACCAGTAAAAAGTCGTCAAGATATGATTATTCGGTTAAGTTTAGCTCTTCTTTCAAGATTAAAGTCCAACAATGTGATATAGGATTCTATCGTTTACTACCAATAGGCTTACAGTAGGCTACTACATCAGAAATCAACTTTCATAAAATTTCAGAAAAAATGGTAGAAACCATTTGACAATTTTAGACTTTTGGGCTTGGTAAAATAAAAGCCTGTGGCGCTCAAAAAGTTGGACAATTAGCCCTAACCCATTAAATTACGATAATTTGATAAGAAAATAACTTATTACTTGGGCCAATAGTTGTCCTGGATGTTAATGTTGACTCCATGAAGTTAAGAAATAAAATTACTAAAGTATAAAGAAACATCATTTGGACCCAGTGGAATTGACAAGGTTTCTTGGGTTCAGTTTGGATTTCAAAGCACAGTATTACGGTTGTTTCCTGTCCATTTCATTTGCTGAAACTTGTAGCAAGTTCCTGATTACTTAGTGTGCAGTAAGGTTTTAAATGATTGTAAGCTGAAAAGAACTGAAAAGAAAGACATCTAAGAAAATAGAAAAAAACTTTAGAATATAGATCTAGATCAAGAATTTCAAACTAACATTTAGGCATATTAGGGCTAGGTATAACCCTTTGAAGAGTAAATTATTTTTACAGAAAATGAGTATGAGTATGGATATTCTGGAACGTCCAGAAGCAAATTTTCAAAGTACAGTAAAACACTTTCTTGAATTTTCTGGGGTACCGTAGGCCTATTTTTTTTAGCAATTATTTAATACAAATGAGAAAAAACAACTTTGTAACAAGTTTAAAAAATAAAAAATAACTCAAGTTTAAACCTCTGGATACATTTAGATCCATGACTCCTACTTCTGGATATTGATTTCAATTATTAGAAATATACAGTATATTTACCTTTTCAATATCCTTGTTTTCGGAGGGTTTTCGTGGCGACCGCCACATCCTCAGGTTATCTCCAAAAAGGGGTCGTCAAACATTTAAAATTGATACATCACACAAACACGAATAAATAAATACACATTTAACATTTAAAATCTCGGTAACGGGGAAACACCTACCAAAAAATAGCGTCACACAAAGATCAAACTTTGCAGAGCATTTAGTTGATAAAAAACACGACTATACAAAATTAAAAGAAAATCTAGAAATCCTACACAAATGCAATAGCAGAAATAAAATTACAGCCCTCGAAAACTTTGAAATCTACAAAGCAGTTAAACATTCAGGTGACAACGTCTTAAACGATAAAATCAATAGTCAGGCGAATACTCTCTTTGATACCATTATCAGACTGGATAAGTGACAAACAGCTGACCCCATGACATAACGTCAGTCATGAGACCAGTGATGATTCACCGCACCTCCAGTCGCAGCCGGCCCGACAAAATGCATACACGTACTGCGAGTTTGTGTTTCCCCATTACCGAGATTTTTAATGTTAAATGTGTATTTACTTATTCATGTTTGTATGATGTATCAATTTTAAATGTTTGACAACCCCTTTTTGGAGATAACCTGAGGATGTGGCTGTCGCCACAAAACATGTAGTTACCCTCCGACAACAAGGATATTGAAAAGGTAAATATATAATTCTAACTATGGATACAGTAGGTTTAAATTCATTTAATTATTATGTGGAGAGCTAGGGACCCATCCACAGTATATGTTAGGGCTTGACCTTAGTGCTGTGAAACGCCACTTCGGCCACCTGCTACGCTAACATCATAACTTGACACTTATTGGCAGTCTTTAACTTGTAAGCTTTGTTCCAGGGCAAATTATTTTAATCTTTTGTATTTTATATTTTCCAATGTGAAAAATGAATTAAAACATTGACTAGCCAACAAAGAAATCATGAAATCAGGGAAAAATACATTTCACTTACTTGACTTTAGTTAAATAACTGCGCTCTTTAACTTTTTAAGTTATAAACTTGAGTAAAAAAAAGCTTTGGTGCAAAAAGGCAATTTCTTTACTCCTTGGGGCCACTTGAAAGTTATAATTGGCTACTCCTCTATGCACAGGAGATTTGGACGTTCAGGAACATCCATATTCATAAAAGTGATAGTTAAGATCAACTAATTTAATAAGTTCCACCTAATGAAAGACAATATACTTTTAAGGATAGCCAAAGAGCCAGAAGACGAAAAGTCCTAAAGCTCAGTCAAATAAATTCAAGGTAAGCCTAACTTAAATTTTAATTTAAGCTCACATAAATGTGTGGTACTAAATAGAGAGGCCCAACAAGCTCACACCGAGAGTGTAGTATTTGCCCACAGTGTTGACTCATAGATTATCCCAAGTTAAAAGGCCAATACACAAGTTGTTTGACTAGACATACGATTTCCAAACTCCTTGGGAGGTTTAAGACGGTTCAGAGTTTCCTTTACTAATGAAACTTTCTTGCTTTACGAGAAGAGTCTTTCAATATACCGTACCTAAAGGTAGGCCCATCTATATTACATGGGAAATCCCCCATTAGGCCCAGTTATTATGTACAGGATACATATACAGAACTACGAGAATTATGCTTAAATAAATAGCCTACATATTTTAATCATTTATGTTTTTTATTTAAATAATTCTTTTTGCAATAATAGCTAACGGTAAGTTTACCATAAATATTAATAGAACATGCACCAACCAGAACCTTCAGGCTATTTGACTGCTTGAAACCTATTTATTTTGTTTGATGAACATAATCGCTGGTAACCCTTTGAGAATATCATATATATATATATATATATATATATATATATATATATATATATATATATATATATATATATAAGCCTAACCAAAGATTTAGGCCTAGCCTTGGAGAATGAATATAAGATGAATAAAGTGTAAGCCTGTTAAATAAAGTGTGACTGTTGTTGGATGTGGTAGTGTCTGTCTGCATCCACTTATAGAAGTAAGGCCTAGGCCTACCTATAAATAATTCTGATGAGAAATTTTACTTTAGCCTCAAGCCAGGGTTTTGCTAAAAGTTGTACATCCAATTTCGCAGACTAAAATTGTTAAAAAAAAAAAAAATACTTAAAGCAACAAAGAAAAACGTTTCATAGGGTAAGGAAAATTATCACTAAAGTATAGGCCCTATGCCAGACTTAAGGCTTTTGACATTCAACATTCCACACTTCTATTTACTTTAATCATGAAAATTTGTTGACCAACAAGCTGTGGATGTGATACATTTGTTATTTCATGACTATAGTATATACAATTTAACACAAACCAGTTTCACTGCTTATTAATGGTATTAGTAGTACTTCAAGCTTAGGTTAAAATAATGGACAAAAAGGAAAGCATATCTTACGTCTTTGTAGCGGCATTTTTGAACGTCAAGAGAGCACTGTTTCTAAGGGATATAAATATTACAAAGCAACAAAATTATCACGAAAAATACACACTGTACTTGAAGAGTTTTTCAACATCACAACATAGAATAATGACCAAGTGACTGTTGTTGGATGTGGTAGTGTCTGTCTGTCTGCATCCACTACCACGCACTACTGTCACTTTTAAAAATTGGGTCACGTGGCCAGTGGTGACTGTAACTCCAGGTATAAAAATAAGGTATACGGTATACTAACATTTCAAAAGCGTACTATACAGCATACATTTGGAATTTTATTTTACTTACGACCATTCTTAAACAGGGTTTTGATTATAATTTAAAAATACTAATTCAACCAGTACCCAAATTAAATAGGCATAACCCCTACGTTTTTGTCAAAAACTTTCAAACACTTTTAATAATTTACATTGAAATATGGTTGTACAATCAGAAATACAATTCATGGGCAAACAATTAAACTGTCGACTGTCACTGCAATTCCACACAGTAAACCATTTGTTGATAAATCAAATTTACAAACACAATACTTTACATACTTCAAATACAAAGAAAATCTTTGCCAATACAGATTGGACGACAGTCTTTAATACCTCAAAGAACTCCTCAAAAGAGTAAAATGGGTTTGAAAAAAGCCAATTCTTCAAAGAAATTTGAATTTTGAGATGCCCAGAGAAGGCACATTGCCAGGTATTTTCGAGTCATGCTGTACTGCCTGTACTTAGCCTGTAACGACTTATATGTGCTTACTTGTTACTTTACTTACTTTGTTATTGTAGCTCGCATCCGTTGTTGTCCTTAGAGTCGAGGAATTGGACAGGTCAAGGGGTTTTTTTTAATTTATAATCAAGTTCTTTTTGGATTCCCAAAATACCTAAGTGAAGATACAGGAACTGGAACGATTTCATCTCATCACAAAACAGAAAATCTCATGGAAATTTTTGCAAAATTGACACCCAAAACATTCTTATGACATTGATGGCATAAGTATGCATGTCCTTAAGACTTGCAAAGAGGAAGTTTCTCGCCCTCTCACCCACATAATTAACTTTTCCTTGCATTCTGGAACCTTTCCACGAAAACTGTAAAAACAGCCATATAGTAAAACGAATTTTCAAAAAGTCCGACAAGACCGATCCTGGGTGACTACCATCCAATCTCCCTCTTCGAATGTGTTTATAAACTCATCATACATTTCGTCTACATTAGTCGCATTGTAAACTGAATCCCAGTTCTCTTGAGCTAGCCTAAATTTAAGTTCTTTGAGGTTTTCATTGGTAGAGTCTTTTTTTCTACAGTCTTACTGGTTTTGTTCATTGCATTTTGTGGATCCAGTTAGGCCTATATTTATGAGTATTGCACGATGATCAGATATGCGAGGCGCTATCACGTCTGAGTGTAAGGTGTCAAAATTTGTGAGAAAATTATCGATGCAAGTACTGGTGGTTTCTGTAATACGCGGGTAGGCTGCGAAATGCTGGGTTTCAGATTGAAGCTTTTGATTAATGTTTATTTATTTTATTTATTTTATTTATTTATTTATATAATGTTTATATAATGTTGTGAATCTATGGAGCGCGTATTATTATTGGTCAAGAAGTCAATGTTTAAGTCTGAGCCTATTATTAAAAGCGTATTTATTGAGTCCAGTTTTAATAGATACTCATATCATTTCTCAAAATATCTGTCATTGTCAAAATAATCTGAAAATTTTACACATGGAAATTCAACAGGTTTTCTCAGGCTACTTGGCCTTATGACAAAGCCTATAACAAGTCGGCAATTACAAATTACGAAAAAGGAGACTTTTTTAACCCGCACAAAGTAAAAAAAAACTTCTTGAAATAACTTTAAAGACTTTAATATCAGTGGAGTAGCACCGCTGACCGCTGTCACCATGTTAGACACTTACATTTAAAAGATCAGACCACCGACCAACATAATTATAAACAAAACATCTGGATTGGTAACTCCGTGCTACGAAAACGAGCGGTTACCCCCACCACTAGTTGGGATTCACGGTCAGTGTTGCCAACACTTATACTGCGATATATATTTTCCCCACCTACGGCGCATCACATATTTATCGCTGTTGATGTATTGTTTATCTTTTCAGTAAACTTTCGTTTTTATTAAATTTTGACGGTTGTTTAATGGTTTTAAGATTACCAACGATTTAAATGTTTGAGTATATTATTTACAATTACCACAGGATTGATAGTTGTTTGGTTATTATTTGTTAATTTGTTATATTAGAATGGTTTAAAGTCTTGTTTGCAATTGGTCTTGGAGATTTATAATAGAATCTTAACATTTCTTGTACTATTAATTTATTTTGTATGATTAATTGAAAATGGATTATTCCGTGCATAAATAATAAATAAATAAATAAAATACAGTACAGTACCATCATTGAGTAAAAACGGACGTTATTAACATAACGTATAGAGTGGACAAGAGATAGAGAAGGGAACGCTCGCCACGGTACCCGGGAACTCTGTAAAGTCTCGATGCAAGTATCGATTGTGCTTTCGGTCTATTGAATCGACTACATATCGCATCAACTCGATAGTCATCATTATCATTGAAAACTTGAATTCGAATCGAATTGAGCTTTCGATTGTTAAAAGTTTTCGATTATATTGCATCGGTAGCCAGTTAGTAGCGCCCCTAGCAGACGATCTTGTCATTTAGCGTTTCCAAATTTTAACATTGCTTGCCCACTCTATACGTTATGTTAATAACGTCCGTTTTTACTCAATGGTACCATCTTTCATCATCATAATTATAAATAAATATTTAATAGAATGTAAACAAACAAGAATGCAGCTGACGCACCAACAATAATAATGTCAGCTGATAATCAGCGCGGCGTGGCGGCGGTAATTCCAACTAGTGATGGGGGAAGCCGGCTCGTTCTTAGCGCTATTCCACCATCTCAGTTACCAATCCAGATGTTTTGTTTATATCTATGCAGACCACAGATGGAATCGGCGTGACTGGAGTCCCCGCGGCCGTACTCGCTATGGGCGGGAACTTTAAATGTAACTCCAGTGAGCGGCATCCGATTGTGAAATACATTTCGTCAGTTATCATTCAATTGGGATTTAATTTGACGATCTAGATTGTTATCAGAATTGTATAGTCAATGTCAATGGTATTATTGTCAGCTGTGTTGATGGCTGCGATTACCTGTGATTATGTTGTCAACTCGGACGCCAACTACGAGCGTTAGTAAATCCACACTAGCGCTCCAAGCCACTGTTCCTTGCGTAATTGGAGTCCCCGGTTGGTTCAGGCGGACAACCTAAGTGACGCAGTGTCATGACTGTGTCCCAATAACCTATATTATACTGTGGATCAGACTGCCTATCACGGCATAACGACATCTTAGTTACATCATAGTTACCTGTTACCTGGAATTCATAACTGAAGTGAAGTGGCTCTGCAATTGGTAACATAAAGTCAGCTAGCCTAGTAGAGTGGTCTTTGGTACAATTAAACCAATACAATAATATATCATAACAATTATATTCTACTTACTCAAGATAGCCTACTGCAAAAAGCACATGTTTTGTGGTGATAATTTTTAATGACAGTCTTTACCAATAACAGCACACACAGGAGAAAAAAAACAGTTTTTACATTTCATAACACTCATTATTTCAATCAATAATTATTTTTTGACAGTAATTTTTGTTTTAAAAGTGAAATAAATTTATATCACCAATACATTATACTTTTAGTGATATCTTCAACTTCCTGAATAGTCATTCGCCTACACAGGAATAAGGACTGAACAGGTTTGTCAGCTAGTATCTACAATCTACAGTAGCCAGAACCTTGACCTTGACAACTTCATATCAGCAATATTGCATGTTGCCCTCTTACTGTTTATTTGGCCCAGCTACCAATAGAGTTTGTTGTGAGACATACTGCCTGGGATAACTTACAGATGACAGAGTTTTGTTGTGTTTATTAAAATATAAGCTGAAGAGTGACTTTAGTTGCATGATTTTTTTCTGGTTTAGTTACAAATATTTTTATATTAATGGGAAGTCAATTTGAAACTACCATTTTTTTGTTACATACTGATAAAAAATTAGTCCCTCAGTCCCTGATGGTTGGAAAAGAATGGAAAAATCTCAAAATTGTGGCTTTACTGATGTATATATTTTTTCTCCAAATGGAAAACTTGTATTAAAAAGGCTTTTGAAATATATTGAAGAAAATGAACTTTACTTGCAATAGAGATGTTTTTATTTTCAATAAACCAAACATTGAAAGTGTTATACTGGAACATGATATTGACAATGAACAAGCTGTTTCACTTACTGACTGTGTATTCCAAAGTGAATTTTTTCTGATAATTTTGAAAACTTAAGAGAAATTATAAATAGGGCAGACACTCTTGGATCTTTCTGAGTCTTGTACACAACTTTGTTTTGAAAAAGATAAAACTGAGAATTTACAAAAGGAAGCAAATGAAGTAATAATTAAATGTGAGGAAAAACTTGCAAGTTTTTCGAGAATGAGAACAATAATTTAAGGCAGAAAATCTCAGTAAAAGAAAATGAAATGTTAGGACTGAAAATAGCATACGTTTTAAGAAGGGTGATGTACAAGTGAAAATAAACTATATATCAACTTTCAATACTTTTTTCATACCCATTTCATTGTCTTGTTTGTCCTAAAATTGAATGGATGTTTTCGCTCCTGTCGGATTTTGTTCTTTTTTGTCATCAAATCTTAACACACTTTCTCAAAAATAATATTATCTCACTCACTGTCAATATTCGTCTCCTAATCAAAACACTTGATTTTGTGTAATCAAAGCACAATTTCTAAAAATCATGGAGTATATTTCAGGAGAACATTTAAAAAAATATATCTTTCTTAAATATTTCCCATTTTGTTGAAAAGTTTTTGACTTGATACTTTTTTCCATATTATGTAGGAAAAATGTCTGATTTTAACTTTCTCCTATAATTCTGCCACCTAAAGGTTTCCAGTAAAATTTAGCTAACAGAATACCAACACTTCGTTGACTGATCCACTTTAAGTGATCACTTAAAGTTGACACGTTGACACTTCGTTTTAAAATCAAACCAAAACACGTTTTAATGAAAATAAAGTAGGGGTTTCTGAAACCACAATTCATCACCCATTGCCATCAGAATGCTTTTCTTTTTTTATGATTTGCATCCACGCTTGGTTTGAAAACCATTCAATTTTATAGTTTTTTCCAATTTAAATGACCATAATAATAGTAAAAATCAGCAGTCAATTTCTAATAATTTGTAAGATTCGTAACATTCCTAGTAGAACTTTTAGTCTCATGATGGAATTTTAGCCTCCGGATGGATTACCAATGAATACAAGTAATGGTGTAAATACCTGATTAATGGTAATCCTTTTGTTGTACCATTAATCAGGTATTTTGACTCACGTCGGAGTCATCATCAGGCTGGTACAAAGGAGTGAGTTCTCTTCATATGAAGGTCGTCAAAATAATAAAAAGATTAATAAATAAACACTGACACATATCAGACAGAACGAACCACACAACAGACACGAACACAGATATACGAAAAACAGTTAACAACGACGCAATCCCGGCGACAGTAGAGTCTAGACTGTTTTTTTCGTATGTCTGTGTTCGTGTCCGTCGTGTCGTTCGGTCTGTGTGATATGTGTCAGTGTTTATTTATTAAACTTTTTATTATTTTGACGACCTTCATGTGAAGAAAATTCACATCTTTGTACAAGCCCGATGATGACTCCGACATGAGTCGAAACTAGTTGCTGTCGCAACAAAAGGATTACCATTGTGTAATTCAGGGATAATATGGTGTCGAGGGGGGGGGGGGGAGACAATTTTTGCGGCAAATTGTGGGCGCAAAAAACTCACAAGCCGCCCCTGGATGCACAAACAAACTTTAACACTTTTTATCACAATTTTATGCTAATTTTTAATCATTGTTTCCCACTGAAATTTTATTCCAATAAAACAAAAATTGAATGTAAAAATGTTAATAAGGACTGGGAGACAGTAGGTATAAAAATTTTAAGTAAAAACAAAAGGAAACTTAGTAGGTTAGCAAAAACAGATACAAATCTATCTTATTTATTTCCAGAATTTTAATAACAGATACAGAAAATATTTAAGGCAGTATGTGATAAGGCTAGGAAAATGAGTAACTGCAAGATAATATCAACGGCTTATACCAGGAGCCGGGCAGTGTGGAGTATTGTAAAGTCTGAACTCAGCATTTCAAAGTCAAAACGTGTAGACTTTTCTTATTTGAGTGTCAGAAGCAAAAAATTAACTAATGGACAAATCATGGCAGATTTTTTTTATAACAAAATTTTAAATGTTTCAAATGATATAAAATGTAATCCATGTCTAGAAACAGCAATGGGGTTTGCAAACAATTTTTAATACTAAAAAAAAAAACAAAAAAACAAATCAGAGTTTAATTTGAATCCTATTGCAATTTCATAAGTCAAAAAGGTTATCAAAACCCTAAATAATAAAAAATTGTTAGGGTTGGGTGAAATTCCTATTAAGTTAATAAAGAAAACAGTTTAGATTATTTCGGCCCCATTGTTCAATAATAAATCAATGTTTTAAGGAGGGAATTTTACCAAGTCAAATAAAATATGCGAAGTTCAGACCTCTCTTTAAGAAAGGCTCTGAGGAACCGGCCAACTGTATCAATATTGCCTTCTTTCTAAAAATTGTTTGAAAAATTGCTTATAATCGAATATGTTCAATTTTTGAGAATAATTCATTATTATTTGGAGATCAACAGTTTGGTTTTAGATCCAGTAAAAGCACCACATCAGCAACTGCTGATTCCATAAATCAGGTGTCTCTGAGGGCTTGGATGGATCACGGAGCACAGCAACTGTGTTCTGTGATCTGTCCAATGCCTTTGACTGTGTTTGTGTTAACTATGATATTTTACTAAAAAAACTTAACATTACAACTTTTCTAATTTGACACTGTCTTGGGCACTGTATTTCCTAACCAATAGGAAGCAACAAACTTTAATAAAAAAAACTGACAATAAATTAACTTCAGAATGGCAAGAAATTGTCTTTGGGGTCTCAAGACTCAATAATGCACCCGCTGTTATTTTTATTATTCATTAATGATGTACCTAAAAAATGTTGTCATCTAATCTAATACTATATGCAGATGATACTGAAGCTGTGGTTCAGGCAAAAGATTTTGAAAATTTAAAATTAGTGTTCAATCAGTCACTTGAAGAACTATCTGATTGGTTTACGACAAACTTAATAGCTCTAAGACACAATTTATAAAATTTCTAACACTTCAGAACAAGAAGAATATAAATTGTGATTTTTGCCATAATATCAATGTTTTATCATTTGGGGAATATACCAAGTTTCTTAGCTTAAAAATTGATAAAAATTTAACATGGAAACCTCATGTTGACATAGTGATTAAAAAATTAAACACTTCCTGTTTTCAAATATTTGTTGAAGAAATATAATTGATTAAAAAACTAAGCTTATGGTATACTACGCAATGTTTTACTCTATTTTGAAATATGGCATTGAGCTATGAGGGTCAAGTTCACATGCAATAGCAATTTACAAAATTAAAAAAAATATCTAAGGATAATGGCTTTTGCTTCTAAAAGAACATCATGTAAACCTCTTTTTGAAAGATATGAAGTATTAACAGTGCCCAGTGTCTACATATTCAAAATTTTGATATTTGTAAAAAACAATTAATTACCAATCATTTAGAACAAATCAATTTGTTCACCATTACCCTACCCGCTTTAGGAATCATTTCTAGTACCCAAGGCACCATCTTACTCTTTTTGAAAGCTCTCCTTACTACATGGGTCTAAGGCTTTACAACAATATACCTGTCACTCTAAGAGAAATAGATGATGTATCTAAATTTAAAAGAAAATTGAAATTGTATATCCTAGATAAGAAATACTATTCAATAAATGGATCTTTGGACGATGTTTCCCAATGAGCTTTAGGAAGTCATTAAGAAACTTTTGATAACGTCACCTGTTATCACCAGCTGAGCCGGATGTGCCATGTAAAACATCATGTGACAATAAAGGACTTTTCATTTCATTTAATTTCACAGGCATCAACCATTGGCCCTTTTTACTACCGCACGAAGAAATCCTGACAGTCACCTGCCCAGGTGCTGATGGACCGGAATTGGATGGTTCTGAGGGTCTCCTCAGTCTTCCAACAAGATGTCCAATGAACAGCTCTTCGTTCAACATCTACAGTTGTATAGTATATAAGAATAAAAAAAACTTAAATGTAAGGGATTTTTCAAAATTCTTAAAGTGAACCTTTGAATTGTAAATTTGCAAAATGACACCTACGATAAAATTGCTAAGAAACTAAAAAATGTAACCTCACACATAAGATATGTTTCAAACACATTAAAGACTTAAGTTCAGCAAGCTTAAGTTTGGATCAGCTAGATGCAATCCTAAGTCAGTATGAACCAAACAACTACAGTATGTGCCTTATGTATCCCATGGTATTTCAGTATTGGCGATTGTTGTAATCCTTGCTGTAGTTATTTACTATTTTATGTTGTACCAGCTATGCATTAGGAAAAAGAAACCTCAAGTGTACCTACCTGAGTCTATGCAGCCATCACACAGCTTAAAAGACACTCATAGTCAGGATGCCCCAGAAGTATAACTAGATGAAATGACTCTAGAGGATAGGATTAAGCTAACAAGAAGAAAATCAAAACAGAAAGAGACGTTGACTTTGAGGACACCTCATTCTTTTAAGGGGGGGGAAGTGTTGTGAGGTAGCACATAAAGCACTTTTTATTTTAATAATAACAAACTAAGCATAAATAAATTATTGTTTTAGCACATAATTGTTTTTATTATTTTATTTTAGCAAGTAAAGATAATTCATAGAACGAAATCCTGTAGGCGCCAACTTGTTTACAAATTATTGGCGAGTAGTTAAAAACCCATGAAGCAGTATTGACTTTAAATCAACAATAGCTCACTCACTGTTTCCAATTCCATTTAGTAGCAATAACAATTAGAACGTTCAAGAACCTAAAAAACTGGTTATTGATGTCATAATGTAGTTTCATTATAGTTTTAACAGAAGATAGCAGTATCAGTGTCTGCACGCTGCCGAGAGAGGAGGGCAACCATCTCCAGTAGTAGATTTTCAGACTTGTTGTTTTGGAATAAAAGTATTTTTGAGACTTAGAAGTTTTAGTGAGATGTGCGAGGGATCTCATAAGTGAACAGTGTACTTAGTGTTAAATGTTTAATGTTAATAAACAGTCTTTGTAACTAACATTCTAGAGTTCTTAATTTAATGCACCATCACCCACAAAGGCAGACCGCTCCCACGACAAGCGTGTCTAGCACTGACCAAAATCAAAATCCTGGTGGTCAAGCTGAATATCCCATTTCATCCCACTTATTGTATAAATATAACGTTTTATCCCATTTGTGATTTCAGGTGTTTTATCTTTATCACTAAATCCCCCTGCCAATATGCTAATCTTAATTTTGGATATGGTGACTCCACTTTAAAACAAGGAGCCAGTGATGTCATGACTACCTTATTTTTTTTCCATTCCGTTTGTGAATTAATTTATAAATTAACTAACTTAGCTTACTAATTAAGAAAATTGTTTAATTTCTCAGATTATTATTATGTACCGTATTTTTTTGTTTTGTTTTTAAGTACATTTTCTTATTGACTATACAACAATGTTCACACACACTCTTATCACAATCGGGATTTAATGTATCTTTTTCCTCCATGTAGCTGATTTTGCTGATTTCATTTTGTCGTCGGCTTGAACCTACCAGGGTTTAAGGATTCACGTTTAGCTGAAAAATAAATTAATTGTTTTAGTTTAAGTAGTTTTATTATTTATGGAAATATTCTTTTGTGTATTGGTAGTACCGTAGACAATAGTGAAGCAGAGAACAAATTTTAAGATGGAGGGGTAATTTGGGTTTTAGCTCTTGTTTTCAATTAAGTGGCAAAAAATTTAACTTTTAATTTACAGTAATTGTTTATTTTTCTTGATTTTCACAATAGTAGTTTATTATGATTTACCTAAAGCAATATTCTGAAAAAGTATCAAAAGAAGTCATAAATTCTTTGTTTTGATCCCAAATAACACACAGTCTTTAATTGCATTCAGCCTATACCCAGATTTGTGAGGTTATTACTTATATGAAACAATGATGGTAGTATTAAATTTATTTTTTATGATAAGGTTGTATACAGAATATGGTTTTGGATTGAACACTTGCATGGTAGTTGTATAAAGCAAATACTTAAAACAAATCTGTACATTCCTAGAAAGAAACTAACATATTAACAATATAAAATAAATACAGCAATTGGCAAAAACATACAAAAACTTAAATAACATTAATGCAAAGTTGAAGTTCGAGTTCACACTGAAATGGTATTCACGCTCACTTCCATTGCACAACACTCTTGTAGAATCAACTTGAAGCTCGCACCACTTTGATCGGACGGCTCCTCCAGGCGTCGGGGCTCAGGCCATCGAAGAAGTCCAGATGAGAGGCAGTCCAATTCCCAAGGCGCATCATTCTCAGTATAGCAGCATGCTGTATATCACCCAGCGGGCCCGGATTCAAATCCCGGCTCGGGGACAAAAGGATTGTTCCCGTTGTTCGGGAGTCACGTTAAGCTGTTGGTCCACCTGCATAGAAAACAGGTGCAGGCATAAAAATGTGCTGGCATTCCAGGCAAGGAGAGCTATCAGTTAAATGCTGATCTCCCTCCAATAAAAAATCCATACGATTATATATATATATACATAAAATTTTAAATAGGCCTTTATAAGAAAATTATTATGACAATGATGACATTCACTAAATTTTTTATTCTTCTGCCTTACATGTCTATACACACTCATAATACCCGTATATAACCTATGTGTGCCGTAATTTAAGTTGTCCTGGAAATTAGTGCTGTCATCAACAAGCGGTATTATAATCAAGTGGTCTTACTAGTGCTCAGAGGTGCCCACCCCCCCCCCCCCCTGGACCAGGACTCACCCCCCTCCCCCAACCGAACTGGCCCCCCCCCACGGCTATAAAATTGTGACCCCCCAACCCCCCCCCCCCCGGAAAAATGTCCTGTTATAAATATAAATTACTCTTGTGTAAACTTTCTGTATTTCATATATCAAGAAATTAATTTAAATGTAGGTTTGGCTGTTTAAAGTTATTAGCTAAGCAACCTGTAAAAAAAAAAAAAAACTGCAACAGTTTTTAGGATGTCGGCTTTGGAGTACATTTTTAAACATTTAAAGGTCTATAACTTAATGAGTTATAGAATTGAAACGCTACGTTCTTAGTAACTACTAAACTAATTTTCATGATTTATGTATCAATTATTAAGAGTCATCTTCACTTTTGGGCTAATACAGTAGCCCATTTTTGCGCAGTCGGCAATGTTAACCATACGGCTTTTATGGTATTTTCTACATAACATGGTATGTAGAAAACATGGTATTTTATTCCCCTGTTTCAGACGCCATTTTCAGCCGATTTTCTTTAAACTTGGTAAGTGTTTAGTTGAACAGTTATTTTAGGTCCCTCATACCTCAAAATTTTGGAAATTTAACAAATATTACTTTCTGTAACGTCCCAAAGTAAATCAATTTTACTTACTTTTAAGATTTTTTTGTAATTCTCATACCTCAAAATTTTGGAAATTTAACAAATATTACTTATTTTACTTACTTTTAAGATTTTTTTGTAATTATCTAGACCTAGATCTAACCTTAATTTACAATAAAACATAAATTTTACTGATAAATATCCAAAAACCACCGTCCGAAACAGGGGAATACGGAGGCATATTTTCAGTGTTATTACAAGGGTTAAGATGACTCTTAAAGAGCATGATGAGTATATATTTGCATTATTTCCTTTAAGTACACGATTATCCTCACGATTAGTCTATATCCTATATCTCTTTAAAGTCTCAAGCCAATGCAATTATTACCGAAGATTAATATTAAAACTAAAACAATTACTAACATTACACATTAAACTCAATTTTTACTGATGTGGCCTAACAGAGGTAAATTCTTATGTTTTTAAAGTGAATTGTGCGGGGTTCACCGTTTTGACAACGTGAATAGGAAGACACGGCGTCAAGACTAAACTTGGTATTTGATTGTTCCGTTTGTTTTGGTGTTTTATCAATCATCATGGACACATGAATCTTTATAAATTCCTTTTTGTGGATGGTTTTAATGCGATCTAATTTAACGTAATTCAATATCGACTTTTAGACTTTTAGACTTTTCGACTTTTTATGACAAACTGCCTAAACTCTTACAAGTTAGCCACAATTTATCACAGGAATGTAAAAGAAAGAGGCGGTGTCTGCATTTTTGTTAAAAATGATATTATATTTAAGGAAAGGTTAGATATTAGTTCGATATCAATCGAAGAAACTTTTGAATGTTCTGCTATAGAGCATAAGGGTATTGAAGACTCTAGAATGTCTGTTTTCATTGTAGTTTATAGAACACCAAATGATCAAAATTTAAATAATTTTTTCTTGTGTTTTGAAAAATTGTTACAATGCCTTGAGAGTGAAAAATATAAGAAATCTATTTTTATAAGTGGTGATTTTAACATTGATATGTTAATTGAAAATGAAAAGAGCTGTAGATTTAAGTCTTTATTGTTGTCTTTTGGATATGAGGCATTATTAAATGAACCCACTCGAATAACCACAACATCAGCCACATGTATTGATAATATTATATCAAATGTTCCTTTAAATGAATTGTATTGTAAAGTAGTTGATTTTGGGATCTCTGATCATTTAGCTCAGGTTGTATGTAAAAAAAAGGAATGTAAAAACGGAACAGATAAAAAATTCATGTCAAGGCGAGTAATAAATAAAAAAAGTATCAACATGATGTTTAACAGCTTAGTTAATGAAAATTGGAGTAATTGTTTATCACAGAATACTTGCAATGATAGCTTTAATGAGTTCTTTAAAATTTTTTACAACTGTTTCTTAGATAATTGTCCAACAAAGACCAAAGCTCTAGTAAAAAAAGATAGAAACCACGCTTGGGTGACAAAAGGAATAAAAGTGTCAAGTGAGAGGAAGTGGGAATTGTATAAAATTTCAAGATGTAACTCCGATCCTGTATTTTTAGATTATTTTAGAACTTATAAAAAAATTTTTAGAAAGGTTGTTTGGGCAGCAAAAAGATTGTATAATTCAAACATGATAAAAAAAAGTGACAATGTAAGTAAAGCATCCTGGAATATTGTAAAAAAGGAGCTTGGGTCAGGTCACAAAGAGCAATGTTGTCCTGCTGTTGAGATCAATGGGGAGGTGGTTAAGGATCCAACAGTAGTAGCAAATTCTATGAACAGATATTTTTCAAGTGTAGCTGAGGGTTTTCGATGTGGTGCCTCTGTCCTGGAATCGGTTGCCACAGCAAAGCAGGTTTCATTGAAAGTTCCTCACTTGTTTAAATTTGAGATTGTTTCTGAATCTTTGGTTCTATCTTGCATTAGAAAACTGAAAAACAAAAATTCAACAGGATGGGATGGAATTCCCGCAAAAGTCATCAAAGACCTGGCCTTATGCATTGTAAAGCCATTGACTCACTGCGTTAATATATCACTGCAAACTGGATACTTCCCTGACAAATTAAAATATGCCCAAGTAATACCCATTTTCAAAAAAGGAGACCCCCAGCAAGTATCAAATTATCGACCTGTAGCTCTTTTACCTGTCCTATCAAAGATTTTTGAGGAAATAGCCCTTTTGCAATTAGTTCCATTTCTTGAATCTAATGAGTTGTTGAGTAGGAATCAGTTTGGCTTTAGGCAGGGGCGGAGCACTTCTGATGCAGTGGCTGACCTTATTTCTGATGCAGTGGAGGCCTTGGACAGATCGCAGAGAACTATCGGTGTTTTCTGTGATTTGTCGAAGGCCTTCGACTGTGTCAGACACAATATCCTCTTTGAAAAACTGAAGTTATATGGCATAACTGGTTCATCTCTTGCCTGGTTTGGAAACTACCTTGCCAACAGATTCCAGCAAGTGGTTGTAACAAATGAATTTAAAGTGAAGCGGTTCTCAGCTTGGAGTCCTGTGGTTCATGGTGTGCCTCAGGGGTCAAAAGTAGGGCCTCTTCTATTTATTCTTTATATTAATGATTTGTCTTTTTCAATTCCATCCAAAATTATTCAATTTGCAGATGATACCACTATGTTAGTTAGGGCACCTTCTATCCCACTTGCAGTTAGTATAGCTTCCAAAGATTTATCAACCATGGAAAAATGGTTCAGCAATAATGGTCTCCATTTAAACTGTTCCAAAACACATATCCTTCATATTCACAATCCACAATTGAACACAGGAAAAGTCACTCTTAAATTAGACTCAGGAGAACAAATTCAATCAGTAGGAAGTACAAAATTTCTAGGTTTAAACATCAGTGAACATTTGAAGTGGTCCGATCATCAGCATCAATTAAATTCCTCCTTATCCAAAGCTTTGTTTGCACTGAGAGTTGTGTTCAAGACTACAGGTCTTAGTGCAGCTCTCATGGTTTACCATTCATATTTCTTGTCCAAGGCTTGCTATGGCATCATCTCTTTTGGCAGTTCACCAATTATCAATAACATTTTCATCCTCCAAAAACGAGCTGTTAGGATTTTGGCGCAAATCAGACCCCGTTCATCTTGTCGCCCTCACTTCATCAGGATGAATCTTCTAACAATCCATGCTGTCTATATATATCACCTATGTATATTTGTAAAAAATAATCATTCATTTTTTTGTCAGGAAATCATACACATCACTACAACACACGTCATAGAGAATCTCTTCAATTTCCTGTTCACAGAACAGCTCTGTATGAAAAATCCCCATTGTACATGGGGAGGAGGGTCTACAACCACCTCCCTATTCAAATAAAATCTGAAGAAAAAATTACATCATTTAAGAAAAAGCTCAAGGACCACTTAACGACATTGTGTCCTTACTCTGTTGAGGATTTTTTTCGAGAAAATTAATTTTGAATCTTAATTTAAAGGTTGTATTTATTTTGTTTACAAATCATGTTTTTTTTCTCTCTTTTTTTGTTTTCTTCCAATGTCATTTAAGTTTTAGGATAAGTTAGATTTAAGTCTTCTTTTAATTTGGACGTGTCATATGTTTACTTGTGAAAATCACAACTATGTAAATTCTATGTGACAAATAAAGAATTTCATTTCATTTCATTTCATTTCATTTAGAATAAAATTTAATAATTGTCTGGTTTTGAATCACAGAAACCTTAAATAGGCCTAACTTACCAACTAAAAGTTTTGAGGTTATCGCGCACGCACAACAGCCAGATTTCTGATTTCTTTATCGTGAAATTTCGTTGACCAAGGCTATGAAAAACGCTACTTTCCGGACAAAATTACTAACAGCTTAATGTGTCTGTTTCTGGTGTTGTTCCATAAAATAAAAACAGATATGAGCAAGTGGATCAACTTTGGCATCGAATTCCGCCGCTTCCGCGAACGACATAGCGAGCGTCATTTACAGCTCGCCCGTTTCCATAGCAACCATAGGCTTCTAGATTCTGCCAACCTTAGAGAAATGAATACAGCCGGCCCGTTCGGAGCACTTGTCGCACGTATACAACTTTGATAGTTTATTACTTTATTATTATTATTTTGTGAATTATTATTTTTTAAAGGTGATTGTATCCAAGATAATTACTGCAGCACTTTATTATTGAATAATGACTAAGGAAAGGCATTAATAAACAAGAAAACATTTCCTTGAAAACGACAAAATGTATTAACAAAATTTAAATATGTATGATTTAAAAAATACATAGTTATTTAAAACAAAACAAAAATTAGCTTATACAAACATAATAAGACACTAGATATTACAAAAAATACATTGATATATACGGTGTATTTTTAATTGAAGTTTTAATTGGTATTTGATAATGTAAATATTACTAAGATATTTATTAGAAATAAAAGCTGTTTGTTTTTAAAACAGAAAAAGTAGCCTCCCTTATTGACTGTATAACATGGCTGTTAAAACCTGCCTATCAATATTTTTACATACAAATTATTTTCACAAAATAGTTAAGATTCAGCAACTTTATAATATAAAAAGTTCTGAACTAAAAATAAAAATAAACTGACAGTAAAGGTTTAATTTTGCCCCCTTCTCTTAAAAAGTAACCACACTTATCATAACAACAAATGATCTGGTAATATCAAATGTCAAATGACGTAGCCATGCACCAAAAAGTTGACAATTCTGACACTGTCTCGCACACGTGTCTTAGATAAGCGTCGTGTAGGCCTATTGTTGTTTATATATGTACTGGTTGTGTCAACAGTTAGTTGTCCATATGCTGTATGTCTAAATTGTGTCGGTAGTTAGTATTCAGTAATTTGGCGACAATCTATAGTTTTATGGTTTATCATGGAAGGAAATCGTTCTAAACGGGGACGTCCACGTACACGCCCAATAAAAGAGCAAAATCTTATCATTCAGTAGGAACGGGCGTACCACTTCGCAGCTAAGCTAATGGCTTTCCATCGTAAAACATTTTATAAATAGTTTAAGGATTTCTTAATTCCTACTTATTTGACGAAACCCTAAGTCATAGTGATGGATAACGCTTCTTACCACAGTATAAAATCCTCGAAAAAGCAGAAACAGTGTATTTTACCAAACAAGTTAAAGCAATACCGGTACAGTATTTCATATTTTGTAATAGTTTATAGTTAACATAGAGTGTGTAGTAAACATTAAGTAGACAGTGATAAAATGTTAAAGTATAATGCAGTTTCAACAGTGTGTGTAAGTTATTGACTGAGCAAACTGAAAAACAAATTTACCGTAGGCCTAAAATAAATTGATTAGTTAGTAGCTATTTAACACATTTGCAGCTAATCAGCTACGTGCCTGTGAAAAGAAACACCTACCGTTTTTTCTTAAATTATTATTGCACCCGTATGCGACACAATAAGGTATCTTACTCAGAGCGCAAGAGTAGTCGCTGCAATGACAGTGACCGTTCATAGCCGCTCGACGCTGGGTATTGTGCGACGCACGCGCACTCACGTGCCTGTCTCCCCTCCACCATAGGAGGGGCCCGGCGTCAATCCTCTTGCCACATAGCCAGTCTATAGTATTCCTTGGTCGCTGGCCTAGACACACAGCATTTAAAACTATGTGTTTTTCCATTACTATAAACCGAGAAAAACTAGTTCTTTTTTAGTTTAGATACTGTAGCAGAGTTAGCATAGTAAATCAACAACAAATTTGACTAGTTGTAAAAATCCTATTTTCTAACTGCATTTGGCCTGTTAGGCCTGTTTGGCCACAGGCTGATAAACTCTTTGATGATCACGTGGATGTGAGATACAAAGTACAAGTTTTGAGTTAGGTATTTGTATTTGAAACTGAAATGTTTTTCAGAAGACAAATTGAAAGCTTTTATAGCCCAACTCCAACTCAGAGTTCAATTCACTACTCACAAGGTTAAACCTGGTTAATGACCAATTAACTCACCTGTTAATGACCAATTTGAATTGTAAAATGGCTTGCCATTTTAACGGGTTTTCATCTTTTGACTCCCATATTTACTTATTTTTCAAGTTTTTATTTTCAATCCTAGTTCATATTTCCGGTCTTGGTCTCCTCAACACAAACTACTAATCAATCATTTTTTTAATGAAAAATAAAATTGACTGTTTCTATTCACTTTACAAATTAGAGTGAATAGAAAAACTTTGCTAAATAAATTGATGTTACTTTTCTCCAGTCCACATGGTCAATAGAAACATTACATACGTGCCTATCATTCACATTCTTGTAAAAACACCCCAATTTGGCAAATAAATTAACATTCAGGCTGTAAGTAACATTACTGTTTGGATCTTAGATTTTTAGAAACAATGCAAATTAACCTTTCTTACAAATTACCTTTCTGTTAAATCTGTTTTCTATGCCATTGTGATCCTTAATTAGAAATTTAGTTTAAAACCCACATTTATACATATTTAGAGGAATTGGAAGGGATTTAGAGAAGAAGTGTTTGCTCACCAAGAACCTCAACAAAAAAGGCGTGATCACCATGGCCACCAAGGTTGCCATACAAATCAACTGCAAAATTGGAGGATCTCCGGGGTCAGTCCCAATGCCTCTTGGGGGCTTGATGGTGGTTGGCTTCGACGTGTGCCACGATGCCAAACAGAAAGGCAAGTCGTACGGCGCCATGGTGGCTTCATTAAACAAGCCCATGAGCAGGTATTTCTCCGCTGTGTCTCACCACGGCACGGGCGAGGAGCTCTCCAAACCAATAACCAATTCTCTGAAACAGCACAACAAACCAATTAATAATTTAATGCTACTCCCCCCATTAGGGATTATGCTTCCGGTCATTTTTTTTTTTTTTTTTAATCAAGAGTAAATTTTACATTTTAAATATTTACCCTATTTTTATGATTTTACTACGGCGTGTTTTAGAGATGTTTTAATAAACAATCATTGGTCTTTTGATAATTTGGCATCAGTACAATATAATTTTGATGAGTTTTATAACACATTTTTACAATGTTTCAATGAGTGTTTTCTTCTAAAATTCAATATAGAGAAAATACAAATAAAACATGGATAACTCAAGGAATAAAAATTTCTTGTAAAAGAAAGAGAGAGCTTCATCTTTTAGAAAGAAAATCAACAAAAATTAGATTTATTGAATATGTTAAAACAATGCAAAAAGGTTTCTTAAATCTGTTTGTTATAAGTCTCGCCACATAAGACTACAAATGGTCATAACAGCTGGGATGGGCGAGGGAGGAGAGGGGGGTACTTTTCCAAAAACATTGAGCTTACGCTACATGTTAATTTTCATGTAACAACTGATTATCCAGTAATTTTAACTAAAAGGTAATGAAGTTAATTTTTCAAGTTACGTAACGAAGCATAGTTGAACTGTCTAGTTGTTAGGCAATAATTGTTGTCATTTTTAAAAATATCACATGTTTAGTTTTTCTAGGTAATAAACAAATTTTGTGACGGTAAAGACATATTTCATTTTTATTACAATGATTACTTACCAATTAAATTCTAGATGAATGGAACACATAAATGTAACTATTTTGTAAAAATTTATAATTACTATTTATTTTTTCATCAACTGTTTGAACTAGGGATGGACGGGAATTATGAACTTCTGTACGTATGTTGTAATTATGTATGTTCTGTACTTCTTTATGAATAAAGATATTTGAATTTGATTGGATTTTTAGTTCGGGGCGGGACGGGAATTTTTATTTTCCGTCCAATTCCGGGACGGGATTGCTCTTCTCAATGCTATCGGGAAATATTCGTTTTGACTTTTATCTGAATGTCGTATAAAGACCAATTAATGTTAAATATCAACTGGTTCTGTTTCCAAATCGTTCCACTTGTTTTTGTATAAGTTACAATGAACCTCCTTTTGTGAAAAGATTTAAAATATCTAATTTTAGCGAATTTCCCTATAGGGAATACGCTATTACGGTAGTAGCCATGGTAAGACCTAAGCCCGGGACCATGTTACTTTTTCATTTCGAGGTCCCCAGAAGCCAAAAACACCGTTAGTTCATTTTCATATATATGTATATATATATATATATATATATATATATATATATATATATATATATATATATATATATATATATACATACATATATCTATGTGTCCGTGGTACTGATAACTTTTGAAAGGGACCTCCGATTTTGATGAAATTTGGTATGAAGGTGTAAGACCAGGTCTATTTTCATGAGTTCGCGAACCAGCATGATCGGGTTATGGGAACGGGGTTTTATGGGGTTTCAAAGGGGTCAAAAATGGGGTTTTTGCATTTTTGGAGCATAATTTAAAAAATTCAACAATTTTAACTAAAACCATTTAAAAGAGCTTAAAAAAACAAACAATTTATTATTTTGAATTTTTAACTTGGCTTAAAAGGTTACGGAGAAAACCCAAAAATATGTTTTCCATGTTAATCTTATGGGAAATCAACAAAACCCTGTATCTCGCTTACTTATTGGAATAACTTGATAAACTTTGGTATGTACATTCACTTGGTAGGGTTCAACTGATATTTGCTTACAACACCCACATGGCGGCAAACCTACGTACTCACCCTTATTGGGTTTATGGGGAAAATTAAAAGAACACCATAACTTAATAATATTTGGTATGTAGATTCACTATTTAGGATTTAACTGATATTTGCTTACAACACCCATATGACGGCAAACCTACATACTCACCCCAATGGGGGTTTATGGGGAAAATTAAAAAGTGCTGAATATTAATACAGTTTGACATTTACCTAACCTAACTGTTTCATTTCCTAACAAAACTAACATTTTCTAACCTCATCCCAAGGCAGCAAACCTACATACCCATTCCTATGGTGTTTATGGGGAAAATACAATATCTCAAGATCGTTTGGAAATTCGCTGAATACGCAGGTCTGCTGCGACGGGGGTATTTATATTTGCAGTATACAATGAGATAAGGATAAAGTATAAATTTTATTGTAACCAAAAAAATATAAATCAAATCACTAAACAACATAATGATAAAAAAGTCCATTAAAAATTTTATAGAAGTTTTGTTGAATGAAATATTAAATGTTTTCTATAAAAAATGAAAAGAAAAATTATGTACATAAAAATATAGATTAAAACAATTGGAAAAATTGTAAAGAAAACAAAACTGTATTACATAAATAGGCCTAAGGCCTGCTCAGTAAAAAAAGTTGAAATTAAAATAAATATTCACACTAAGGAATTAAGTGGTTCAACAACACCATTTATAACCCCAAGAAATGTTTTTTTTTTTTACATTTTTTATACTTATTGATTTAACTGAGACAGGTTCTTACTTAGAGATTATAAAAAAAATTGAAGTTTGAAAATATAAACTATTATACCTAATTATTTTTATTTATATTTTTATGTATTCGTTTGGCTATTTTTTGCTATTTAAAAAAAAGGAGTGTATGATGAAAAAATCAATAAAAAACAATGAAAATTTAAAGTTATAAACATTAAAATCTAATAAATGCATTTGTAATGTTAATTTTTAAAAATATATTTAATGGGATTTGAAGTTTTTCATTTAAAAATTATATTAAATTATAATAAGATGCTTTTAACATTATAAAACAGTAATTCAATTAAAGATTTATTTCTTTAACAATACTTTGCCATTTTATCTTTGATTGGAAAGTCACACAACTTTGGTTGACATTTTGTTTAATTTGTAAGATTTAGACGAATCAAACGAGCCATCCCTTAGTTTTCTACGACAATTGGTTCAGAAAGTAGTATTTGGTACTAGGAGCAAAAAAAAAACATCCTCTTGAATACTGCCAAAGGTTGAACAATAGATAAGCTGAACAATAGATCGTCTCTGGTATCCGTGGAATGTGGTTGCGTGTATTTGTGCGGTTCCGAGATCGCCGGCCAAGAATGCTAGCCGCGATCGCCGACCGGGATCGCGGCCGCCGCGCCGTTCGGCAGTTCCCCACCCGATAAATTCCCGAGTAAAAAAATATCCCGCCCGATTATCGGGACAAATTTGCTCACGAAAATTTTACCGAAATTTCGGGTCCCGTCCATCTCTAGTTTGAACACAAGAAAGGACATAAACCAAATGTAGTAGAGCTAATTTGTAAATGCCACTGATACAGGAAAATTCAGGCAAATGTGTCCAGGCATTATTATTTGCCATTATGTTTTATGTTACAGGATATGAAAATGGAGAGAGCTAAAAGGGCCAAATTTAGAGAACTATACCAAAAAAGCTATGGTTTTCGTAGTTTCAGCAGCATTAGAGAGGAGTGTGTCTACTCACCTCCTGGCAGGTCTTCATGACTACGGCGATGCGCGAGATGAGGTCGGCGGCCTGCTGCTGCACTTTGGCGCTCTTGTTGTTGAGCCGCCACAGGATCGTACCGCAGATCTGCGGCAGGTACCCACGGCCTGCCCCCACTTGCCCAGCTGGTTCACTATGGTGCCGAAACCATTCAACATCACTGCGTCCTGACACAACGACAACAACAAACTGTGTTAGAAATCGACACAACGACAACAACAAACTGTGTTAGAAATTGGCACATGGAAAACACAAAAGAAAATCTAATGTAAAGAAATATATAATTTTGAACTATGTTTAATATGAAAAGTTACAATGTCAGGTTAAAATTACTCTTGAAGTGCTAGACTGATAAGACGGAGCTTGTTTTGTTACAAGTTATTTGAGGAGGGAACTCTTGAATAAAACAGTAAGAAATGGGAACTAATTTATGAAACAATGTAGTTCCTGCTGAATGTACTTCAGCAGGAACTATTCTTACAATCGAATTAATGCATGTAAAGTTATTATTTTATTATCATTTGTTATTATTATTTATTAAATACTTGGATGGAGATTTTTCTGTTATTCTTTTGAACTATTCATGTTATATTGAACAGACTTAGATTTAGTATGTTTTAAGTTAATGTTTCTATTTGTGAAAAAAATATTATTTTTTTTTTTTTAATGTGACCAATACGTGCCAACAGTCAATTGACTATGGTCTAATAGTGCACCAAAAAATCTGAACTATGTCACAATATTTAGGAATAAGTAATAAGATATTTTCAAGTTATTAAATGTAATATGTGTATTTAAAGGATTAATAAAGCACTTTTTCTTCTTCGTCTTGTGAAATAATGAATTAGGAATTATGCAATTTGCTTTATGTATGCTTGAAGTTCTTTGTATTTATACTAAGGTTTAGAGATCGGGAGGAGTTCAAAGCCATAAATATTTTCTTGTAATTGTGTGTACCTCGGTGGTCTGCTCCTGGAAGGCATACAGGATGCCGTAGATGAACTGCTCCTCGAGTCGGCCGTCGATGTCTGCTGCGCCCAGGTTGGCCATCGTCTTTTCAATGCTCTCCATCACCATCTTACGGTACTGCTCGTTCTCGTCTTTCAGGTCGTCCACCACGCGGTTGATGATCTCCGAGGCCCCTACCTTGCTGGCGATCTCCACCGTGGTGTTTACCAGCTGCCAACAATACACACATAAACATTAATGCAACTGTTGCAAAATGCTTTAATTAAGTTAAATATTAAAAGGTATTTTCTAATGACAAAATATTTCAAACAAAATGTCAGATAAATATTTGGGAAATCTAGGTTTGAAAAGAACAATTTTAAACTTTATATTTCCTAGAGATTATATCTCTTAAAGCGATTGTTGGGGAAAGAGGCGTGAGGAAGCCAGCATTTGGCAGGCAGACTTATTAAGGGTGCAGACATATATGTAAGTTAAAGGAATCAGTAGAGTTGCACTGAGTGCTATATTTTAAAATCATGTCAACCAAACCCTCCACAGTGGAAGTAAAGCTGGTGGCACTAACTTGTGGTTACTACGGTAAACTTCCTCTAATCCAGCATCCTACAATCCGCATGCTTAAATATGGTACAACTTTCAAACAAACTATTGATAGATGTATGAAAATAATAAGGAGTGATCAAGTTCCATTATTATCTGAAGATGCAAAGGGGCAACATTGTGCCATTCAAAACACTTTGGAAGAAAGGCGAGTTGTATTCATCCGACATCGGGTGACATTGTTTAATTCTCATTTTAGTTTTAAAATCATGTAAGATATTTTTCATTACAGTATGTTTGGCAATGTTTTTATACCGTAGGTAGTAAAGCTTTTAAAGAATAAAATGCATATTTTAAAGTAATTTTTTCTCAAATTCACAATTTTTTGACATTTATCTAAGGTAAATGCCCCAAATACCGAAAGTGTACCAAATACCGACAAGGTCACATTTGATCACAAAATATAAGCCATTCGTCGTATGTATTGGCTACTTTCAAAGTCACATGAGTTTGTGGTCTTTTTTCTATGAGAAAAATAAAAAGAAACACTGTTCCACCTTTTATAAGTTTGTGCTTGTAAGTTTTGTTTGCCCTTGTTCCTCTACAGTGCTTTTAGTTAAGAATCTTACAGGTTTCCACTAGAAACATAGAGATCTGCCTTAGGGGATAAGTATTTTAATAATTATATGTTTATATTAGACTTAAGTTATAATTGGTGACCAAAAATAAGGATTTCAAATATTAATCATAAATACTGCTATCTTTTTTTACTTGTAATTTTATTTGCGATGTTGGTATTTGAAACAAAATTTCATCACTGCACCAAACACCGACATAATGTTGTCACCATTGTCGGTATTATTTTTTCCCAACCATCAATACCAACACTTAATATAAACTATATTTAAGTTTCATATTTCACATATATTGTAATGAATTTTATAAATATTCATTATAATGTTATATAAAATATTATTCTGATATTTTTGTTTTAGTGTTTGCCACAAATTGTTAAACTTCACCATACTTGTAGTGTTGTAATTTATTGAGGTTATGTGATACGTATGGTATAACTTGTTTGTGTTAAATAAAAGAATATGTAATTCTACATATTGCATTAAATGTTTCTCAATTCTAATTTTTTAGTTTTGTTTAAAATATTATACCAATATAGTACAGAAACTAACTCGGCAGCGGCGGGAGCCGTCTGCTGGCCGGCCGCCGCGCCGCCCCGTTACAGCTGTCGTCTGCCGGCAATTCACTCGTTTTCTACTTCTGTCGTCTATTCTCTCGTAGCGTAAATTCGTAATATTTTGGTATTTGTTTGCAATTTTGCATCTAAATGATACTGAAGATATTCAACTTACTTTTATCAAGTATGAATAAATTTTACTTAACTTTTTAAATTAGTTTTCTGTAAAATTAAGAGTTAGGTTGTCTTACTCACCAAATTGAACAATCTTCAGACCTTGAAGATTTTCATTTCGGGAGATGGATAATGACAAAATATTAAAACAAAAATTGTGGGATGGGTAAATAAAAGAAAAAACAACTATACAATATTTTTTATTAGTACGATATGCTCCTCTTCCTTCTCAAAATGGTGTTAAAATGTCGATGTCGGTAATTAGGACTTGAGATGTCGGTATTTTTTGTATTGTTGTCGGTATATTTAGTAAATTGACAAACTTGTTTTCCCAAGTTTTAGGTGCTTAAAAACGGTCAAGATTATCGTTTTTCTTAGATCTTTTAATGTAATCTGAAAGTTTTTAAAATGGCGAAATTAATTTATTCATAATACTCAAGCTTTACATAACCTTTAAGTCTTTTTCTGCTAATATAAACTGTAATTCGGCCTTAAGGTGTCGGTATTTGGGGCATTTACCTCAGCAATTCGGAATATTTTGTAATCCTGCATGTGTCAAGTCCCCCAAACATGCCGGATTAGAGGAAGTTTAGGCCACTCCTGTATTTGATTTTTAATAAGAACACAGCACCAACCTAACTGTCCTCTGCTATCTCTGGGAGCAAGTGTAACACCAAACTCGAATCAAACTTTTAGAGTCTGGAGAAATCTTGAATTTTGGTCAAACTGGACTTGATCTAAAAATTTTAAGGACTCAAAAATCTCTAATAAAAATGTGGAATTTCTAATTACATTTTCAGTTATAAAAATCACATTTCCATTGTTTCCCGCATTAAAAATTTTCATACTCCTACAAAATTTGTAGGAAAACAAAAACCATGTGCATTTAATACTTTTGAAAATACAAAAATTGTTATTACCCAAAAAAGGTTAAGCCCTACTTTTAGGAGTATATTAAGAGAGAACGGAATACCTTGTACAGTATAAAACTGAACCTAGGGATGGGTCGATTCCACTTTTTTTATCGATTCCGAACCCAATTCTAGCAAATCGATTCCCGATTCTCGATTCTGATTTAAAAACTTTAAAAAATAAACTTGCAATTGGATTACAGAACAATGAGTAAGTTAACTCCATTTCATTTTAATATTGAAATAAACAAACTAAATTTAAATTATTAGATATATTTGAAGAAAAAATGTATTACCATTACTTTGCATACCGGTTACCTAGTGTTGACTCATCAATGTTAAAATATTCTTCTTTTTTGTAGGGAAAGGAATTTTGAGTAAAATAATTGCATTTGGTTTTAATAATATTGTTTTAGTTTGAATTTTAATGGCAAGTTTTTTATAATACGGACATTTTCATCTTTTTCAAGTGGTCACAGTTCGTCGGCAGCAATCACCCAAAGACGCTAGCGATCCTAGTGGTTGGCTGCTGCACTTACCTTTCTGACAGGCGCAAACCCAAACAAAATGAATTGAATGAACAGTACCGCTTCCAGCCACCAGGGTCGCTGTCGTTTATTGATCAGTAACTTAAGTTTCAAAGGACGAACAGTTTGATTGACTCGACTGTCTACCAATAGTTGTTAGACTGTATCTCGGTAGTTTACCGTAGTAAGCTAGATGCCAAGCGATGTTCTTCCTTACATTTGTTTTTTAATATTGCATAGTTCTAAATCCAAAATAATTTTAGTTTGTTGTGTAAAGGAGAGGAATAATGGATGAAATAAATCTTTAACACAAGTAAAAATATGTTTCACTTGAAACTGATGTGAAAATATTATTAGTAATATGGTTATTTCAGGGTGTCTAGCAATTGTTACAAATTATTTTATAGGCTTTTTCAAGACTTTTATCGAAATTTCAAGACCTCACATTTTGTATAAATACTAGTGATGGGTCGGTTGCAAAATTTATCGGTTCAGTTTCGGTTCGGATTTTCACTCGAACCGGTTGTCGGTTTTTCGGTTTACTTTAGATGTAATCATGAAACAACTCAAGGTTACTATCTAAAATTATTCTGATGCCCATTTTCCGCCTTTTATACATTTATGCTTTTTAAATAAGACCAGTTAGTTATTGCAAGAAAATATATAAATATTAAATGTCTATCCTACTATAACCCTCGCCACGTATCTTGACGAATGAATTTGCACTACTATTCAGTTAAAATTATTGGATAATCAGCTGTTCTATAAAAATTTGCATGTGACATAAGCTCAGTGTTTTTTTAAGTACCCCCTTTCCTTTCCCACTTGTTTTTGGCCATACGTCAACTTATGTGGGGAGACTTCTGTATAACTGGTTTTATATATTATCTGAAAGTGTCAAAAGAGCAATACAACCATTTTAGTGGACAAATTTACAATGTTTTTAAAAAACTAAAACTAAAAGATAAAAACTTTGACTATTGTATTTTTTTAGGAATTGATTAAATATGAAGGAATAAAATCCAACCATTTAAAAAAAGTTTAGAAACCCCATTAAATTATGGCTTAAGAAAGGTTTTATTATTCCATATCTATTTTTTTATTACTAGCTATTATGTGTTATACAAATGCATTTTGATAAGATAATTATTTTTAGCTTCAATTCAGTAAAATAATAATTTAAATATTTATAAAAAATAAGGACTGTTGTAGTATTTTTGAGTTCATTATGGAAAAAAACATAATAACAATAGTAATAACATTAATTCACATATATCCGTTGAACCATAGGTCGTACAACTTTGATTAAAGTTTTATTCAATTTGCGAAAATTAGACGAAAAAAATGAGCTATAATTTGTTTTTGTCCGACAATTAGAGCAAAAACCGAATATATTGTACTAGGGAACTGTTAGTCGTAAATCAGATAAGCGATCGCCGGCCGACCAGATGTCAAACAATAGAGCTCTTATGGCAGATGTTCCGCATTCCATCTATCCTCTCGTATTACAATTGTATTGTTATCTTCCTAGAACCAGACGTCCTTTCCTTTGTGATTGAATTCTGTTCAACTTTTTATCTTTAGTTAGTTTATTACTCAATTTTATTACGTTACTTAATTTTCCCGACCTTTGTTATGATTTATATGTTTATTCCCGACTTTATTTAATTTCTATGCTAATTCCCGACTTCCCGACTTTTCCCGACTGCTAGACACCCTGTTATTTCATCGTAGTTTCGCAACTTGCTATTTTGATCACAGTAGTCGGTTATATCGTCATGGCGGCTGCGAGCGTGCGCGGCCGGGAGTGACGACGACGACTACTCGACTCGATTCTCGAGTATTTGTAACTACTCGACTCGAGTTCAAGTAGGACTAATTACCCGAGGTACTACTCGAAACTCGAGTACTCGCCCACCCCTAGAAAATGTGTAATTTTTATAAATGCCAATAGCTGCTTAAACACAATTTTCTCAGGTAAGCTATCTGAATACTTTCTTCTAATTTGCAAACCCAATAAAAAATCCAGAGGATCTGAAATAATAAAAGGCCCATGTACTCCAAAGTGTGTCTATGACAATAAAGAATCTTGAATCTACTATTTTCAACGCAACATAGGGTGTGCAGCTGTCCTTTCCAACTTTTCAATCTTAAAAAATACCCACACGTAGTCAAAGAGTTGGCAAAGGTGTTTCATAAATTATAAAAAGCATCATATAAAATCAGCCAGGGACAAAAACCCCTGGCTGATGTAGTTTGGTGTGTACCTTTCCTCGGTGGGTCCTGATACCCTTCCAGAGCGGCTTGAGCACAGAGTCAAAGCTCTCGATACCGTAGGGCGTGGCTGCCTCGGCCAGCGCAGCGATCGTACGGACGTTCTGCTGCTCGTCCACCAGTCCATGCTCGATGATCTCCACCAGGCTTTTGAGGTGCGGCAGAATGGCGCAACCCATCAGAATGGCGATCTGTTGCACTATCTTTATACCTGCAGAAAAATTCCACAATTGGTTGGACTAATTGGGTGTGACTTCATGATTAACTTATAGTTTACATGTTGGGTTTTTTTTTTGCTCCAAAAAAAAAAAAAAAACGTGAGAGCAGAATAATGATTGTTACCAATTGTTGAATTAAGAGATTACGGAAACATAATTAGTAAATTGCTCAAACTCATTTTGTTTAGTGATTTGTGTAGATGAAAATTTTATATTAAAGTCCAGATTATTTCTTCCTGGACTTTTATTTAAATTCCAAAGGGTACGTGACACTCCAAAACATTTTTGGCAATGATCGATTATGCAATGTACGCATTACACAATGTATGTAACTATCACACTTCACACATTCAGCATTTGTAAAAAAGACTAACAGCAAACAAAGAGGTTATTTAATGGTCGTGTAAAAAATAGTATGCCTATAACTTTTCAACCATTTATGTTTGTAAAATGTAACATATTTTCAATTAATTTCAGTAACTATCATGGATTGGTTTGTTACAAGGAGTACTAAATAAAAACAAGTTGCTAAACAAAAAGTTCATTAAACCACTGAAACCAAAAAGCCTTCAAATTTTTGGCATATTTTGATGGTAAAAACTATGCACAACATTTTGAACTTAAAAATATTTTAACATCAATATTTTTTATTTTCAACCACTTGGACCTTGCTAAAAATATTTACTGATGTAACTTTTTTACTGACCAGTGTGCCGAGCCTGCCAGGACTTCTTGCTGCGACAGCCTTGAGGAAAGGCAGCAATGATGGAATGCTGAGGGCAGAGGCCACGACAGCTAAGGCCCTCGCCGTGGTGTTACGGACGTACTCATCAATGTTGTCGATGTCGGGACGCATCGTGGAGATCATGGTAGCGAGCCCCGCGGCCTTGGCCAGGTTGGATATGATCTCTCGGCCCTCCACACGAGCGTAGTAGTCCTCGTCAATCAGCAGGGGTTCTATCACCACCAGGATCTGAAAGGTAATGTGTGTCACATAAAGGAAATCAACTACTTAAGGATGATACTTTAGAATCCTTCCTGCTAACAAATAGTAACGAGAAGTTATTTGAAAATGATTTCTTTTCAAGTAGAGCAAAAATTATTTAAGTCTAAATGTCATGCTTTATTATATTTACAATATACAGTCTAATAAAACTAATAAAAAAGATATCCAAGTTTGGAATGTTAATTTTTGTTTGAAGCTTCACACAGTAACTTGTATATCACACGTTTCAAAGAGACCTCTACACCTACAGTACAGAAAATATTACTATTATTTTATTAAAAAAAATTACTAAACGAATAACACCTAAACAAGATATATTGGGTTGGAAATAAATGCAACTCAACTGGTTTATCTAAAGAGAGGATGGGCAAAGTGAGACAATGCAAGTGGCACAGTATTTTCAAAATTTCAATTCGTTTGGCACTCTGTTTCAAATAATGTGCAACCTTGTTTTGTTTTGCCTCACTTCACCGTCTCTCTTTGGAGGTAATCCAGTTGGATTCCTTTATTGTTAACTTTATTCATAATACAATCTAATTTTTCTTCAGTATTATATCCAAAACTGGCTTGGTTTGTCGAAATTATAATCTGTTAACTGGCTTTAAAAGAAGAATATTAATCTGCTAATTATTCCTTAACTTCAAAACCGCAACGCAGATTTTTTTTGGATCCGGCTTGGAAAGCTTCAATGCAATAACCTCTAATCAACAAGCATCATTTGCCCAAATTGACCAGCAGATGGCGCTCCTGGTCCTCATCAGCAGTGTCCTCATCCTGGGCGACATCAGCAGTGGCAGTATCTGGTTGAACAGCGGCCCAGCACCGAACTCCCGCGCCTTGTCTGTGATCTGGCGCAGCGCAGCCATGCGCATCGGTGGGGTGCCATTCTTGATCTTCAGCAGCAACTTCATGATCTTCCGTTCCTTCTGCTCCTCCGGGCTCAATGACTCCTCATCCACATCGACCTGAACAAGCAGTCGAATTAACTTCTATAAAACATTGGTGCTAGTTCAAGACCGAAAAATAATTTAAACATAAGGTATTGTAACACCATGAAACACCAATCTAATACTGTATTTCTATAAAAAACTTATCACACTGAAAAAGTTTTTCAGTAAAGTACCTTTATTTGTAACATTGGTATTGTGAAATCAGTCAACTCCAATCACATTTATCACAAAAACATTGAGTTATTTTTTATTTATTTATTTATTTTATTTAAAACAGGGGAAATTCATGTCCACAATTATTTTACACAAACTAAGGTCAATAGACATGATCCTATTGCTACTACAGCAATTTTTCTATGGTTTGATAGTCATTGAGAAATTTTATTACAATGTTTGATTAGTATTTGCAGCCATTTAACACATCTTCATTACTACTGAGTTTTTTTTGCACTTCAATTGTCATTGAGTGTATCATATGTCTACATTGAGTAAACGAGTATTGTTTTACTGATGAACTCTATCTATTTCAAAAATTGTTCTAAATCTATCTGAGTCTAGTCCCTATTTTAGTTAAGAACAACACATCTCTCATGTGAATCAAACTTTAATGTTGTAATTGGTATTTAGATGAAGCAAATTTAAAATAGAAACCCAACCGGTGACCAATCATGTTTAAACAAATGAACCTAAGTTATGATACTGACCAATAACTTATCGAAGTACTGTGCATCTTCTGGCTTGAGAAATGAAGGTTTCCTTTAGGCTGATTGTCAACGTATTTGGCCGATTTATCTTCGGTCTGCATGAAGAACCCAGTAGGAGTGCCAGTGATGGGGGTGGGGGTTGCCGTCAACTTCCGGGCCGGTGTGCGGATAGGAATGTATCCTATGAAAACATTGAGGATAGCCAAGCCAGGATGAAATTTATACTGTCCTACACTGTTTCAAAAAGATAATATGCCCAGTAGAACCTCTCATATCTGACCATGACAGCCCCGTGGGCCATAGTTGGAACAGCTTAAAGGTCAGATATCGGGAAAAGCAATAAATGAAGGAATTCCAAACAGTATTGACTTTAAAACATTCGTTAAAACAGTGCAAGATTATTGTCAAAGCATCTTTCACATAAAAAAACACTGGAAACAACTGAAATTACAGTTTGTGATACAAAAACAAAGCATAGTGCCGATCAGACACACTTTCAAGTCTGAACAGGCTTTTTAACGGAGCTTTAGAGATGGTCGGACACGACATCGGATATTGAGAGGAGTCGGTTGTGGGACGGTCGGATATGAGAAGTTCTAATGTATTCACCCACAGTATTTAACTCAAGTAAACCTAAGCACTAATAACACAGCTAATTCAATAATAACACCTTTTTATTTTACTACTTCAGTACAGTTTGACCTCCGACATTTACATATTAGTTGTCCTTAAATTGGCCATGTAAAGATACACATATGATACAATCTCCATGCAATTTCTTTGGTAAATAAGAACAGAGTTAAACGTACTTTTTTTATAAAGAAAGGTTGACAGGCCTCCTTTTGCTTTACTTTAAATTGGACACAAAGACTATTGATCTGTACGTGGATCGTATAAGACAAAGTAAGGTGGTGAGCCGATACAGTACAAGGGAATACTACTGATTACTGATAAAAACTTCCTGTTAGATTGCGGATTGAAACCCACGACATCACTGTCATGGTCCCAAGTCCCACGCGCTAACCACTACGCCACCGACTCACTCAAACTGGAAGGTTACTTACCTGCTGGGGGCTGAAGAACCTTGTATCCTGGTGGAAACATGGCATCGAGTTCATCATCGGTGAGGGTCGGTTCCTCTCGTCAATCTCACGTTCCCAGCGATAAGCTTGCAGCTGTTCTGGCGTCATTGTCAAAAGATGACTTGAACCACAGACACAAGCCATATTAGTTCATTTACAAAAACTTGAAAAACATCTAATAAAGCAATTGCTATCGTAAAATATTAAAGCTAAAAAGAAAAAAATATTATGTTTTATATATAGGTGATGTTGAATTTTGAACCGAAATACATGAGTTTGAAATTAATCAAAATTATTTTGGCAAGCTCTTCTCATTGAAATTTAATTCTAATTTTAAATTAAACTTAATTTGTATTTATTGTAATCTTAGTTTTTAATTTAAAATTAGTAAAATCAATGTTTTTTTATTATTATAATTATGATACAAAATATCATGCAAGTAGGAGATTTCAAGATTGGTTTATAGAGAGAAATTAAATCTAAATAATACAGCCATAAAAAATATTAGTTATGTGTGACTGACCTGGAGTGGGTGTGGCCATGGTGTCCCGTGGGGGTGACCCCGCTGGGAGTCAGCAGCGGTGTGGACAGGTGGGGGGTGACGGGGGTGGCCGCTCTAGGGGTCATCTGGCTTGAGGGAGTCTGCGGTGCTTGCTGGCCCCCGGGGTTGGAGTCTCTTGTATGAGGTCCCCAGCACCGCTGCGCTCCGTGCGAGGCGTCTCCGCCCACCCGCTCTGGCAGGGTGTCTCTGCAATTCATACACAATTAGTCAATAATGGATTTATCAGCATAGGAAATATACAACTATTTCTCAATAGTTTTATTGAAATGGTTGTAAAGAAAGAAATAAGGTGTTGGTATTTCATTAAGCCAATTGAGATTGTTGTTTAATTTTGTTGAAACTTCCGCATATTACTTTTGACACCCAAATGATGATACATTTTTTCTATTACAAGCAGAATAATTAAATAATATATACATCAGAAACAGCCCAAACCAGTTTTATTTGCAGTTTATTTTGATTACCAACACCAAAAAGTTTAAAAACAACTTTGTTTGACTCAGTATTAAAACAAATGTGAGAATCCTAATTTAAAGACTAAATTAAATTTGCTAAAAAAAGTCAGAAAAAAAAAAACAATGCCACAAAGAAACAATAGACTCAGGACAGTCATATAAAGAAGGACCATACCATATGCCAGAACACACTGAGAGCAAAGTTACCTCTTCCCGTTTTGGGCGTCTCGTCCCAGCGGTTGCGCCGGCTGGACGCCCCCTTGTCATGGGAGGGGGTCTCGCGGCCGGGTGTTGCGTGGCCCGGAGTGGCGTGTCCTGGGTGTGGCACCCGGAGTCTCCCCGCCCTTCCCATGCCCGGGCGTCTCGTCCCAACGTGTCGTGGCTGGTGTCGCTTGCACATCAACAAAATTTTCATTATTTGAGTTCAGGTTTGCTCTAGACTAGGATATAGAAATATGAATTAGTCTTCATTTCTTTAACTACAAAATTTTCTATAGTACATCGGTGAATAACTATCATCTTATTATGAATGTTTTTAAGACCAAACTTTAAAATGTCTTTATTGTCTTGACTATTTATGAAAGTGCTGGCCTTTATGTGAGAAAATTGAGGTATTAAAAAATGTGTATTGGAATACTTAAAATATCATATTGTCTCTTAACAATTTAATCTCAAGACAAGTTAGGGTAATTTCTTGCAGTCATACCTGTGAGGGGAAGGTTAGGCCTCCTCAAGGTCTATCAGTACATTTTACATGGAATAGCCATATGATTGATTAAAAATTATTAGTCCTGGAACCCATTCTTTACTATGATAAAAAATTTTTATTCAAACATAAAACAATCTTATTTAGCTAAGATAAAAATGACCTAGCCCATTGCATTTACAGCTTTAGCCTAGGCCTATATTAAAAATTGTGAACATGTAAATAAAGGATTATTACAAGGGATTTTGTTCCCCACTTTTTCAGCACTTTCTTAGAAGGGTGTTGCGGTAATGGGTGTACTCACGAGTGGAGGGAGTTTTTATTGTAACTAAAGCAATCTAGACAACAATCAACAGCACAGACCTGCTCCTCTCATTTAAACTCTATTGTGATTGGTTGGCACTAACACATAACATCAGCTAACCTATCCTTATTTTGTTATTTAGACCTATAGCAAATAAAACAACTAAAGTCTGGTCTAATCAAAGTATCAAAAATTTTTAAAAAAATATAATTGAATTGGGGTAAAACATTTATTATATCAATTCAAAGTGCTTAGACACGGGAGGGATTTAGAAAGTAAGGCAATAAAGGATAATAATAGAACGGAAAATTTTCTAATGGTTCGAGGAAGCAGGATTTATTAACAACTGTTACTAGTGAAATCGCCTGCTGTTCAAATTAATTTCACTCTCAGATAATTCAAGTATGAGAAGGCCTTCCTGTTTCAACAATATATGACCTTACTCTAGTTTCCATGCTCATGTATATATACTGTATATCGTCGCCTAAGAAACAACACCGCCTAAGTGACAAAATGCAAACTTTTCAGGAGAGCCAAAAAACTCGCGAGGGATATAGGCGGTGTTGTATTACATGAAGAGTACGATATAACTCCGCCTATCTCCAAAAAACACTTTAAGCTATTAATTTGACTCTTAAAATGTTTGTTTTATAACCAAGACGATAACTAACACTATCTATGATCTTTTAAAATTTAATGGAAATCAATCAAAACGGTAAATAATTTTAATTTTATGCAGAGTGACATCCATCTCTTGTTGACTACCATGCCAGAACAAAATTGGTTGAAGTGGACATTGGCGGTGTTTTTTTAGTTAGTGAGATAGGCGGTGTTAGAAGAATCACGATAGCAGCGAATTCTGTTGGATTTTCACTAAACTACGTCGCAAGGACGTGTAAAATGCATACGTTTCCATAGAGATACAAAAATCTCAATTTTGCCAAAAATGTCACTTTGGCGGTGTTGTTTCTTAAGCGACGATATATGGATATGAAATAGTAAACCACAAGAGATGTTGTTCAAGGTTCTCATAACCACTCACATCCTCCTTGTCCCACGGTGAGTCCGTTGGCAGTTTTGACTTCTTGGCAGTGGAGGGAGTAGAGTCCCCATCCGCAGTGACCGGAAAAATGACCGGAAGCATAATCCGTAATGGGGGGAGTAGCATTAAATTATTAATTGGTTTGTTGTGCTGTTTCAGAGAATTGGTTATTGGTTTGGAGAGCTCCTCGCCGGTGCCGTGGTGAGACACAGCGCAGAAATATCTGCTCATGGGCTTGTTTAATGAAGCCACCATGGCGCTGTACGACTTGCCTTTCTGTTTGGCATCGTGGCACACGTCGAAGCCAACCACCATCAAGCCCCCAAGAGGCATTGGGACTGACCCCGGAGATCCTCCAATTTTGCAGTTGATTTGTATGGCAACCTTGGTGGCCATGGTGATCACGCCTTTTTTGTTGAGGTTCTTGGTGAGCAAACAATTCTCTAAATCCCTTCCAATTCCTCTAAATATGTATAAATGTGGGTTTTAAATTAAATTGGCGACATTCTTGGCGAGACCACGTGGGACTTCTTCTTAATAGCCGAGTATCGGTGAGGCCAGTCATGCAGCACAGCCCCGGAATGACATAGTTCTTATTGTTGTGGTCTGTAAGGACAACAGTACCAACCACAACTCCTGTGTATTCGTGCATCTTTCTCCCTGAAACGTAAGAACCCAAATTACTGTAATGCAACATTTATATTTTATTTTTATCCTGTATGAAAAACATGTTAAATAAACTCCCTTAAAAGTTATGATTTAAATCATATTAAAGTTAAGTTAAAAATAATACTATACAAATTTATAATTTTAATTGCAAGTTTTCCGTTTATCCGTGGCACTTAAGAGATTAATTGAGCCTTGACTCACACACTCACACTCATAGAGGCCCGGATCCAACACCCTCGATGCTCGAGCTTCAGAATGCTTTTTAAATAGCAATATAGTCGAACTATGAACCTTTCCAAACAAATTTATACCTAAATTAAAAGTTTTGTATTTGTAATAAGCGGTGACTTTTTCACGGGCTTTCAAAGTAACAATATCAATCTTTCGGAGGGAGATTAAGTGATGGAATCATTAGATAGCTGTTAACAAATACTATTACAAAAGTGAAACAGATGTTTCACTTTTGGTATAATAGTATATTACAGTACAAGTAAACAGGTGTACCAGTAAACATCTGGTACACCTGATGTGTTCCTCTCACACTCTCAATTTTTGAGTGTGCTTGAAGGTACTGTATGCAAATATGAAGGATTAGAAAACCTGAAGACAACACACAACACTTCACTCAACCTGTCGATGCCAGCTCCATTACACAGTAATGTGGAAGGAGAAGGAAATGCAGCTGCTGCTACCACAACACCACCGACAGCCATCCAAGCCAAACCAGTGGAACGAGACGCCGATACCACCCACAGCTCGCCCTCCAGCCATCCATCACAGCACCATCAACATTCACCTGGTTGTAATTTAAACTCCTCTCTCAACAATACCATCAACCTGACCTAGATTCAAATACATAAAAAATACCAAATAATCATGTTTGTTCAACTTCAAATCTAATCACTATTTTTAATCAAAACATTCAACATTTGGACTCGAGAAAAGAATCTTTGGAAATAGTAATTGAAGAAATTAAACCTAATATTTTAGTTTTAACAGAACACAGCATGAGTAAATATGAATTAGAAAGATTTAATTTAAATAAATATTCAGTAACTTCTGTTTACTGTCGTACTACCACTTCAGGAGGGGGTGTGGTGATATTGTCAGAGGCCGGTTTGAAGGCTAAGTCTTTAAAATTGAGTAAACTTGAAGATTTAACTGAAGATAAACTTTTTGAATGTTGTGTAGCAAAATACAATGTAAATAATTTTAAATTTATTCTGGCAGGAATTTATAGAAAGCCTCAGCTTCAAAATATAGAATTTTTAAGTAGATTAGATCAGTTGTTTGAAATCTTTGTTTCAATTTATGATGTAGAAAACTTTATAATTGCAGGAGACTTTAATATAGATGTTTTAGGTTCAAAATCAGAGGTCCATGATTTTAAAAATATTCTTAAATGTCACGGTTTTAGGTACATGGTCGACTTTCCAACCAGAGTTGCAATTAATTCTGCAACAACTATAGACAATTTTGTAACTAATTTAGACCAATCTTTGACAAATGTACATGGTGTAATAACAGCCCTATCTGATCATGATGGACAGGTTTTAGAAATTATAACAAAATCCGTACTAGAGCCAGAACGAAAATACCAATACATTGAGCGTAGGGATTTTTCAGAGAGTAATATGGAAGTGTTTCGTAATTTGCTGTCACGTGAAAGTTGGTTTTCTATGTACATAGCTAAAGTAGAAGATAAGTTTACAACTTTTGAAAATATTTTTCAATATTATTTTAATATTGTTTTCCAAAAAAAGAAAGTAAAAAAAAGTTTAAACCCGAATGAGTCTTCCTGGTTCAATACCGAGCTAGTAGAGGAACATAAGGAGATAGTAGCTTTGACGAAGCAGGCTAAACGTATTGGTAATAATGATTTGTTAGTTTACTGTAAACAGTTGAATAAAGACTATAAATCCAAGTTGGTGCAATCTAAAAAATCGCTTTACGACAGCCAAATAAATAACTCTGATAACGTTTGTAAGAAATCATGGGAAATAATAAATAGGGAGTCAGGGAAATCTAACAGCAAACCAAAAAATTCTATTCATGAGATTAAAATAGATAATACTATTATTAAAGATCCCTCAAAAATGGCAAATATTTTTAATGAACACTACATTAATGTAATAGAAGAAATAGTTCACAAAAATCCCTTAATCAGAAATATGGCAATTAATTTATGCAACAGCTCTTCTGAAATCCAAATCAACAAGGAATTTAGGTGTAATCCTGTTACCGAAACTGAAATAAACAAAATTATTTTAAGTTTAAAAAACAAATTATCTAGTGGGCATGACGAAGTACCCTTAAAATTAGTAAAGTATGTAAGATCATGTCTTTTAAAACCACTAACCCATTTAATTAATTCTTCTTTTATTACTGGTAACTTCCCTGAAAGTTTGAAGGTTGCCAAAATTGTCCCGATTTTCAAGAATAAAGGAGATGAATCCGGTGTAAGTAATTATCGCCCAGTATCTTTGCTAACTTCAATCTCTAAAATTTTTGAAAAAGTAATGTACAACCAATTAGTAAAACACTTAGTAAATAACAACCTTTTTGATGAACAGCAACATAGTTTCCGTAAGGGGAAATCCGTGACTACTGCTCTTCTAGAATTTACTGAAACAATTATCGATGCAATTGATGAGGGGAAAAAAGTTGTAGGAGTCTTCATGGACCTTTCTAAGGCTTTCGACAGCATCTCGCATACAATACTTCTAAACAAATTGGAAAAACTGGGAGTAACTAAATTATCTTTGAATTGGTTCAGTTCATATATCTCCAACAGAAAACAGTACGTTGAGATTGTTTCTTCAAAGAGTAATAAAAATACTAAAATATTATTCAGAACCATTAATTACAAAGTATGGAGTCCCTCAAGGTTCCATTTTAGGCCCTTTATTATTTATTTGTTATGTGCAAGGGATGCCCACAGTATTAAAAAACAATCTTGCCACTAGTAGCAAACTGGTTATATATGCTGATGACTCTAATTTAATTTCCTCATCAAAAAGCTACCAAGATCTTGAATTCACATGTACAGAGCAGCTAAAAAACATTCAATCTTATTTTTTGGCAAATAGTCTATTTTTAAACACTGAAAAAAACTAATTACATGTTTTTTTCTACAGCCCAAAATAAAGAAACCCCTAACATATCTATAAATATTGATCAAAATCAAATAGAACAAATTAATGTCACAAAATTTCTAGGATTAAACGTAGACTGTCACCTAAGTTGGGACTGTCATGTTCAATGTGTATCAAATAAAATTGCATCTGGTTTATATGTGTTAAAAAGGATGTCTTTTCTGTGCAATTTGGAAACATTGAAATCAATATATTTTGCTCATGTACATTCTCATTTATCTTATGGATTGGCTATATATAGAGGAACATCAAAACAAAACCTTGACAAAATTCTAAAACTTCAAAAAAAAGCTTTAAGAATTATACTTAAATTAGACATAAATGAGTCAGTTAAACAGCATTTTTCAAAATTAGAAATACTAACTGTATATGACCAATATATATTTGAATGTGTAATATGTGTCAAAAGCCAGTTTCATAAACAAAATTTCCACAGGAATACTCATTCACATTTTACCAGGAACAGAGATGCAATAAATCTATCTCAGCATAGATTGAAATTCTTTACAAAAAAAGCAATGCATATGGGATCAAAATTTTTTAACAATTTGCCTCTAAACATAAAATCTAAAATAGACAACTCATGTTTTCAAAATATTTTAAAAACATATTTATTGCAAAAGAGCTGTTATTCAATTGAAGAATATTTTTCTTAATTTAATCGTACAAAGCCCATCGCTAAATAAAAATACTACGTCACTTAAATATTTTTTGTTGTGTTTTATTTTTTTTAAAGGGAAAGTTTGTAATAGTTTTAATAATTTTATTTATGTTTCTGAATTCTTTACTAATAAAGAGCATCTTTATCAGTTGTCCTATGCCTTTGTATTATTGTAACTGTGTTCTTTGTATTGACACTATTCATGTATGTATGTACAGAATGAATAAAGAACTTTTGATTGATTGATTGATTGATTGATTGATTGATTGAACACCTTATGGATGAATCAACGTATGATATTTTTAACCAATCTACAAAAAATCTCCAAGTTAGAACAAATGTCTATTTTACATTAATTTGATGCCCCTAACTTACTACAACACCTTTGTGGGTGTTATATATTTTGTTTATTATTCATTATAGGATCCTAAACTATAATAAAATGTTAAAGTAACCTCGTTGGTTATTGTCTATGCATTCCGTTATCAGCAGGTACTGGTTTGAATTGAGACTCGATCAGTTGTTAAAATTGAAGCAGATTGGTGAAAAATATTTAAATAACTAATTGGGTCCAAATTATTTCAAATTTTGGTAGAGTTTTGACCAGTAACGATCTCTAGTCTTCTTATATATGAATAGACAAGCTTAATATTTTCCTCTTTTTTCTCAGCTTGTGGGGCATCGTAGGAGAAATCCACGGTTACTAGTTAGTGTCCTGTAGATGAGCAGAATCCAATTATAACTCACATCAACTTCCAGGTGGATGCTGTACAGGCTTTCAAGGTTCCAATTTTAATCTTATGGAAGAATGAATTTAAATTGATTGAATCATTAGACAGCTACAGCTATTGTAACGAAAAAGTCTAGAAAAACAGGTAGAACAGATGTGAAAAGGATAACATATTTTTTTAACTAATTGGGTACAAATCAACTGAAATTTTGGTTATTTTCGACCATTGGCGATCTCTCGTCTATGTATTAACAGACAAGCATGATTCTTTTCCTCCTTTTTTCTCAAATTGTATGTATCGTAGGAGAAATCCGACCACATCAATAGAAAGGTAGTGCCGTGTAGATAAGCAGAATCTCATTTTAATTCACATCGGCCTAAAGGGATTCTCCCTACAGGCTTTCAAGTTTTCAATCGAAGAAGGGTAACTGATTGAATCATTAAGCCAGCTATTGTAATACATTACACAAACTGTATACATACATACATGTATACATACATTTATACAAATGCAATAGGAAATCAGTAAGAACAGATGTTTTAGTTACACATTTTTTAAGTAATTGGATACAGACTAAATGTATTATCCCACTGGTTAAGAAATATTACCACAACAAATGACATTTTACGCAACAGCAATGGAATTCGAGTGATGGAAGTGCACATGGGGGACATAATCAGCGACCTCAAATCTAACAGTGCCATAGCATTTGCTAACTGTATCTCTGGTGATTTCAACGACACCAGGCATATGTCTGCAGGTGTTGTAGTACCTTTTAAGCAACAATTTGGTAGGCCCTATGATTTATGATTCTGAAATCATAAATAGTTACTTATCTTTACAAACCTCACACAACCAGGCAGCCACCTATGGCCTTATTACTAAGAAAAGGTTTTATGATAAGCCTACAACGAATGATTATGACGCCTTCCAAAACCTGACCAACATTATTGAAATGAAGCAACATGAAAGATTGATTTGTCCACCTATGGGGTGCATAAGAGATCAGATTTCGGTAGAACAGTTTACATCGAACATTGTTAAATTCCAACGTCACACTGGTGTTCCTGTCACCATACTAACATACAATGAAAAACCACATGGATTACTAAAAAATTGTTATGTTCTACAAATATTTCATTGCAAAACTACATAAAGAAGTTAAAAAGTCCATAGAGACAATAAATAGGAATCAGGAAACTGTACCCTGCACAACAACACCATGCAACGAGCAATCATTGACGGGCAGTGGGGAGTCCTCATGTGAACGGCCAACTACGACCGACCTCTCGATTGCGACCCAACCATGCGAGCAGCCGGCCAGGCCCTCACCAGTGTTGGTACTTGGTAATCTAACCTACGCCGAGAGTGTTTCAAGTGGAGATCAAGTTTGTAATAGTCTTCCTGAATTAAATAAAATTACAAATGTAACTGCTGTAAACTTTAAACTAAAAACATCTGACAAGAAATTTGATTTTGCTTATGATGTTAATTTTGTTGATATTTATGTTCATTGAGTTAAGTTTGCCGTACTATTCTTTAATAAATGGGTAAATGTAAGATTAATTGAAGATGTTAATTTGAAATAAAAACTATTCTTATGCATCATTTTATCACCAAACTATACAAACATTTAAAGTAAGTTAACAGAAAATTACTCGTTGCAAAACTAGACACCAAGAGTGCTGTTGCAGTTTCCTCTTTTCAGACACCACAGAAACCAGCCGAGTTTCGTTACTGGTTCCCAACAAGAGTTATGACCGATGACTCTCACTAACAGACGACAATACTTATTTGTGCGTTACCTCTGAGTTGTTGCTAATATGAACCTCTAAGTGCACACTGCCATACGAGCATTTTTTTTTTTTACGTAAATACCAGCTAATTTTCATACTGCTTGAATTTATAATTCAATTCTAATTATAAAAGCTACGGCGTGAAAACACACTTCTTGTGACATAACCTATTACATTTAATGCTGCTCATATTTCACGCGCATCTTCATGCTGCGTTCATGCTTGAAAAAAACTCCCGTGTTGCCGTAACCTAAAGACTAAGGGTACGGCCACACAAGCGATTTTTCACGCATAAATGTAGCATGAAAATACGTGAGAAATATGAGCAGCACAAAATGTCACACACGGCGTGTTTTCCCGCTGTAGGCCCTAGCTCTTATATTGAAAATTGAATTATAAATTCAAGCAGCATGAAAATAAGCTAATAATAAATAGTAAGTTTTACCGCGTGAAAAAACACCTAAACATTTAAAGTTATTTGGTTATGATTGCCATTGAAGGTCCAGGGAGAAATGATTGTAACTTTGAAGCTGCTTTTGCAAAGTGGTTTTTAAAACTAAGAATTTTAGATTAGGCTATGTATTGTTGACTAGGCCTACACCAGGGTTCTTACAACCATATCTCAACAAAATTCAAGGACTTTTCTAGGACTTTTTAAGGACCTTCCTTGGTTTTTAAGGACCACAAGAAGTAACTATATTTACATCAATTGATAGGATTACACATTGGTTACAATTAAGTTGTTAAAAAAAAAAAAAAAAAAAAAAAAAAAAAAATAGTAAGTCTATGCAGAATGGATAACACTGGGCATTGGGCCTTACACAAGTTTAAAATTTGAATGCTCAACAATTAGCATAAATAAAGAAATTGAGAGTCAAATGAAAATGTGTGAGTTATTAATAACATTGTTAAAGCTATGGTTCACAGTTCATAACGAGGTGACCAATTATGGATCTTCATTGCTATGTATGAACAAGATTTTTATCCACGAACTAATGAGTTATTTAACCGTGAAACTAAGAAATGTGTAATTTTTACACAATGTTCAGTAAATAGTCCTAAAAAAAATTGAGGCTTATGTGGAACTAAAAAGTACCCGGTATTTTTAACACACAAACAAGACCCAAGTATACACAATAAAAAAGAAAAGTAAAACAATTTGTTTCTAAATCGTTAATGTTGGTTTCACAGTGTCCAATATAGCTGTCTAGTATGCATTCTGCTGCAGTACCTACATATTATATGCTTCAGTTAGATTTAAAATATGAGTATTAAAACTGTGTATAAGAATATTAAAAATTTAAGGCAACATAAAACATTTCACGGTAATCAAGAAGACCATACTGTAACAATATTCCCACAAAATTCAAGGACTTTTCAAGGACCGTACTAAAAATTATGAAATTTCAGTACTTTTTAAGGCCTTCAGGACTATTTGTTAAATTTCAAGGACTGTTAAGGACCGTAAGAACCCTGCTACACCTACCTAGCCATGTTCATATGTTGATATTTGAATCCGGAGACAATTTGGAGTTGCTACAACATTTTTCATTTTGCTACAAATATCCAAAAGCTTGTAGCATTTTTGCTCCAAGAAAATTTTCCCCAGCTTAAACCCTGGCTATTTTCCTTTAAATTTTCATTGACATTACCAGTACACTAATTACAAATTATTAATTACCTACATCAATAATTGTTTTGTGGTCAGGTTAGTAACTTATGTTTTTGTAAATCAATGTTATTCTTTTCGATATCAAAAACGTGCATCTTCGTTTGATTACACAAAACAAGACACTTTGTCTTTCTGAAAAGTCAAACAAAAAAGGCAAAAAATTTCTGCAAACTGAGGCTTCACCATGTTTTGAGAGTAATCAAACATTATCACAGTTTGGGAACAGATTATTCATAACACCACAACCTTATAAAAATTTAATTTGACCTTAGAGACAAATATTTTTATAATTTCTGTCACTGCCCTTTCAGCTGCAAACCTATCTTCCCGCTGTGGCCGTTCGATCTGTTGTGGCCGAAATTCTCTTTCTGTTAATGCAATCTACGACGGTTTCACACTTTCTGTGACAAAATCGCATTGTTGCCTGTTGTTCTGCACTGGTAGTTTCATTTTATTTTGTAAAACTATAAACTTGGAAGCAATTTCAAAATAAATTAGGAAAAAAATATTAAAGATTAGGTTTTTGTCCACTTTTTATACAAAATTGCAGGGAAAGATCCTTAACTTTTGGACTATTTTTATTTTTCTTAATGTACCGCAATGAAAGGGCTAAAATTGTGTTAATTATAAATCAAACAGTTGAACATGGAAGGAATTTCTCCCAAGACCAAATTCCCTCCCACTTCCTTTCTGACCATATTTCTCCCTGCACATCTAACATACACCTAGGACCTCAAAACGAAAAATACTATGGTCCTAGGTTAAGGTCTGATAAAAACCTACTACCATAACTGCAGGTAAGCTGTTTGGGCTATCTATTTTTAACCCAATCCAGTTGAATTGCCAAAACCAATATAGGTAGGCCTAGTTTTTATTGGCGAATCAGTAAAGTGGAATAAGCTTACAATAAAAATTATAACGATTTAAAACCTATCAGGGGTTTTAACGCAATTATCCTGGTCAATGTGTTCTTCATTTATTTTGACCACAGTATGGGCATCTTTGGACCCTTCTTGTAATTTGGTGAACATTAGATTGACAAAACCTGTTGTTTCTGGAAAATTACAGAATTTTATAAATTTACTGTGGCTACAAAACATAATAAGAATATAAATATGACACAAACGTTGACCTATAATGACACAACTGTATTTAAATTGGAATGAATAAGTTCTTTAAAATTTTATTAATTACCTTTGAGTCCTGAACATCTAGTAGTAAGACGATCCATTTTAAAATGTTTGCTAAATGTTTGCTATTGTACTGGCTACAATTTTGTTCCAAACTCTTCTCTTCAAAACTGTGTTTTGTTTCAAATTGTTCTTACTCTGTTGTTTCTGGAAAATTACAAAATTTTATTAATTTACTGTGGGCTACAAATTATGGTGCATATATTTCTTCCCTCTGATGTAGCACTGTTTATTTCTAAACTAAAAATGTAGACTTAGTATGGTGAAAACTAAGGGACAAAATTACAGAGGGAACAAATAAACACTCACGTAATTCACTAAACAGTTTGTTTATTTCTTCCCTCTGGGAGCCAAGTGTATATTTTTGTTCCCTCTTCCCGGCAAGCGTGTATTTCTAAACTCTGGCACAATCAGCAATTATGCAGTTTAGGTGCCACCTCTTAAAAATTGTAGTTTTTTGTTCCAAACTGTCAAAAATACAACCTAATTTTGAAAATGATAGTTTTTCCCGCGGAAAAAGTCGGAAAATGTCGGAAAATCAGAACAATCGGAAAAAAACATTTTTGTAGTAAAATGGGTTAAGTTAGGCTTGCCATACGTCCCGGTTTGACCGGGACAGTCCCGGTTTTTCACTCATGTCCCGGTGTCCTGGCCGGTTTTGCCTGTGTTCCGGTTTTTTGTAAAAATTGAGAAAACACCAAATTATTATTAACAAACCCAACAATTTGTTTGATTTTATGTCTTAAATTCAATTTTCTTATGGATACAACAATATATATTATCATTACTAGCATTAAGGTTACAACCTAATTTTCAGATATATATATATATATATATATATATATATATATATATATATATATATCGTATGGCAATAATAGCCAGCCACCAACTTCAGAAAGATATAAAACATTCTCTGCGGTGCTTAGCACCTGCGTCAAAACATTTAAAAACTAAACTAAAAACATAAAGTTATGATCTCTCTTTACAAAGCTAAATCCAGGGCGCTAAGCCATTGCAGCCCAGCTTCACTTGCACAATGCAGCCCAATCAATCCTTCGGGGAAAGCACTCAAAGGGCGCTCATTGACTATGTGAGTCATAGTCTGGAACTCCGTTCCACAGCGGCATGACTGGTCTTCTGTCATTCCCCATTTGTATTTCCAATAATTACATCTTCCCACTCCAGTGCGGAATCGACTGAGAACGGTCCACTGCTTCCGAGGAAGATCCATACCACTTACTGCTAAGGTTGGGTCAGCAATTAAAAATTGATTCCGGCCTTGGAAAGAGTCCCAGGAGGAAGTCCAGTCGGTATGGATAGAAAAGTCTGTCCCCGTCAACTGGGATGCTGTCCGCAGTGGTGGTCTTCGGGACCTCAATCTGCCCGTCTCCTGGGGTAGGTAATCATGGATGGGTAGCTGTGGAGCAGATACGATCTTATTATATTCCCTAGTAAGTGCCTCCCTTCGTCTTATTTCAGGTGGAGCGATATTACACAGCACTGGGAGCCAGGGTACAGGTGTTGCCATGAGTGTACCACTTATGGCTCTCATAGTCCTGTTCAGTTGGACGTCGATCTCTCTGACATGCACACTGTTCAGCCACACGGGAGCACAGTACTTTTCAGTAATTTCGGTAATTCAGTAATTTTCAGATGGCAATCAAATTGAATATCAATTGAAATTTGACGAAAGTAAGGTGGAGGATAAGGGTTTGCTATGCAAGTCTAGTGCACTTGTGATGTGGAAGTAATAATCAAAGGATTGAAAAAGTTCCAGTAAAATGTGAATGACAAGAAGAGGAGAATAATTTATTACTGTCGCAACTTCATTTTTTTTCAAGAAGATTTAGGTCCTATCTTTTGAGTAACTGTTAGACAACTGATTTAATTCTCTTTTTTTTTATTTGATTTATTATTAATTCTAGCTCAATATAGACATATTATTAACTTTTCCAGACTAAAATGAAAATTTTGTAAGCAATAAGCTACAAAAAATCCAAGCTTGAATGTTGTGTAATTGAGACCAAAACGAATCGTACTCTATTAACTAAGGTGGTTGGGGGTAAGGGGGGGGGGGGGAGGTGTTAGCCTACATACTGGCCGTCCCGGTTTGGTTCTATAAAATTATGGCAAGCGTAACTAAGATCTTATCTGCTCCACACCTACCCATCCATGATTACCTACCCCAGGAGACGGGCAGATTGAGGTCCCGAAGACCACCACTGCGGACAGCATCCCAGTTGATGGACACAAACTTTTCAAACGACTGGACTTCCTCCTGGGACCCTTTCCAAGGTCGGAATCACTTTTTGATTGCTGACCCAACCTTAGCAGTAAGTGGTATGGATCTTCCTCGGAAGCAGTGGACTGTTCTCAATCGATTCCGCACTGGAGTGGGAAGATGTAATTATTGGAAATACAAATGGGGAATGACAGAAGACCGGTCATGCAGCTTTGGAGCGGAGTTCCAGACTATGACTCACATAGTCAATGAGTGCCCTTTGGTTGCTTTCCCGGAAGGGCTGATGGGCCTTCATTGTGCAAGTGAAGCTGGGCTGCAATGGCTTAGCGCCCTGGATTTAGCTTTATAGAGAGATCATTAATGTTTATTTTAGTTTTATTTTAAATATATTGACGCAGGTGCTTTGCACTGCAGAACATCTTTTATTTATTTAATTATTAGTATCTTTAAGATGGCGGCTGGGTATGACAGCCATACGATGTATATACAGGGTGTCCAGCTTCGACTGTCCGAAACTTTTCCATGTTGTTCAGCTAGCCAAAATAAACAAAAAAGTTGATATAAACATATGTCCTAAAATGCTTCGTTAACCCGCTAGCCGCCATTTTGTTTTTTACACTTAATAATTTTTATTTCCATAACGGATAAATGGATTAGGTTCATATTTGGCATGGACCTTTAGTACAACAATGGTTATTAAAAGAAAAAATATTATTTTTTTCCGTCACATATTTTCAAAATGGCGGCCATTTTAAATTTTTAACCTCAAATATCTCAAAAAACGGTAAATTTTATAAAAATTTTACAAGACACAAAAAAGCTGCAAAATTAAATTATCTAACCAATGATACCAAGTTTGTAATTATCTGACAATAATTAATTAAGTTATTGAGATTTTTGTCTATAAAATCATTGATTTTCCATTATAATGCATGCAAATTTAGGTTAATTTAGAAGAAAAATCCCAATTACTTTATTAATCGTTGTCAGATCATTACAAACTTGGTATTATTGGTTAGATAATTTAATTTTGCAGCTTTTTTGTGTCTTGTAAAATTTTTATAAAACTTACCGTTTTTGAGATATTTGAGGTTAAAAATTTAAAATGGCCGCCATTTTGAAAATATGTGACGGAAAAAAATAATATTTTTTCTTTTAATAGCCATTGTTGTAGTAAAGGTCCATGCCAAATATGAACCTAATCCATTAATCCGTTATGGAAATAAAAATTATTAAGTGTAAAAAACAAAATGGCGGCTAGCGGGTTAACGAAGCATTTTAGGACATATGATTATTTATTTATTTATTTATTGGCAATGAACGGCATACGCCAGTATACAAAAAAAATTACAGTTAAATGATACAATACAATTTATCAATAACACATTTGAACAATAACTTACATTAATACATTTCAGCATTCAAGATGGCATATTAGAAGAAAATTTACTTTCAAAGAAATTACATGCAGAATATTATTATGAACAAGTGAAGACATATTTCTTGAGTGAAATTAATCCAAACATAACAATACAATAATAGCAGCAAAAATACCAAGATAATAAATACAAGCTTCAAGAATTTTAACATGTCAAAAATTGTCAGAGAGACTTATTGAAAGACTTTGGCATTGATGAGGGCAGAATTTACACTTAATATGCTTGACTAGAGACAGAGAGATAAAATATATTGAAAAAATGCAACAGTATATCAACTTATATGATTATAACATATGTTGATTATATCAACTTTTTTGTTTATTTTGGCTAGCTGAACAACATGGAAAAGTTTCGGACAGTCGAAGCTGGACACCCTGTATATATGGCAAACCTAGGTTAAGTGGGTGTATTCAAAATGACAGGAAAATCGAGCTGAACACAAATGTTCAAGAATTATCAAAATCCGTGCATAAATAACGAAGTTATCGCCAGAAAAGCGGTGTAAATGCGGAAACCGGTTAGTGACCATGTTTTTTAAAAATACGTCAAGTGGGTAAGGTACTCAAATTAACTAGGATGTTAAGCTGATCACAAATATGTAAAAATTATTTCGATCCGATTTTAAATAAACCGAAAATTGCAGAAAAAGTGTTGGAAAAGCCATCAGATGAACTTGTTTTAATACAGTTATTAAAGTATGCCATGTGGGTAGTCAAATGACGCAGAATTTCATGTAGAAAACGAATATATATTACATGAATACAACAATTTAGTGTATTAATGTATTAATACAAATTGTTGTATTATGATCCACTGAAAAGTCAAGCTAAGTTAGCCAAATCCAACCATTTATAATTAGTTAGTAGAAAAAAACAAGAATTTTTTTCTGAAAAATTTTGAAAGCCAAGAACACTTCCAAACAAACCTGTTCAGTTGTTAAGTCCCTAACAAGTGAAGAGTATAATAATGTAAACAAGAATTTAACGTTAAAAATTGATAATCAAATTGTTAGGTAATGGCCCTTTGAAGGCCGTAAATGAATTCAATAACTTCTTTGTGAATGAAGTGGAAAAGCTGACTGTTAATGTTAATGCATCATCAAATTTTATGAAAATTAAAACACGGGAGACTTTAGGCTTAGGCCTACTGAAATGGGAGAGATGTTGGAAGTGCTTCAACAGTTTAGTTCAAAACAAAGTAGTGGGGTTGATGAAATACCCTGAAACCTGTTGAAGGATTGTAAAGAAATAATAGTGAGTCTTTGGAGGAAATAATCAGTGAATATTTTTGTTATGTTAAATTCCCAGACTCCTTGAAGGTCTCTGAAGCCATCATACAAATACATAAAAAAGATGACCATGGAATTGTTAAAAACTATAGGACTGTATCTGTTCAAAATTGCTTTGCCAAACTGTTAGAAATAATATTTTCGAGGCGGCTAATGAATTATTTTGAAAGTAATCAGATATTTAATGAAAATTAATTTGTTTTTTGAAAAGGGCGCTCAACTACAAATGCCATTTTTGCAATATTATCAGCAATTCATAAGTAAAGTAGATGCATTGGAAGAGGTTTTGTGTATATTTTACGACCTCAGTAAAGTGTTTGACCTCTTGACCACAACCTATTACTTGGTAAAATGCACACATTGGGCATAAGAGGGATAGGCCTACCTCTGAAATGGGTGAAATCTTATTTGGAAAATCGTCAAATGATAGTAACCATCAAGCACACAGGAAATTACAATATTATTAGAAAATACAAATCCTCAACCTCGAAATTAATAAATACAGGCGTGCCACAGGGGTCAAACTTTGGCCCGGTTCTCTTTCTTTGGTTTATGAATGACATGCCGGATCACATACATTTTGGACAAACTTGGCTTTTTGCCGATGATGTTAGTCATTTAATTAATAACAAAAACAAAGATATTGCACAAGAGGAACTAAATGGCATGAGCAACTGGTGTAAAAGTAATAGCCTAAACTCGTTCTTAACAAGAAAAAAACTGTTATTTTAGAACTCTTTAACAGGAAAAAACCTTATTCTACCCCCCCCCCCCAAGTCTGGACGGCAAGTTTGTACATTTCAATAACAACATTAAATATCTTGGAATAACACTTAGTGCAGATCTGAGATGGAATGATCATATTGGTCTTGTTGCCCCTTGTTTGTCATCAGTGTGCTATTTGATTAGGAGACTATAATACCTCATAAGTAGGAAGTCCTTCTAAAGATTTACTATGGATGTTTTCATAACATTATGAGTTATAGAATCATATTTTGGGGTGGCAGTGCTGATGCGGAAAGAATTTTCCTATTACAGAAACGGGCAATTAGACTATTATCAAGAAAGGAGCATCTTGCACATTTCAAACCTTTATTTAAAGAACTTCAAATACTGACCCAAACTCAAATTGCTCACAACTGATATTAGATTGTGATATGTATGTCAAGAATTGTTATTTACCATGAACTCAGAAGTCCCTCGTTACGCAACGAGCCAATCCAACAATCTACATGTAACACATGTGAAGACATCATTGGCCAAGAATAATCCAGAAATAATATGGGTCAAGATTTCCAATAAATTGCCAATAGCATTTAAGCAAATTTAAGATAAAACAAGATTAAAGCAACATCTAAAAACGTACTTGGAAGAGAAAGCCTATTATGATTTGAAAGAGTATGAAGATAGAGGCTATGGTATATAAAAGAAACAAGAAGAAGGAGATGAGAAAAAACAAAAACCATGACGACTAAGACACAAGATGCTTCTAGTGGGATCAACAAACTATAAGTAAGTAAATACAGAAACGCTGACAGACAAGAACATTTGCTAGGGACGCCAATAACTGGAAACCGATGCAATATAATCTAAAGCTTTTAAGAATCGATAACTCAAATCAGTTTGATTCCTACATAGTTTTCAACGATGCAGCTATTGTTTTTATACGATATTTAGTCGATCCAATAAACCGAAAGCAGACAGCTTTTTTGACAATTAATAGTTGCTATGAGATAGGTCCGAGACCTGTGGAGATTGTTTATTTCTTTCCCTATCTCTTTTCTGCTCCATACTTTATGAGATAACATCATATTTACTCAATGTTTAGATTTAGATTATATCTAGGCCTAATGTAGGCTAATTTAGTACATCTACATACAAAGGACTGCCTACAGTACTACTGCACAACCTAGAGAGAATCTAGGCTAGGGTGACCAAATCATTCTCAGAGGAAACCGGGACAGCTCCGAGCCATTGATGTATGCTCCGAACAATCGAGGTATGCTCCGAACATGTTCCCTTCAGTTCCCCCCCCCCCCCCTACACCAAGCTGTATACCGTACCAACCAACTGGTCCATATTCTTCTCCAGATAAGAATTAGGCTTGGTAAAATTTGATTGATTCATAGTATTTTTAACTACAGTTTAATAGCAGATTCGCACAAAAACAAAGTTTCAAAAATGTTCTTAACTTAAACCCTTAGTAAACTATGTTAAATGTACCATTGTTCAAAATTCGTGTCATTGAACGATAGTAATAAATATTACAGTAGTTGATAACATTACAACATACTATTGACTACAAATAAAATGTAGGTATTTATGGTAAAAATAGCGAAATGAAAGATTTCAAATGATTAAATTTTACATTTTACATCAGCACTGATTGTGAATGATAATGATCGAGGCGATATTTTTCTTAGTAATCTGAAAAAGTTCTTAGTTACTGGGTTATGTTAGTAGTCCCAAATGGTATTATCTATATCTATAAAATTATACAATAATTATTGGAGGAGACATTAACTCCGCATTTGATGTCAATGAGAGTAAAAATACTGTTTATGATTTTTACTTGGTCAGTTTGGTTATCACATTTTGAATAATAATCCAACGAGACTCAATGCTTGCCATGATAATGTTTTTTTTCAAATGTTAGTAGTCTTAAATTTGAAGTAGAGTTTTCTAAGTTTCCTTTCTCTGACCATGACTCACTTAAAATTAAGTCACATTTTTTAAAGCCACCTTGCAATAAACAGCCAAAGAGTCTGTTGGAGTTCTCTTTAAATAAATTTTATATTCCTAAAAGTAGTTTTTCTGATATTTCTGGTTATTTATTTGTCATTGATTGGAAGCACCTTTTGTTATCTTCTGTCCATAGTTGTAAGTTTGAGTTGTTCTTTCAAAAGTTGTTGAATGTATTGAATATGAATGAATGAATATCTTTTTTATTTTCCAATCATCAACATAAAAATAAACAGTTTGCTCATACATAATATTAATGGTATATACATTTTTACATATACATATATTAACATATTCATTTTTAATTTGTTGGAAAATAATTAGGGCCTCAGAGGCTAGATGCCTGTAAGAGGTTCCTTATCACTTAATTGGACAAGTGATAGCATTCACTGGACAGTTAAATCAACCTAACTTATAACTGAAAAAATCTCTTTGTTTCATCAACTAGCCTACATTACAATCAGAGACCGTTTTACACATAAAAATAAAATAAGGCAAAATATATTTCCAGATAAAATAAAATAAAACCTAATATAAATTCAAGTTTCCAATTTTAACAAAAAATCTTATATTTTTGTTAGGTTTAAGAAATTGAAACAAAATAGTAGTTGTAATGATACAAATAGGCCTAAAAACAATAAATCCAGACATGACAATACCTAGTACCGGTACACAGAGGAATTGAGGGTGATGAAAAACTACATAGGGCCTAGGCCTAATATATTTAGATGAGGTTTTTAGACACCCTGGTAATGAATTGGTTAAGAATAATAAAAATATTGTTCTTGCTCAGTATAAGAAGTGTATTGTAGAGGCTTAAAAACTTTTCAATGACAATATCATTGAATCTAGTGATAATAAAAGTAAAACAGCATGGTCAATCATCAACAAGGTTAGAAAAAAAATCTTGGGGTAAAAACACTGCTGTAACTGTATCCCCAGACAAATTTAACTGTTATTTCATTGACTCTGTTAAGGAAATTAAAAATAAAATTGTTAAACCACTTGTTAAAGCTGAGGAGTTAGTTAAAAAACATGCCATTACAAACTCTGTATTTAGTTGGGTATATGTAACACCAGATGATGTTATTAATGTTACAAATAAAATGAGTAATTCTGATAGCTTAGTTTATTACAATATTTCAAACACATTAATTAAAAAACTTATAGTTGCTACTGCTCAACCCCTTGCTTATTGCTTTAATTGCTGTTTGTTTGATGGGTTTTTTTCCGAATCAGCAAAAAATTGCAAAGGTCCATTACACAAAAGTGGGAAAAAAGATGATCCTAAGAGCTATAGACCTGTATCATTGGTTCCTGTATCAAGTAAAATATTTGAATCATTAGTATGTAAGCAGTTAATAAATTATTTAGAGTACAATAATCTTTTTGTGATTCTCAGTTTGGTTTTTCTAAAGGTCGGAACACTGTACAGGCTATCGACTGTCTTATTTAAAAGGTTTTAGTTGCTTATGAAAATAAATGCTTTGCTCAGGCCACATTCTGTGACCTGAGCAAGGATTTTGATTGTATTGACCACGGAAAGCTCATTAATAAACTTAAGTACTATGGTGTAGTTGGTAATGAACTCTCATTTTTCCAATCGTACCTTAGTGGTCGATCTCAGTTATTTTCGTGTAATTCGTGTAAAAGGTATCATCTGTCTTATATATTGACTTTGGAGTTTCCCAAGGCCCAATTCTTGGACCTTTACTTTTTTTAATAGCCGTAAATGATTTGCCTTTCAATACTGGGGCTGAATGTTTTATGTATGCAGATGATAACTTACAACTTTGCTCAATGTAAACACAGACCTAAATGTATTGAATAACTTAGTAAGTAAAAAACTGAAAGATGCATCGGTATGGTTTAGGGCAAATGGTTTACTGTTAAATGACTCAAAAACGAAGCAACTGATTTTTAGCTTAAGGTCTACTTCCTCTGAAGAAAATTCTGAACCAATCAAGTTTTTCAGTATTTTTGTTGACAAAAATACTGAAAATACTGGAGCTCACTTGGGCCCCTCATATTAATTTCATTTCTTCTAGGCTATCAAAAATGATATTTCTATTTCGTAGGCTAAGAGATGTTGTCGCTATTAATTGTTTAAAATCAGCTTATTTTGCTTTATTTTCAATCTGTATTGAGCTATGGCCTCGTTCTATGGGGTAACTCAAGTAATGTTACGGACATTCTTGTGCTGCAAAAGAGAGCCATTTGTGTTATCAGAAATTCAAATGGGCTAGAGCAGTGTTTCCCAACCTTTCTATGCCCGCGTACCACTTCACACTTTTAAATTTTTTTGACGTACCACCCGAATTTATACCTACCCCCCCCCCCATTATCATTCCCACCCTTACGATATAGCCAGGAAGAGCATAGGACTTCTATTTGATATGTTTCACTGTCTAGTGAAACATATAATGAGATAATGACATCACTAGCCTAAATAGTGGTGTGTGAAAAATGAAACGCAAATTTACAACAATCATCTTAGAAAAGTTCTATTTTCATTGATTCAAGTAAATTGGAATAAACATAATAGTTCTAAGATATAACAATATGAATGTGATTTAATTAAAATAATAGTCCTAATATAATTAAACTAAGTTTTCATGTTTCAAAATAAAAACTGATAGCTGCAGGTTTTATAAACAGCAAAGTTGAATAGGCTAGCAATAAAATTGAAACAAATCTTGTCAGCTGACAAGTACATCTTTTTGCGTTCTACACACTTAAAACGCAAAAAGAAATACATTATTTTTCTACAAAGTAAAAAATAAAAATAAACAATGACCAAACTAATAAAGATTGACAGCAAAAAAGTTGTTAATGGGAAACTGGCAGTTGTATCTTGCCAGTTGTATCTTGAATAGACTCAATGTCAGGACTAATTAGTAATCAGGGATAATTATACACATTTTTATACATATGTCAAGACACAAACTATTCTGAGAGATCGCTCAATGGGCTCTACCGAACGATACACTGAAAGTGGTCAGTTACCAAGTGGTAAAATTCCTCTGTGGATATGACCAAATAAATTATCCTTCATTATCATTGCGTCTTATAATAGTAGGCTACAAGGTAAATATTGAACTTAAAATAATTCAAGTGTAGACGAGTACTGGACAAAAAATCATTATTCATTTATGCAGTGCTTTGAAAAGGGGAGTCCTAAAATAATACGAGATTACGTTAGCTAGGAAAAGTGCTACTACCTATTTTAATCTCTCAAACCACATAGAAAAGCGTAGTAACGCAGAACTGAGTTCACCAAAATGGCAGTCGGTGTCACGTTGATCGGAAACGCTTTTTCGGGGATTTAAATTTTTATTTCTTTGTTTGTGTCTCGCGTACTACCTGAAATGCTCTCGCGTACTACCTGAAATGCTCTCGCGTACCATCAGTGGTACGCTTACCACCGGTTGAGAAACACTGGGCTAGAGCATTGCAAACCCTTATTTATAAAATTGAAATTCCTCACTATTATAAATTTGTATATTTTTGAAATCCTTAAATATGTATTGAATGAACTTCCTAACCTAACTTTAAGAAACCATGTACATGGCTATAATACGAGGAATATGAATAATGTGGAATATGAGTATTGTAGATTGAGTAAAACTTTGAAAAGTCATCTCTCTGTCGGTTTTCGAATCTTTAATGAAGTTTTTCATAAACTGAATTTTCCTGATTATTGTAAAAATCTGAGCAAATTTTATGATTGGCTATTGCTGAACCCATTTTATTTGTTAGATGAATATATGTTAATTAAGAGTTCTGAGATAATTTTTAACCAGCCTATGTGTTGTTATACGGTATCTCATTTAAGTTATGTCATCTATGTTTGTCTGTCTGGCCTTTTTGGTGCTTTTCCCTGTGATTAATATGAATAAGAATAAAAATAACTTTATTGTCATAAATAAGAACATTCTTTTACAACTAGCAAAGCTAGTTCAGAACAGATGACATTGTCAGTGTACAGTACAATAACTAATCCTAAACAACAAAACAGAATTACAGTTGGAATGGAAAAGAACAATTTAAGACCTGTTTAGAGTTTATCATTTAAAAATGAGTCAACTGAATAATACATTTTACTAATTAAAAAATCTTTTAGCCTATTTCTAAAACAGTTTTCGTAAATCATTTGCTTTAACTCATTAGGTAGTTTGTTAAAAAGTTTTCTTCCCATATATTGTGGAGTCTTTTCAGATAATGTCAGGCGGTGTCTTGGGTACTGGAAGTTGTTTTGAAATCTTGTTTCATAATGATGCTTATGCTGAGTTTTGATTAAATTTTCAAAATTATTCCTAATAAACATCAGGCATTTTAAAATATAAAGGCAGGGAATAGTTAGTATACCCAGTTCTTCAAAAAATTGTTTACATGATTTTCTTTTAGAGGAAAATGTCATGAGTCGAATGTACTTTTTTTGCATTTTAAAAATTGTATTTAGGCCTACATAGGATGACATACCCCAGAATTCAATACCATAAGTTATAACCAGTAAAAAAAGTCCATAATATAGGCCTAGCATAAGTCTGGTTTTTTAATTAATAACTTTACGAAGAACAATCATTTGGAAACAAATAACTTAGAGTTTAACTTCTCAGAAATTTTGCAAACAAAGTTTTTTTTAATTAAGATTAGAATCAATCTCAATCCCCAAAAAATTAACTGATTTATCTATCCCCATTAGGCCTAAATTGCTTTGAAAAATAATATGCTCTTCATCAGAGTTTTTGTTTTGTCGAGTTTGAAACTTTAATAATTGTGTTTTAGATTGGTTAAGAAAAAAACCATTATTTAATAGTTTTGTTAAAAATATTATATATTTATTGTTGTTTGACCATGTTATAGGCCTATAAGTTTAGTTTATTTATTTTTTTTAAGCCTATCTTGTTTATACAACTAATCAGCATCTCCAGTTCAAATTTGTTATTTTAAGCCCATTTTAATATTAGTGACTTGGTGCAAATGTACTGAACTTTGACTTGTCCTATTGTACTGATTTGTACCTAAGGGAATAAAGTGAATTTTGATCTCTCGAGGGTGAAAGAAAGCAAAGTTACCACTCACCTTTTTACCAAGTCGATATGATAGGGTCAATTCCCACATCAATTATTGCAACGATTAAGAATATTATTAACTAAAACAGAAACAGCAGACTTTATTATTGTTTGTTTACCTTCTTACAGACGTATTTTTTTATTTCTTGAAGAGCCTGCAGACAAAAGACATAGAGTACTTATTTTTATACTCGGTTCCTCAGATAAAGGAACCGAAAAGAACCATTGATGTAAAGTCAATGCAGGAACTATAATCATTGCAAATTTATAACTGATGAATTTATAACTGAAGCCCAGACAAAAGACATAGAGTACTTATTTTTATACTCGGTTCCTCAGATAAAGGAACCGAAAAGAACCATTGGTGTAAAGTCAATGCAGGAACTATAGTCATTGCAAATTTATAACTGATGAATTAACGAAATTATATTTGCAGTAATTTAACGAACCAGACAATCGAAATTTTTTTAACATTCGATTGTACATGCTTTAAACTATTTAAATGGTTTCAACTTTGATTAGGGTCCTGAGTACCTATTCCACTTTTCCCTGTCTCATTTTCTCTTATAGGATTTAGCTTAATAGTCATCTTCACTCAATGAGTTGGGGGGGGGGGTCTTATTTCCGTTTCCTTTTTAAATGAATTTTGTCGAGTATTGTTGAAGGCACAATTTTAGTAGTCTTACTAATTTCGTCAGAAGGTAGTTCCAAAGCTGTGTCTGGTAGCCTACATTTTGTAAGTATACTGGAATTTTCTGGCATTGGTGAGTTTGAATTAATTTGAAGAAGAGTGTTTTTTTTGCAGTTAGTAGAAAGCATTAATTAAATAAATATTAAAGTAGTCCTCCCAAGAAATTGAGCTCCCATGAAATAAAAATCCTATTAAATACAATACACAAAACTTAAAATAGGACATAGCCTACATAGGTCTATATTTTTAAAGAAAATCACTATCTTATAATTATACAAATTAGTTTTTACAATATGGATAACAAAGACAATAAATATTTTGTGCCTTTGAGCACATCCACTCCATGTGAAGCAACTAAAGAGAAGGAGGACAGTGCTGATGCACTAAACTTGCCAGCAAATGAAAATCAAGTGGGAGTTTATGAAGAAAGCAATTTGGCAGAAATAAACCAAGAGTATGCTGAATTAAATCCCTCTAATGAAGGTTTAGAAAATAGAGATGAAAATAGAGAAGATAACAGTTTAGAGAATTTTTATGACTCTGCTGAAGAGACTGCTGGTGGGTATTCATTTTAATTTGGTTTAAAAAAAAGTATATATCTTTAAAAACATTAACTGACTAGCTTTGAAAAAATGTTATTCCTATAGCTTATAAGTTATCCTTAATGGGGAAAATTCTTATGTATGTATTCGCCAAATAATGGTGTCTTATGGGAGTACTCACGGTAAGACCTAAGCCCAGAACTACGATACTTTATAATGGGGAAATGACACGTCACAGAGGCATAATTGATTTTTTCAGCCCCCCCTGCAAACTTATTGTCGGGCGCCCTCTCCGATAGGTCGTCATTGATTACAGTATTACTGTTTGTCGCCAGTAAACCAGTGTCAACTACTTGTTAAAGGTGGTGGTAAAGCTCTTTTAAACTTAGGCCTATCTTTTACAACGAAAATTATTAAGACTAAAGTTTACGTGTTAATATGCATGTAGAGTAAGTTAATTGTAACATTGAGGTGTTCCATGGTAATCTTATTTGAAATCGACAAAACCCTGAAGGCCTATCTCGCTTATTTAATGGAATAACATGAAAAAATTTGGTATGTACATTCACTCAGTGGGGTTTACTGTAACTGATATTTGCTTACAACACCCACATGGCGGCAAACCTACATACTCACCCCCATGGGGGTTAAGGGGAAAATTAACAAGTCCTGAATATTGATACAAATTTATATTTACCTTACCTAAGTAGTACATTTCCTAACAAAACTAACATTTTCTAACAGCACCCCTTGTCAGCAAACCTACATACTCTTTCCTATGGTGTTCATGGGGAAAATACAAAATGTCTAGATCCTTTGGAAATTTGCTCAGTACGGGCCCGGATTAACACTTTTTGATGCCCTAGGCCAAACATCACAATAACCCCCCCCCCCCCCCCCCCAAAAAAAAGACTATTTATATGCTTATTTTTGTTCCAATTACTTTGGCTGTTGTATAGGATCACTAGCATTTTTCCCACTTTTAAGCCATGGACGTAATCCTTTTACATTATTTAATGTACCATTTTACCACCATACTAATTTTAGATCTGAAATCAAATATACAATTGTAATACAGAAATAAAAATAAATCCAGGGCAATTGAACAAGATCAAGGCAACCAAGGGGCGCTGTTTACAGTCAATTAGGGGAATGTTAAAACTGCTGGTCGGGGGCGCTTTTTACTGCTGACCACAGGTGCCATTTACGCGTATTGGGGGTGCTCGTTACAGTCGATCTGGGGCGCTCTTTACCGCCGGTCGAAGGCTATGTTTACCACCGTTCATGGGCTCGATTTAACTCTGATCTTAAAGGGTGCTATTTATTGTCGATTAGAGGGCAATGTTTACCGCCAGTCGAGGGTGATGCTCTTGACCGCTAATCAGGACACTCTTTTTGGCAGATCAGGGGTGCTCGTCCCCACCGCAAGGACCCCTCAGGTCCCGGCACCTTAGGGGGTCACCTAGTTTGTCTGAATAGATCTTTCTTCTTTCTCTTTTGTCGAATATTCTATTTACTCTTGTAATTAATTAAAGAATTTATTAAAAAATTTTAGAAAAAAAAGAATTAAATTATATTTGAGGTAAAATATCTTTTAACTTAAACTTAGTATAAAAATGGCCCGTTTGACGCCCTAGGCCATGGCCTAGGTTGACCTAATGGATAATCTGGGCTTGCGTTAAACCGTCATTAAACATCTGTCACCCCAAGCTGTATTGATTTATCGCATGTACCGATTTCGCACTGTAGCGGTTTAGCATGACACCTTTGCAACAAATTAGGAGGGAAATGCAAAAATTAATTTGTTCAATTGGAAGGAGGACATAAAGAAAACAGAGAAAAATTATAACAATGATACAGTCCAAGTTGTATACATTATATTCAACCACAGGGCCTACACCCTCTGACCATGAGTTTGGGAGGAAGACATAGAGGTTAGGTTGTATAGGTAAGGTAACATTGTCTAATTTAAGAATATGTGGAGTTTAAAATATGACTGTACAATGTCGGTGCATATAATAAAAATATAACGTTTAAAACAAAGTCTGATGCATAAGCAGAAACCACGTGTTGGCTGTGAAAACCCTTCCCGCCAATTTTTGGACTCTTCCACCATGCTCCCTCCCCCCCCAACTCGTCTCATCTTACTGTCACTGTGTGATAGCTAATCCACAAATAATCTCACAACTCTTCAACTAAATAGGATAGGAATAGGAATTATAGAAATAGTAATTTTATAAAATATGTAACCTAAATAAAAGTAATGTAATCTTACTGCTTACCGTCAAACACGATCCAAATTATATGTCCTTGTACGACGGCCGTTTCGTAGATTACTCCATCGACGGGTACACGTCGCAGCACACTAAACTATGTCATTGGTTAAAATTGTCTTAGCTTTCGCTGCGTCAGTTAGCTAAGACAATTTTAACCAATGACATAGTTTAGTGTGCTGCGACGTGTACCCGTCGATGGAGTAATCTCCGAAACGCCATCGTACAACGACATAATTTGGATCGTGTTTGACGGTAAGCAGTAAGATTACATTATTATATTTGCACACGATTCGCCACACTAGAGATTATAAATAAAACTCCATAAAATTAAAAAAAATGAGGCCTTACCTTTTAGAGTTCTTCCAAGACCCACTCAATCAGTGAGCCCAGCTAGAGTAGAAGGACGATCACTGACTGACTGGGGACTACTGGGACTGGGCTGAGGCAGGAGAGGGAGAGTGAGGGGTGAGCGAGCGGAGGGGCTTGGCCAATGAGAGGCCAGGAAACGTGCAGCTGCTGTTTTGAGTGGGGATGTCTGGCCCGCCGGCGCGGCGCCGCGGCTCGTTTGATCTAAAACTCGACTCCCGCCGTTCTCACGGTATTTTTGGGGCATGGATAACTTTTGATAGGAACCTTCAATTTTTATGAAATTTGACATGGAGGTTTAGATTGGATAATATTTTTGCATGTTTGCGAATTATAAAGATCGGGCAATGGGACGGGGATTGAAGGAATTTAAAGAATTGAAATTATTTACCTATAGATCTAAATATTCTCTTATATCTCTTAACACTTAAATCTAAGAATACTGTACACTGGACCAATCAACCAAGAACCAAGCTGTATTTTAAGCAAAGCAAAATCCCAATTTAGCCTATTCAACCTAAGAAACAAATAAATCATCAGTGGCGTATATAGCTGATTTTTTCGGGCACCCCTGCAAACTTATTTTTGGGCCCCTAGGGTTGCCAAATATAGCACCCAAAAATTTGGGACGGGATTTTGTAATCAATAATATATACAGCCCCATGTGTAACTGACTCACTGACTGACTCATCTATACAAATTCTAGACCACTTCCGGGTGAGCTAGAAACGTGATTTTTTGCATACAGGTGGCCTGAAGTCTGATATCCCCGGGAAAATCCAGAAAACCGACAATCTTTCATTTCAACCCCCTAAAAAAAATAAGTAAGGGTGGCAATCGGTAACCGGAATTTGTAAGGTTTTACTATTTTCGCTGTAACTTTTGAACGAGAGGTCCTACCTCGAATCTGAGGGAAAATCGTTAGTTGGGAATTAAACGCTCTACAAGATTGGTCCTGTGACATTTTGCTGTATCTCACCCCCTTCACCCATAAAAAGGGGCGTACTTTCAAAATTTCTAAAAATTTTCGCAATAATAGCGCGATTTTGATATTTTTATTTACTATTATGTAATATATATGCATGAATTTCTATTTATATTATGGCCTCAACAGGTCCTTTCTATAGTAGTAGCTTTTTGCCATTTTCATTCGGAGTTTAGTCCAAAAAAAATTTTTAAAACAAAAAATTCTTAACGTTTTTCTTGTGAAGTGTTTGTAATTCACTTTAACCTGGTGAATATACTGCTATATCGATATATGTTATGCAGTTACTATATTCTATTTTAGACGCTCTACAAGTTTGGTCAAGTGACATTTTGGCGTATCTCACCCCCTTCACCCTTAAAAAGGGGTGTAATTTAAAAAATTTGTAAATTCTTTCACAAAAAATTCGCTGTTTTAATATTTTTTTATTTACTATTATGGCACAAAGATGCCTGAAACTTAGTAAATATTATAGACTTAATTAATTCTTACTATAGTAGCAACCATTGGCCAATTTCAATCAAATTTAAGTCCAAAAATTGGAAAATCCCAAATTTATTAACATTTTTTCATGTAAAGTGTTTGTAAATCACTTAAATCTGCGAAATATACTGCAATATTGATAAATGTTTTTCCAGTTTTATGTTTAATTTTAGACGCTCTACAAGTTCAATCCTGTAAAATTTTGACCTATTTCACCATCTTCAACCGTAAAAAGGGGAAAATCGTTAGTTGGGAATTAAACGCTCTACAAGATTGGTCCTGTGACATTTTGCTGTATCTCACCCCCTTCACCCATAAAAAGGGGCGTACTTTCAAAATTTCTAAAAATTTTCGCAATAATAGCGCGATTTTGATATTTTTATTTACTATTATGTAATATATATGCATGAATTTCTATTTATATTATGGCCTCAACAGGTCCTTTCTATAGTAGTAGCTTTTTGCCATTTTCATTCGGAGTTTAGTCCAAAAAAAATTTTTAAAACAAAAAATTCTTAACGTTTTTCTTGTGAAGTGTTTGTAATTCACTTTAACCTGGTGAATATACTGCTATATCGATATATGTTATGCAGTTACTATATTCTATTTTAGACGCTCTACAAGTTTGGTCAAGTGACATTTTGGCGTATCTCACCCCCTTCACCCTTAAAAAGGGGTGTAATTTAAAAAATTTGTAAATTCTTTCACAAAAAATTCGCTGTTTTAATATTTTTTTATTTACTATTATGGCACAAAGATGCCTGAAACTTAGTAAATATTATAGACTTAATTAATTCTTACTATAGTAGCAACCATTGGCCAATTTCAATCAAATTTAAGTCCAAAAATTGGAAAATCCCAAATTTATTAACATTTTTTCATGTAAAGTGTTTGTAAATCACTTAAATCTGCGAAATATACTGCAATATTGATAAATGTTTTTCCAGTTTTATGTTTAATTTTAGACGCTCTACAAGTTCAATCCTGTAAAATTTTGACCTATCTCACCATCTTCAACCGTAAAAAGGGGCATACTTGCTAAATATCGATATTCTTTCGCAAAAATGCGTTACTTTAATGTTTTGTATTACTCCAATGGCACATGGATGCCTGAAATTTAGTACATATACTCACCTTGACTAGGTCTTTATATAGTGTCAGCTATTGATCAATTTTTATTTAATTTTACCCCAAAAAGATTGTAAAAAATAGAATTCTTAACATTTTTATGCGTCTTTTTTGTAATTCAGTAAAAGCTGGTAAATATTTTTGTTACAACGATATGTATTTGGTCAGTATAATATTCTATTTTAGAAGCTCTATAAGTTCGGATGTGTGCAATTTTGGGGTATGCCACCCCCTTCACCCTTAAAAGGGGAATACTTTAAAAAAATTTGAATTTTTTCACAAAAATTGATCTATTTGAATATTTTTTGTTTACTATTATAGCATATAGATGCTTCATATTTAGTATATTTTATGCACTTATATAGGTCTTACTATAGGAACAGCCATTGGCCAATATCAAAGATTGTAAAAAAAAACTGTGAAAACACGCAATTATTAATATTTTTATAATAGTATTAACGATTTATTTAAATGTGGTAAATGCATAATTATATAAATATATTTATACTGGTGTTACATTCTATTTTAGATGGTCTACAATATTGGTCATTTGACATTTTGCCATATCTCAAATCCTTCTCCCTTAAAAGGGTGTACTATGAAAATTTTCATTCATTCACAAAAATTGCACTATATTAATATATTTTATATACTATTTGGTGTTTTCTAATACATTTTTAAGACCCCCCTCCCGCATCATTGACTCTTGCGTATAATAGGATTTTTTAAGGAGGGGAGTCTGCCACGTAACAAAGTTTCTTTATTTCGTTTTAAATGGCATTTTCTAATTGCATTCGTAGATTAAATTTTTTTCTCTTTTATTATTGTCCTACTCTTAGCTTCAACTTCCAAATGGATTGGTTTCACGGAAGACTCCGGGTATTTTAAGAAACATATTTTAAATATAAAGATTACTTATATGAAACATTTTACATTTTAAGAATCTATAGCCGCTACGTCATAAGACCAATTTAGAGCTTTAATCTTTATTTTGTTAAATGCCTGAGAATAAAATGAATTCAGGGCAACCCCTAGGTGTTCAGAGGGACGGAGTCCCAGGACTTGAGACTTTGTAAATTATTAACAAATTAAATTAATCTAACTAGGTAGCTTGTAAAAGTTCATTTTTCGACATCTTTTTTATTGATAATATCGCGTTCGTCCATCGGTACTAAAACTTTAATTTACTTGACTATTCGTCGTTTCCACGTATTTTTTAATCTTCCTCTAAACTACCAACGGCAATTTCCTTTCGGCATCGATTCGTATTATCGACTACTAAAACCTCAGTGGAACCATTATAGGGGGCATGGGGGCGGAGCCCCCATCGAGCCGTAGGCGAGTCAAGCTTATACTACTGTACGTACTAATGAGTCCGATATTAACTTAGTGGTTGAAAATTAAATATTCTTTGATAATATATGCGTTTAAATTATTTGATCAAACAGATCAAGTATTTTAAATGCTATTTTAGTACTGTCCATGGTCTTTTAGGAGGTTTCAAAATTTTAAGAACAAAATAGTTTTTTTAATCCAAAAATACCATTACCGGTACTTTGCCTAATTATGAATTAGAGTTTTCAAGTTACTGTATTTACCTACCCAATATTTAAGAATTAATTTATCCAATAAATCAACAATTTTAAAACTATGATTGGTAAAGACTAAAAGTGTAATTCTTACACTTTGTAGCTAACTACGATAAATGAGAGACTGTTGTGATAAATTAAATACGGCTTTCGCCCTTCAATCAGGAGCGGCGGCGACAACTTGGTTCGACATGAGTTTGCCGTTTGTACGCTGTGCAAATGGAAGAGTTTTTACTCAAGATTTCCACCACAAGAATGTCCAAAAAATTATGATTAAAACTTAACCCTATCATATTTTATGACAAGGACGGAGGACGGCAGACATGCCACCACCGCGGTGCACCGTCTGTGCTGTTTGTATTTGTATGTATCCTATCGTAAACCACAGTTTTATTTTTAGATTTTGAGTTTAGATTGTAACTTGCTTCGTTTAATTATCAAATTTGTCCTGAGTAAATTTCTGATTTTGGCAAAATACGGGACATTTACAATCCCGTATGACTTCTCTCCGCGACGCGGGACAAATTTAGTAAATAAGGGACTGTCCCTTAAAATCCGGGACGTTTGGCAACCCTAGACTCTCCGAGAGTTCCAATCACTGGTTATCACTGTTTCCCGCCAGTAAACCAGTGTCACCAATGGTTACAGGTGGTGGTAAAGCTCTTTTTATACTTAACAAAAAAAATATATATAAAAGACAAAGTTAAAAGTACTATTATTACTACTTTTATTCAGATTGCAACTAGGCCTACAGTCTATCCTGTTAAAGAAATTCAGCCTAATTGTTTGTTCTATAATATTACCCTCCCTCGGACATGTTATCAAAAATTAAAGTAACAAAACTCAATATGTATCTAATTTGTGTTTTATTTATCACCCAGTAAGAGGTTAACACTAACAGAACCTTGCTTGTTAGTTTTAATTCACCGTCAAGGTAATCAGGATTTGAGGTTTACGCTAACTATACCTTTCACAGGTATTTCAAAACCATAATTCTTAAAAGTAGCATTATTTTATTTTTATTTAACTTTCATATTTCGTTGATCTGATGGTAACCCATAAACCGATGTTAAAAAAATTACAGTTATTAAACTTAGTTTTAAACAAAAAAAATTGTTCCTGCCGTTGTTGAGGCTGTTTCTTAAGTTATGTTTGCGTTCTACCAATGAGCAAAAAGAAAAACGTACCTGCTAGATTTCGAGACCGATGGAAAATACATCAGCACAGACATTCCTCGTATTTGTATTATTTTGTGTCTATTTACGCCTATGGAATATTTAAGTTTTCACAGGGAACGATCCAAACTCGATTCTTGTTGCTATCTAACATCGACTAGTTGTTAGGAAGCATCATTAATTAATAGCCCTGAGAGAAATGGCAACTGAGTCCGGAATCGAACCTTTAAAAAGCTATTTGCTTTTCTCAGGACCGAACCGTCAACCTTTGGCTTCAAAGGCGAGCACTATAACCACTCTTATTTTAGTACAAGTACAGTATATGATTATTTAGCTAACATCAAGGATTCTTAATTCTATGAGCACAGCGAATAACACGTGTTTTAAGAAGGGAGAAAACAAATGAAACTGTTAGAGTAGGTTATATTAAACTTACATCATTGTTATCGGCATTTGAAGTATTTTTCTTGTAAAAAATAAAAATTACCAAGCTTAAAATAAATTGAAAATAAATTTATATAGTTTTGTTCATTTCAGCAAGAAATATTTTTATCACTATTATTCTTCAAAAGTATTTCTTTTGTCTTCATTGGAACTTCTTAGCACGTACGCAGTTTTAAGAAACAACTAGTTTGATTACTGTACCTTTGAAACGTATAGTTGTCTCATTCAATATTACTTGGTATACTTAAGCCACTAAGATTTTATTGAGACATTGTACCTCAAAGATCGTTTTTCATTAAATTTAATTATTAAAAAGATCCCAAAATTGAATTGCCGCAACACAGCACGACGAATTGCGCGGCGGGCAGGTTGAGCCGACAAAGGCTGGCGGCACGCCACCTGCAGCCGGCAGAGTTTTAAGGCCTACTGCCGTGTACTTACTTACTTACTTACTTACTTACTTCGTACTTATTCAGCTTTCCCGTAGACTCGTGAGTTTTGGGAGCGTCATCCTCTTCTCCTTCTCAGGGGAAGGGTAGGGTTAGGCCTAAGGTGGGTTGGGTTTACCCATTGGCTCTTTGTGTGAAAAAATCATCCAAACTGTAGAAACAGTTTTGGATAAGGAAAAACTTGAGCTCACTCTTAAATTTGACTATCTTATCTGTACTGCCAACAAACCTAATTGTACAAATATGTTTATATTATACAAAGAAATATATTCATAGTATTTTGAAAATACAATGGGACCATATCGAATTTAAAATAGCTAACATGAGTTAAAATTATTAAACATTACATATTTCCCATTTCACGCGCCCCGTCCGCGGGCCCCCTTAGCTGCGGCCCCCGCACCGCCGGCTTTGCGGGCTCCTCTGTTACGCCCCTGTAAATCAAATACTGAGTTCTCGAGTACTTCAAACCAAATTTCTGCACATGAGAAAACTTAAAACTAAAGTACATGGCTACCATAACTACTGTAGGGCCATAAACATTCCTGTAAAGCACTGAAGCTGAAGAAATGTCCAAGTCCTGGGGAGAGTGCATCGTAGGGCTTTTTCACACGTGGCCACCGGTGGCAGCAACTGGTGGCCGACACCAGTTATACCTGCCATAGCACAGCTTAAACATTGTTTTAAATAGGGGCCTTCAGATGCGGACACTGCAGTTGCCTATCAGGACTCAGTGGCCGAGCAGTGTCTCCTCGCGCAACTGCGAGCCGGCAACCGCAGTAGCGGCAACTCACCCCGGGGCATTGAAAGAAATGGGAGCTTTCAGACGCGAACACTAGTGTCCGCCACTGGAAGGTGCGCATCACCTGTTTTGGGTAAACAGTCTGTCAGTTCACGAGCCGAGACAGATACGGACGTGTGATAGTTGTTGAGTGGTTTCATGTAGACTGTTTATTTGTTTGTTAAAAAAAAGGTGACCAGAAGAAAAATGAGGAGGACGTTACGGATAGAAGGAAGATGAACAGAAGAAGCGATTAAACAAATTAATAGAAGACAAAATTAAATGCTATATTTATGAAATATACTATAAATAACATAGCAATGGATGATTATTGCTTATTAATAAATGTTTTCAATAGTGTAAATTGTGAAAAAATCTCATAATATGTTACAAACGAAATAAAAGATATTTTACCACAAAGAGATGACCAATTTTTCCTCAGGTGGAATGCTTGCTCTCATCATTGTGTCTGTTTTGGTGAGGGATGCTTTTATATAACTTAAAAGTTCATCAAATGACACTTTAGACATGAGAGACGATGGAATTGGCTAACTCGGAACTCCCTAACTCGTGTCACGAGCCGGAACTGGCTAACCAGGAACTGCCTAACCGCCAGTTAGTGGATTCCAATGTGTGTAGGGTGGAATTGGCTAACTGTCGCCCGGCGGAATTCACTAACTCGGAATTCCCTAACCAGGCGCGGCAGCCTCCGCCTTTCGCCGCTAGTGGCGCCACACTCGACGTTGCCAACCGCACCACAATAAATAATGGTGCATCCTAACGTATTTAAATCACCTTTATTACGTTTATTTAATCTTGTTTTTATTATTTTTTTATTATTAATTGTAAATGTTGGACAAACGACAATGGATGCATGTTGTACAATGAGAAATAATGATAACGTTTTATTGTAGACCTATTTTCAATTATAATTTTATGATTATGTAATTTAATAATACTTACCGTAGCTTATAATGGATTGTTTAAAACTTACAGAACTATTTTTAACAAAAACCAACTGTGCCATTATAGGTAAATCGGTTCTGTTTTATCAATTGACACTAATTTAAATGTACGGGGTATACCAGAAAGTCACCTTCCCAGACCGGTAGTCGCTAATTTTAAACACAAATCCCCACTTTGTGTGATATTTTTAGAATATACACGTAATTTTAAGACTTCTTTATATTTTTACTTTTAACGAAATCCTAACGGTTGAGGACATAATGGCAATTGAAATTTTGATTTTTCCGTAAGAAGAACATGGAACAAAATTTCAACTCAAATATCTCTGAACATTTTCATTTAGACAAACATGTCCCAGCAGAAAAAATATCTTAGCCTATCCTTTTAAATATTTTTCCATCATATATTATTTTAAGTTCCATAAAATTTACAGTACAAGGTTAACTGAGCCTTGCTCGTTGGTTTTAATTCACTTTTGTTATAGTGTCATTTTAATCAAGCTATTAAATCTACACCAGACTCTTCGCAGATAACAGCTGTTAAAAACGTCTTAAAATTAATGTTTCTTTATTTTTGTTAACTTTTTGTTATTTCGTTGCCAAAATAGCAACCCATAAGTCCAATGTTAAAATTACGATTTTTAAACTTAAATTTAGACCAAATTAGATTTTTCCTGGGATTGAGGGTGTTTCTAAACTTATTTTTGGACCAAAACACTCTTCAATGCAAAGTTCAAGCAAAATCTACCCGCTAGATTTCGAGATCGTGAAACACGCACATCCCTTCAGATATATACACATCCCTTGCTCGTATTATAGTATAACCATTGATAACCGTACATAAACGTTATGCTGTGTGAACGAGGCTTCAAAATATTTTTGTGAAAGGCAACTTATTGACCCAGATAAATTGTTGGAAATATTTTTAATGCCATATACTTTGTAATGTTTACATCAAATTTGGCCCTAAATATAAAAATAATAAGAATAGAATTAAGCAATTTTCCATCAACTACTTGTTGCTGCGGTCAAAATAAGTCCGTGTGGTTGTAAAAAGATCTAAGATATATAACGATAGAACTATTTAACATGAATAACAATGCTTATAATAGTCACATAGGAAAATTGCAGGTGACCGCTTACGTTTTTGCCCGTATGACCGCTTACGGTCGCCTATTTTAAATTTATAAATACATATAAATATAAATACTTATTATTAGATAATAGAAAATGAAATAGGTTTTTGTAAGGTTATACAATAATTTTCACTAGAGATCGCCTCATGGTTGAAATTCAACCAAAATGTCAGATGATCTGGACCCAATCAGTTGAAAAAATATCTATATATGTAAAACAGTAAGAAAAAAACCTTTGGACAGTTCGTATGTGACTTCTGCTGGACCGATTTACATGCGGGTTGCACCAAAATAAACTTTTTTCGGTTCTATATTAGCAGGTTTTATTTGTATTTCAAAAATATTTACGTTAAATCGGTAAAATATGAAAAATAAACTTTTCTTAAGGAGATTTAACATGGGGAAAAAGCAACAATTCCAATCCTTTGGACAGTTCGTCTGAGACTTCCACTGGACCAATTTACATGCTGTTTGTAACAAATAAAACGTAAAGCTTTGTATATAGGAGATTTTATTTACTTTAGCGTTAACTTACTTCCTTAAATTAAAAATATTGACATTTTCAAACCTTTACAATTTATTTATTTTACACGATTTCAATTTAGCTGATTGTTAACACGCGAGGTATTTTGTCTAAATACAGAGATGATGAGCAAAAGCTCAAGAAGGATTTTGTTTACTATGGCCAGTACCGTATACTTAAAAACGTTTGCAATTATTATAATGTATTATACTTTAAATGAAAAGAAAGTTGCTTAATTATGTGAAATAGCTGATTGCTATGAAATTAAGACTAAATTGTAAAGGTTCAGTTTAAATAGATTGTTTACATTTGTATGAAAAGAAACGGATGTATCGGAAATTCGTTGTGCAATCAATTTGTCGGTTGAAACGTTGTAATGTTTCACATTTTTCCCTAGACACGACGGTATTCGTGGCACAGTCGGTAGCGTGACTTGCTATAGATCTGACGGCCCGAGTTCCAGACCGACCTTCATTTGTATACTTTTTGTCATGTGTCTAATAACGGTGTCACTAAATGTTTTACTGATGGTACCGATATTTATTTTAAGCAAAATAGAGACATTAAAATATTTATAGGCCTTTTCAAATTCTCCAAAAACGTATTTATTAAACTAAAAATTTAATTAATACAAATTGATAGTTTAGGCCTGCTTATTTCTAATATTGTTTAATTAATATAACTCTTTGATTAGGCTACTAAGGTTTAGGCCTAAGTAAACAATCGATTTGTTATGTTTATAAAATACTAAACAGTGTTTTCATCACACTGTACGGGAAACAGCTATATTCATCACCAGCTGAGAGTGTAGAAAAACCGTTTTCCCTCTCTAGAGAGGGAAAATCAGCTGTTGATTTCCCACACTAGTAATTAGTTATGATTACTGACACAAGTAGCGCTAGCAGTGCTAAGAGTATATTATTCCCTAAATCAGCTGTTCTCAATAATGTAATCAGCTGTGTAAAACAGAATCACTGTTTTCATTGTACTGCGGAAATCAATTGAGCATCCAAAGGTGGTTTCTTAAACTTGAATTATTTAATTAATTACTATTACTAATTATCTACAGTGTGATGAAAAATATCGCTCATAACTCGAGTTCATAATTCCGCATAATTCGCTCATAATTCCGCGCTCGGCTAAAGCCTCGCGCGTAAACTCGATCTCGGCCCTGAAAAGACACTTTCCACTCTTGTTATGAAATATACTATTGTATTACATAGTAAGGGTGCAGCATTATTGTCTTTAAGGAATAAGCCTATATGTCTACTTTGACAGACACTCCAACAAAAACATTTTAGTTTCTTTTTCATTTACTAAAATTATATACATATAACTTGAAGAATTTGAATAAAGCCATGAAAACTATTATCATACATTATCCATATATTAAAATATTTCAGAGCTGTTGTAGCCTAAACAAGTGTGGTAAGCCTAGACTCATTGGTCTGTTTTTGTTAAATTAAGGACATTAAATTTAAGGATTGGGTGTAATGCTGTGTAGCCGAATATTCGTTGTTAGCGAACACAACAAGAGTATCTGATTCCGCTGCATAATTCTTTCTTTCGCGCTAAAAACCAAGCTACCAAGTGAGAGGTCTCACCTACCTTGCACGTATCCCGCCAAATGTACTTGTTAATGTTTTTTTAATAAATAAATAAAAAAAAACAGTTGGAGCAATGTATTTAAAAAATATATATGTATATATTTGAAGTATTTTCCTTCTTATTTAAGGAGGGTTCTTAAATGAATGTTAATAACAGCTCTCCCGCTCTGAATAGACCTACTTACTTTTCCGCCAATAATGAACCTTATATATTGTTACCTGTTATTTACAGCACCTGATAATTGAAAATGAAAAGTACAAAATTTATTTTTTATGGAAAGCAATGCATGTTTACTTGTCTATCCATTTATTTTATAGGGATTTTAGTCACAGTAAAAAAGTTTTCTTGAGGACAACAAAATTTATATTGATGACCTCATTTTGTTGAGGGAACCAAATAAATTAGTCAAACCAACAAAACCAATGATTTGGATCTAACAAATGGTTTTGGTTATAAAATTTGTTATTTCCAAGGAAATATTTTGTTTACCCACATAGCACAGAATATTGATTTTACCTCAAATAAACGTTAAACATTTCAAATTATATCAAATAAAAGTTTTGATATTTATTTTACGTTTATTTGATATTCAAAATATCAAAGTCAAATAACGTCAACTTTTTTATATTTATGTTCAAAACGTCAAAGTCAAGTAAGGTTACATTTTTCATATTTATTGGACATATACTTGAAAATGTGCTAAACCACATTAGGCCTAACTTATAATTTTCTTATTGAGATACAAAGTGGAAAGAAACGGTTAACCTCTTCATATGAACTTCATGTACTATTTAAAACGAAATGAAATTAAGCCCAATTGTCAAGTTAAATTTATGTCAAATAAAAAATGCATTTAGTTTATTCAAGTTCAATTTATGTCAAATATAAAATGTATTGAGTTTATTTAGGTTTATTAAATAGCCTACACAAGTTTTTTTTCATATTCTTGTGATAATAAAAATATAAAATTACATTAATTTTTTGATAGTCTTATTTGTTTAACAAATTAAACGGTCAAGTAGTAAGTTATATAAAATTTGGCTCAATCTTTTGAGTTTTGACTTACCATGTTCTGAGCGAAGGCCGAGTAATAATGACTAACTAGTAAATAAGAACACTAATTTTCATAGCTTCGGTGGCTAAAGTAGTTAGAGCACCAGGACATTGAGTGAGAGGTTGTACAGTTCAAATCCTGTCACTGGTGGTAAGTTTTTGCTCAGCAGAAATTCATACATTCATAAATTTGGATGTAAAAATAATAATTTGAATCTTTTACTACTTTTTGGTACATTTGGTTACTGCAGCAATATTTAGTTTTGTTACATTTAACAACATTTTTGGTTGCTAATACTAAAGCCATTTAACAAAACAATTTTGTCATCCCAGCAAAAAATTTGTTTATCCCTATTTCAACAAAATTTTGTTATTTTTTTCCCTGAACAAACAAAACAATTTTTTCCTGTGCACTAAGTTTCATTAATAGCTGTCCATAAATAAAGGAGTTTACTATTCTCCATATGATTAACATAAGAAAAGAGCGTGCAGGTTTGCTGCCATAATTATTACAAAATCCAAGATTATTTACCATAAATGGATGGATGTAAACAAATTAAGCTAAATACCAAGTTTCATAAAAATTATTGGTTTATAAGTGAAATAATAACACATCCTTACTCTCCATAAGATTTACATTGGAGCCCCTAAATACATAGTAGGCCTACTGTCTTGTTGTGCCGTCGCGCCGAGTCGGTCTGCCGCTAATTTATAATTTAATTTCAAAGTAAAAATTTCCGTGTGAAATTCGTCTCAAGAAAGAAGACGAGGTCCAGGTCCAGCTGGTTCATCACGAGGGCCCTCGCTATCACATCAAGCTAAAACCATTTACACTTTAAAACCACGCATGATTATACATGAACTTGCATGATTATACAAATGTCTTAATAGGCCTAATAAAAATATCATACAAATTAAAAATATAAAACATCAGAATAAACTAAACGTTGGACGTTGCCATTATGTTAACTTTAAACAAATTAAAACTTTGAAATGTAGACAAGCATTTTTTTTATGACAACTGCAGTTTTTCATGCAATGAAAAAGAACAGAAATTAATAACAGAAAGGTAAGTAATTGATAAAATTTTGTTTAAAAGTTGATTTCTAGTTACTCTAAAGTACCTCTAAAGTAACACCATTGATATCTAATTATTTTAACGACCACATTTTTTGTATATGTTCTGTTAAAATAATAGCCTAGTTAAAAAATCTATTAATTTTTCTGCACGCCTAAGCGCACTTGATTTCAAAACCATTATGATAAATCACATCTTTATTCGTCATTAGGTATATTCTACATTCTAATTTCACAATCATTGTAATGGCAAATAAAGTATTTTCATTGTACCATACCATATTATGGTATCGGCACATAATTATTTGTACGGCACGTGGCAGCACTGAGCAGCGCGACTCATTCCCGACCGCCAGGCGTTCTGATTGGTGAGGGATCGACGCTTCTGATTGGTAGTTAGCGAGTTCCAGCCGTAGACAAGTTAGCCAGTTCCGCCGCCGTACAGTGTCGATCTCGGAATCCGCTAACTTTCTCCTAACCTGGGTTAGCGGATTCCGGGTTAGGCAATTCCGGCGAAGACAAAGTTAGTGAATTCCGTAAACGTTAAGTTTTTGGAGATAGGGATTTTAACATTGGGTTAGCGGATTCCGAGTTAGCCAGTTCCGCGCTCCCAGACATGAGGAAACAGTTAAAAAAACTTTTTTTATCACATAGTTCGTCTAAAAACGTGTAATAAATGCCGCTGTCCTTCCTAGTCGTTAGTATTCGATAAACATGGAACACGCCTGTGTCTTCGCCTTCTTTTCTTGATTAGTAGTAGAGAAGAAGGATATATGTTCATTACTCGTCAGCATTTTCTCGACTAGTTATATGGTAGCTATTGATGGAGGGTCTTGCTATTGCCTGTACCGTCAACTGCAGTTAATCGGCCGGTATCTGGTGGCGGCCACCAGTTGTAGCCACCGGTGACCAAGAGTGAAAGAGCCCTTAGGCTAGGGACACACGGCACGGCAGAACCGCCGTGACAGAGCTTCTGACGGCTGACGCTAGGATTCGGATTCAGTGTCAGTAGTGGAATCGAAACATAAAAATTAAAAATAATTATTCTGTCCCTTCATTTCAGTAAACTTTGTTTATAAATTAATTATGTGCTTCGATTTCAACACCCAAACTGATATTATTTTTATTAAAGAAGTAATCTTTGCAACTCAAAATTAATGGTATTGCCCTGGAACTTAAAATGTTTATCCACAAACAATGCAAATATTTGAATACAAATAGACAGTGAGTATTAGAAACATCATAATATGAAACTCTAATGGAAGTGTATATGTATCCCCACACCTGATTTCACCAAACCAGTAGTTTTAACGTTTTTGGTTACATACATATCAATATCATTAATAATTATTATAAAATTAGGTGTTAATGAGACTACATTTTTTGAAAAATTAAATTTATTGTTAAATCAAAGTACAAAATGCAGTTAGTAAGATTAAAGAAATTCCTTTAGAAGTTAGTTTGGTTAGTAAGAAACATAATTATAACTTAACATTAAATAAGTTAATCATAATACAAATATAAAAAAAAAACATAATGTCTCACACCTTACAATACAATAAATGAATTATCCTCTTCAGTTAACTCAGAGTCGTCTTGTTGAAAACATAATTATAACCTAATATTAAATAAGTTAATTATAATACAAATGTATAAAACATAATGTATCACACCATACAATACAATAGCCTAAATGAGTTATCTTCTTCAGATAACTCAACAGAGGCGTCTTGTTGGGAGTGTGTATTACAAAAATGGCGTTAATGTATCTTCACCAGAGTCAGAGTCGTAATTACGAATACATTTTCAGAATATTAAAGTTTAAAACACCTAAAGGCCGGTAAAAAAACTAGAAAATTATTTTCTTAACATGGATATGAACTATAATCATAATTTTATAGCTATTAAATAAGTTTTTAAATTATTAACAATAATTATTTAACACTATAGTAGGACTGATAGCGCGATTGTACGGCAGTTTCGCCGTGCCATGTGCCCTGCTCCATAAGTGCAATGCCCTACTACGTAAGTCACGGCGAAACTGCCGTACGGCAGAGTAGAGAATACACGGCGGTTTCGCCGTCCGGCGCCGTGTGTGCTGCCCCATTTACTCCAACGTATCTCTACATTCACGGAGATATCGCCGTACGGCAGTTTTGCCGTCACGGCGGTTTCGCCGTGCCGTGTGTCCCCGGGCTACGTTTATATGTTAGGGTCACGGTCTCGGAACGCGAGTGACGGAGAAGTCCCAAAGCGTCGCGATCAGAATCCCAGAAGCGACAGAGCGACAGGGCCCGGCAGGGGCGGCTCTAGGTTTTATATGTTGGGTAGGCAACTTTCTGGGCGGCCTGGGGGTACGGAGTACCTATAGAAATTAAAAAAATATTGCTTTTATAAGATTTTAAACTATCTAAGGACTCTCATGAGGATGAGGATCAGTAAAAGAGCCATGTCTTGAAGAAAATTGCCTTTTATTCAAATTAATCATATAGACATAAGTCACTTGAAAGCCATATGTTGCATTTTCTCATTATCTTATTATATTTATATCCTATACTCTAAAACATGCAACAGTAGTGCTCTTTTAGCGGTTCTGGCTAACGCTAATTTGGCGTCTATATGGACGCTAATAACGTCGGCGAGTCCGCGTTTAAGCCGGACGCTATGAGCGCTGCCAACGCGGACGGAAGCGTTAGCAGCGAGGCGTATGTAACGCCGGGACCCCGTCATACGAGTGTTAGCGTTAGCGAGACGCATTTTCTTCGTGACTATTGGCAGAACAACAGGAATACCTTTTGAGTGATTATGTTTGACACAGAAAAATGTATTTATACAGTTGAAAAATTAACTTATTTCTCTGTACGACGGAAAGTCAAGGGTTATAGATATAGGCAACTGAAGGCACAATGCTGGAACGAGGTTGGGGAGGCCATACAAGAGAACTAAAATAATAATGGGACCCTATCGTTCTTCCGATAATACTATTCTTCGATATAATGTGCAAATAGATGACACAACTTAACTGGATGTTGTCCATCTTGTGAATAAAATGTGCCACGACGGTAAAAATACGCCCGGAAGACGCTAAGTATTATGGCTTCAACGCGATGCATTTGCCGCCACGCGTATGACAGACTTTTTCCGGCGCTATCTCGACGGCATCTGCACCCGACGGCAATAGCGCTCGTATGGCATGGCCCGACAGCGTTGCCAAACGATATTAGTGAGCTTGTATCTTCGCAAGTTTTGCATAGACTAAGTCACGATAACAGTTCTTTACAGTTAATTAACTACTTTTAATACTGTTGAAGCTAATGGTCGAACATAATTTTTCTCTAAAATGTCGGAACGGATACTGCAATTCAAACATAAAAAATAAATACCATATTTTTTATTTTTGGGTAGGCAGATGCCTACCCTGCCTACCCGCTAAAGCCTCTCCTTCAGGGCGGCGTCTTAGAGGTGCTCCGCCGTGACGTAGCTCCGCTCCGTAGACCCAGATTAGATTGACCCGTAAAACCTTCGGTGTCAGTCCTTGATAATAATCCTCATAGGTCACACGACTGTGACAATATAATACAGTTGTGATAATCTCCCCACAGAATTGATAATTCGTAATCGATAATCTGCACGTAATCAGTTAATAGATCAGATAAGATTGCTAAATAGGCCTACTTATTCCAACCACGTGAATTTATATTAAATATCCATTTTATTCCAGTATCAGTAATTCACTAACAAAAGTCTATAGTTTTCTCTAAAATACAATACTGGTTTTGTGCAAAATAAGAAAGTAATATATCACAAAACATTTACATCTAACAATATTTACATTTTAAAATCAGAGATTTGGCAACAAACAACAGTCATTGGCAATGTAAATTGGCCGAATAAATTGTACATGTTTTCAAAATTCAAATTTATATATCTATTCCAACAACAACATTCGATATAGGCCTATAACAAAACACAATATACATAGATATAAATAAATATCGTCACCAAGCTTAATCTAAACACACATGAATATTTTATCAATGACCATGGTTCCCGAATAGCCTATATTTAATTTGCTACACTACTAACCAAAATTACCTTTTATTTTATCTTATACAAAGTAAACAGTACAAATTAATTAGGCTACTGGTATTACATTCTATTTTTGACGCTCTACAATTTCGGTAATATGACATTTTGCCATATTTCACCCCCATCTCCCTTTAAAGGGTGTACTTTGAAAATTTTGATTTCATAAAAAATGGCACTGTTTTACTATATTTTATATGCTATTTGGTGTTTCTTTTACGAAATTTTTAAGACCCCCCCCGCATCAACAACTCTTGTGTATAGTAGGTATTTTTTAATTAGGGGAGTCTGAACCGTTCCAATGTTTTTTTATTTAGTTTTGAATGGAATTTTCTAATTGTATTCGTGGATTGAATTATTTTTATTCTCTTTTATTGTTCTACTCTTAGCTTCAACTTTCAAATAGGTGGTATTACGGTAGACACCGTATATTTATAGAAAATTTTTAATATAAAGATAATTTTATTTAAAACATTAAAAATTTTAGGGGTCTATAGCCGTTAGGCCAATTTAGAGCTTTGGTCTTTTTTTAATGCCTGAGACTAAAATGAAATCGGGGCAGCCTCTACGTGGGCAGAGGGACTTCGTAAATTATTAACGAATTAAATTAATCCAACTAGGAGGCTTGTAAAAGTACATTTTCGACACCTTTTAGCGAATTTCCCATAGGGAATAAGCTATTACCGTAGGTCTCATGGTAAGACCTAAGGCCGGGACCATGTTACTTTTTCGTTTTGAGGTGCCCAGAGACCAAAAATAATAGTCATTAAAATTTATATATATATATATATATATATATATGTATATATGTATATATATATATATGTGTCCCTAGACACGATAACTCTCGTAAAAATGGTCCGATCGACACCAAATTTGGTGGAGATGTGTAATCCTACATTTATTCGGATGAGTTCGTAAACCAGACATATCGACCTACCGGAAGGGGTAGTTTTGGGGGGCTTTGTACCCCAAAAATGGGTTTTTTGCATTTTTCATGTGTAAATTTTAAAAATTTCAAATTTTTATTTTGACCATTGGATTTAGCTCAAAAAAACACACAATTTAGTATTTTGAAGCTTTGCTCTATCTCCATTGGTTACCGAGATATTACAAAGTCTAAAGACAGTACATTGTCTTTTGGGGCTCCAATGTTAATCTTATGGAGAATAAGGATGTGTTAATATTTCACTTATAAACCAATATTTTTGGATGAAACTTAGTATTTAGCTTCATTTGATTGAGATTCATCCATTTAAGGTAAAAAATCTTGGTTTTTGTACTTATCATGGCAGCAAACCTGCATACTCTTTTCCCATGTTAATCATATGGAGAATAGGCAAACTCTTTTATTTATGGACAGATATTGATGAAACTTACTATATGGCTTTATATGGTCGAAATAAATTTTTTCTATGCTAAAAACCTACTTTTAGTGTCCCCCATGGCAGCATACCTGCATACTCTTTCCCTATATTTATCTTAAGGAATAGACATTTATTTCCCTGTTGATGAGCACGTAATGAAATTTTGTTTACAAGTTTAGCTGGTCAAAATTAATATTACTAATTTGGAAATTCGCTGAGTACGCAGGTCTGCTGCGACGGGGGTTATTTTATTGATAATATCGCGTTCGTCCATCGGTACTCAAACTTTAATTTACTTGACGATTCGTAGTTTCCACGTATTTTTAATCCTCCTCTAAACTACTAACGGCAATTTTCTTTCGGCATCAAATCGTTCAATCGACTACTGACACTTCGGGGGAACCATTATGGGGGGCATGGGGGCGGAGCCCCCATCGAGCCGTAGGCGAGTTTTATCTTATACAAAGTAACCCGTACAAATTAATAAGGCTTTAATCATCATTATTTAATACATCAGTATTTAGGTTTGCAGTCAAAATTTATACAGAGTATTTCCCATATTTTAATTTGTAAATAAACTATCTCAGCAATAAACGATACACTGCCTTCTAAATCGCTTTGTTGGACATGAAATATTTCTTGCAAAGATTTAGGCTTTTGCCATAAGTATGATTTGATAAATATTAACTGAGAATTTATAATACACACTAAGATTTAATTTGCACTTAATAGTCAACAATAATTAATTAATGTTCATTGACGTTTGACTAGTATATACCACATAAGGGCCGGATTTACGAATTTGCCGCCCATGGGCCCAAAACATTTCCGCCGCCCCCCTCCACATCCACGAAACAATGCGTTAAATCCAAAACGATATATTCGTTGTACAACACGCGCCAAAATAAACAGCACTGAAATTGAATCAGTCATCTTCACCAAAATGATGCAAAACCTTCAAGAACGGTAATAGAGTGTTGCCTCAAGTGGACTGAGGTCATATTGAACATGTTATTTGAGTTTAAACCTTATGGTGGTTACTTTTACGTTTATATGTTGGTGAAACTAAGTATATCAAATCTTACAATTTCAATACGGTACTGTTTGTTTTGGTGCATAGGCTACTGTAGAACCTCACAAAATAACATCATTTTTTTCATAAGCTATAGGCCCTAACCTCACTATCTGGGTCTAGGTCGAATGTTTAATAAGACTGCATGTTATTTGGGATGAGCAGAGAATTTATAATATCATTTGATACCTTTTAAGGGTATCGCTTTTATTATCTATCTGTTTAATGGTCCAGATAAATCTTAATAAAGTAGTATAATGAAAGAAAAGAAAAATAAACGATTATTCAAAGTTACATTTTTGTTACTTGATTGCTTATCGAAAGTTAAAAACCGTATCCCTCCATGTTAAAATTTTCCTCCGTCGTACATTTGTCTACTACCAATACAGAAAATGACATTTCTTTATACATGCTTTATAAAGGAGCGCGAAGGAAGTAGACTATTTATCAGAGTGCACGTAAACAATATGTGATGCACTCCATGCGATCATCATATACTACCAACCTAATACATACATCTACATTTTCTTCCTCTTCAAAATGACATTTCATTTGAATAGTAATAACGATGTGCTCTTCATCAAATAACAATTTTAGCTAACGGTAGTCTGCCAGCCGTTCGCCATTTGTTATAGAAATATAACAAATTTAGTTTGCTGTTTGAAAATACGTATATTGTACATTCAAACATATGAGACCTTACAATAAATTAATACTAGTTAGGAACTCTTTTGACAAACCAGAGGTGCCAAATACAAATTTATACGATACTGTACAAATAAAATTACTACCTGAGCTATAGGTAAGTTCAAAAAGTAATGTTTCGACGTTTCAAACGTGGTGGCTACTTGGATTGACGTCGCAAAAAATCTACAAATATTCTATGAATTATTAGTTGCTGTAACACAACTACTTATTGGTTATCTCTTATTATAATGAGAAGTTTCAGAAAATTACCTTTCATATGACATAATAATGTAACCACTTTCACGTTGTTTTTCACCGGTGTTTTACTAGTACAAAATGTTTAGACGTAGATGACCGTTTCGAGGCCGTGGCACTATAAACGGCTTCCACTGCTCTAGTTAAATCTTGTCTATTTACTTTATTTTATTTTTTGCGCGGGGCCCGGTGCGGTCGCACAGCTCGGCCGGCTCTGGATCGGTGCTATCTGACGTGGTGACAATTTGACTCCGGCCGCTTGGGGTGACAATCTGTCGTGAGAGTACCCGACAGGTTGGAACCTCGAGAAAAGATCGGATCCAATCTGTCGTGGTGACAACCTGACGGGGAGTGTTATTTCAGGGGATCGGATCCAATCTGACGCCGGGTGCTTAAACCCCGTGGTGCCAATCTGTCGTGGTGACAACCTGACGGCGACCCCCTGGCATCACCCTGCACACACCATTGCTTATTTTTTTAGTAGTTAGATTTGGCCACTTCTGGCACAGGCCAGCTGCCCCGGAAGCCACGTGCCGGGGCACATAGCTTCCGGTCGTATATTAAATGAGGGGTGAGGAGGTGGGGTGAGCGTTTGAAGTAGATTTGCGCATAAATTAAAAGTTAGTTCAAGACTGAAATTCAACAATTTGGGGTTGAACAAAATGTTCGCATAAATTAACCGGGTTCAACTAAAACTTCGCATAAATTAAAAGTTAGTTCAAAACTGAAATTCAACTTGATAATTGGGTTACGGAAAGTATGTCAAGGTCATCCCGAGTAAGTTTTAAAAAAGCCTATCCCGCTAGCACAGGAAATAGTTCTGAGAGTTGAACTACCCGGTGATAGCGGGATAGGTAGATTTAAGTTTTGAACTTTATTCGTAAAAACAAATACAATCAATGTGCAAAAACAAATACAATCAATGTGCAATACAAGTTGAATTTTTGTGATGAAATACGGAGTTGTAAAAGCAAACGCCGACGACGAGGATAAGGTACAGGCAGAGTCCCCAGATGACATACTTGACAAGTTTGAAGAAACGTAATATTTCGAGTTGGTTTTCCCGTTCCAATTGCAAACGTTTAATTTCCAATTTCAATTTTTCTTCTTTCATCTTTTCCTCTTCCATCCTTGTGACGAAGGAAACTTCATCCATCATATCCATCTTTAGTGTTGTTTTTTGGTGTTTGAAATTTTGAAACAAGTGATGTTGATAGTTCAAATGTTGGAGACGGAATGAGAAGTGAAAGCGAGGAACGTTAGTTAAACGAAGAAGTGGTGGGGGGAAGTTGAATTACAAAGAGGTGGTGGGGGAAGTTGAATCACAATGAAGTGGTGGGGGAAGGAGGTTGCTCACCATTTGCTTCCGTACTTGTTGTTGTCGTGTCTGATTGTAGAGGTGTAAGTGGAGTAAGATTCAGCAAACTATCTTCATCAGAACTTTCAACCTTATCACAAATAGGACAGGCGTAAGTTATTTCCAGATTCATTTTAACAGTGTTGAATTTACTAACAATTTCGTGTAAAGTATTAAATATTTCTTGCAAATCCTCTTTGGAATTTACTTCGAAACTAGAAATCATTCGTGCCAACGGAGAGTTGTTCATCGTGCGAGAGTCGGTGATTGAATGAAGATCGATGTTTAAGAAGGAGGCTTATTTGTCGGTGAGCATAAGCTTGTTATTAAATAAATAGCCAAGTTCCTCTTCTTCGTCTTTCAATTCAAATATTTTAGCTGAAGTAGTAGGCGTTGTTTCGTCTTCACTCGATGATGAAGAAAATTGAAATATCCTAGCTGAAGTAGTAGTCGTTGTTTCGTCTTCACTAGATGATGAAGAATCACGAGGACGTAAATAGTGAACATCAAGTCTGATCCATCTCATAGGATATCTATCCATGACAGAGAGCAAATTTTGAAATATTTCCTCCAATTCTTCTCTGTCAGTTATTATATGTTGAAACTTGACGAAAGGCGATCCCATGTTGTTAGTTAGAGTGTTGGAAGTGAAATAATACAAAGGCGGATTCAATAAGATACAAAACTTAAACTAATGGTGGGGGGAAGTCTAAAAACCAATGGTGGGGGAAATCTCAAGGTCATCCAATTGAAGTTTTAAAAAAGAGTGTAAAACTAAAATTACACATTCAATGGTTCTACAGGATCGGAATACCAATCTGATCTGTATTTACATCTTTTTATCATATGTGTACAAAAATCATCTTGATGAGACTTGGTGCGTTGACAATGAGCTAGATCGAGAGGATGAAATTTGAAACATCTTTGAGGACAGCATGTATGAAAATATCTTGATTTGTAAAATTTGAAAGTTCGCAATTCCGGTGGCGGTAGTTGTTTTGTTTTGCACTTGCAGTAACAAGATCCAAAAAATTCACATTTAGTGCAAGCTAACCCGTCCACCATCATTGGTCCTAAATCTGTACACTGTTGTTCACAACAGTAACGAGGTTCGTACTTGTACTTTTGTTCTTCCATGTTGACGCTGCTGAGTCCAGTGAAAGAATAAGAGTGTATAGTGTTGAATAGTCAGTTTTATGTACTACAAAAAGTGGTGGGGGTAATTTCAAGGTCATCCAAACGAAGTTTTAAAAAATTATACCTTACTAATGTAAGGAATGTTTATACTTAAGAAGTTCATTTCTGTTTATCTTCTTCAGACTTTGTCTGTTTCTGTTTGTTTTCTTCAGCCTTTTTCTCTCTCTCCGCTTTAGCCATAGCGATAAGTTCTTCAGTCGATAGTGGATGTACTTCAGGAAATTTTAAAATTAATTTAGCTTGATATCCTTCTTTAGTTAATATATTTAAATCTTCAGTCATTTGTTCAACAGTGTTGTAATCTTTTCCATAGATCTTTCCATCAAGTTCAATCATCATTCTGTATAACATCTTTAAAATTAGGTGTTCACGCAGCGAGAGTCGGGAAGCGAATGATTATTTATACAAGTATCATTCCCTTTTTATCAACTTGACATTGATCACGTGATTCTTTAATTTTACTTGTTAAAAGTTATTTAACATTGGTAATACTTGTGAAACTTGATGTTATGTTGACCAGTCGGCGATGAAGATGTTGTAGGTTGTGTAGAAAGAAATACTTCATCATCGCAGTATTTTGTTTTAGTAAACATCCTTATATTAGTAGCACTAACATCAACAGTTAAGTGATAACCACCGGTAAGTAAAACTCGCATTTCGTTGGTTAAATCTTCAAGTTGTTCAAAACTCGTAATGGTGTTGGTATCGTAAGATGCACACTTGACCTTTAGGGACATGTTGAAGTTTTGTATTTAGTTATAGAGAGCGAGATGTGTACGGTACGAAAGCTAGTCGTAGACTGATGAATTTCACAAGTTGATTTTCACTTTTATTATCACACAAAATTGGGTCAAGGTCATCCCGTGGAATTTTTAAAAAAAGCAACATATTGCTATGTACAAAGACATAACAATATGTTGCTTCTTTTATCTTTTTTTTTTGTTTTATATCATCTTTATTGAGAAACCATTACAAACACATATATTTACAATGCTATGTACAAACTAGTTAGTAGAAGGTGTTACATGAATAGTTAGTTCAGTTGAGTTGTTTCCACTCGGTCCGTGTGAAACCAAATAGAGTGCGCCGGGTTGAATAACACGAAGATCTTCATTCTGTAAAAGTTGTACAAATCGTTTCGGTAGGAATATCTGAAACTTCGGTTCGTCACCAACGGTATACGGCGCCTCGCTCAATGTGCAATTAATAGCATCACCAACTGAAGTGTCCATCTTCTTGATTGTATGTATGATGTAATGTTTTTCTTCTTTTAGTTCAGAACATCTCTTCGTCGGTAAGATTGTTGATTTTGAATGAGCGTTGAATTGATCAACCAAATTTTGAAGAAAGTTCTGCGATGCCATCTTGATGTTATTGTTAATCTTCTTGTTAATCTTCTTGTTAATAATAATGTCCGTCGGAGATGTTGTCTCTTCGGAGGTTCGAGTAATACTCATGCTGCGTCATGGTAGCGCTCTCACTTTTATTACCGACATTACCCCCACCATTCTGTTGAAGGAAATTATTCAAGCGGTAGGCATTCTTCAAAGCGCACTGTGACCTTCGATGTTTAAAACTCTTTGATGAAATACAAAGTTCATTGAAATAGCATTGGAAATCTCTATCTATTATTGCATTTATCACTTCGTTGCTTGTAAATGATTGTATCCAATTAGCTTTTTCCAATCCTCTTGTGTAGATAGTTTTGAACTCTTTGCAGTAATGATTCATAATGTGCGGCATCATGTTATAATTAATAAAACCTTCATCCCATCTTAAGTTGTGAAAATGTTTGTACAACCATTTGTTTGTAACTTTCGCTTTAGTTGTTAGTCTATTGAATGGTAATGGAGGTTTGAATAAGTAATGATAAACTACAGATGTGTTCATATCCAAAATTACTAATTCTTTTATAATAAAATTTCCATCATTTCCTCGAAAAGCTTGAAATTCAATTATACCTTTTTTAACTTCCATTATATGTGGCGCATTAGAAAACGAAACCCGTTTGTTCATGATGAAGTCTCGTCAGCAACTGACTTGTATTACAAACACGATTGTTCTTCTTTAACTTCTTGCGCTTCTTCGTCGATATTAAAGTTGGTGTGATAGTTGTTCAATTGTCTCCACATATCCACTTCTTGAGGTATTCGATTAAAAATTGAAGTATCCACGGGACCGTATAAAATTGGAACGAAAGGTTGTCTGTCCAATGTATCGATTAGATAGTCTTTGATTATTGCACTTGAAAATATTAGTTGTTTCAAATATCTGGTGACGGGACCGGTAGTACAACTTAAAGTGTAAAATTCTTCTTTAGTCAAATGTAGTTTTACATCATGTCTAGTTAAATCTCTGAAGCGAACCATTTGTCCCCCACGATGTTTCACTATATCAACTTCAATATTTGATTCCAATAAACTTAATCTTGTTCTTCTTCCAAATGTGTTGTTACTCAAATAACATTCCAAAAGATGTAAATGTTTCATAAATGATTCCCAAGAAGTTTCAGTGAATGTAACCATTTTATTTCCATGATTTAAAATAACAATCGGTGAATAATCCAATGATTTTAAAATTCCAACTGAAATACTTTTCGTCATGCATGATGAAATGGGGTAGAAAATCCGAAGAAATACTTCTGTTAAAATATTAGTTGTAATGTTAACTTCAACCTTTTTTCTTTTTACTTCTTTTTCAGCTTCTCCTTCTTCTTTTTCTTCTTCTCTCTTCTTATGTTTGTTAAACTTGAGGAACTCGTCCATTTCTCGTTCAACTTGTTTTTCTATATCTGAACTATTCTCATCCATTAGAGGTGTATTTTCTTCTCCGTTAGTAGAACTCATCTTGCGAACGATGTTTCCCATACGACGGTCGAATATAAAATGAACTTTCCACTCATGATTTTCTCTCTTTTATGTTTTTCGTGAAATCCTTGAAATTTATACAATCACATAAATGTTTGTTTTCAACTTGTTTTTCACAAACGAAATTCTAACCTCAAAAATTGAAGCAGATAATTCTAACCTCAAAAATCTGCAGTCGTTGTACTAATTCTTTTTAAAGTACATTCTTCACAATTCCGGTCAGCGGTGTGTAAGTAACTATTTTATCATGTAGAATTAGACAGTATGCTGAAGTTCCATCTGCTACTGGTTCTTCAAATTCCATTTCAATTTTTATATCCACACTTGATGATTTTACCGATTCATTTTGTTTTGAACAATCGATTACAATTATCGGAGCCTTGGAATAATACTGGTCAGGCGATAATAGTGGTGTATTAGTCTTTCCATAATATGACGATTGAAATCTTGCATACATATCGTATAAAATGGAAAAACGTTTTTTGCTGAACATGACATTCAAATTGTCATACGGAAAGAATTGAGAGTTTAAGAAAACTTTACAATTCTTTATTTTACAGTGATCAAATTGACCGGCATTTGCAGTGATAACATCTTTTCGCTTAGTTTGAAAACCGAGTATTATGTACCTTGCCCGTTCCAAATAAGTTGATGTCTTGACGGTCCATGTTTGTCGTTCTGTCTGAGGTAGTGTAGGATATTCATGGAATTCCCAACTTCGGAATGGCATCACAATATCACGGTCAGACTTTAACTTTCTCAATAATACGATTCTATGTTCATCGGCCAATCTTACATGAGGTACTCTCCAAACAACTTTATCCAATTGTAGTTGCCATTCCAGTTTATCTTCCGTAGTTGCAGGGTCTGCAAGTATCAAGTCCTTGTTAGTTGAAGATCTGAGTAATACCAATTCTTGTTTGACATTTATTATTATTCGTTTGTAATCTTCAGCGAATCCCAAAAGCAATCGTAAGGGTACATGAAAATCAAAGTGACCGTTGGAATCCGGTGTTATAGTGTCTTTATCAGGGGCAACCCATCCGGCGGTGACTATTGAATTCTTCTCATGCGGTGTTAATGATGTTAATCCTTTCAATGTCGTTGTTATACCAACCTTTTTTGTCGAATCAACTGTCACCCCTGATATCTCATATCTTATTTCATCAAAAAGATATGCCATCGGGTTATTTATAAAAGGAACTGTTGAAGCAGTTTTTCCATCCAATTTTAATACCCGTCCTTCAATGTACAAATAACTTTCACACGGTAATGTGTAAATATCTTGTTGTTGAATGGGAATCCTTATTTCATCGTTATTGTTTAATTTTGATGAAGTGTAAGGGTTGTGCGTGTGATATTCCTTCTCCCATAGTGTTTCGTCGAATGTCGGTCCTTGAGATATATCCAGGATATCCATCGTTGTTAAGTTTCAATCCAATCTTCTGTAGAAAACGAATGTTGTCCGATGTTAACTCTTCCAATGTCGAGGAGCTACTGAGCTCCCGACTCTTCCGTTGCGGTTTAAATGATAATCCCATGTTGACCTTTATGTTGCCGCTCTGATGTGTATCCGTATAGTTATCGTTTCTCCTCTAAAGTCAACACTAACACCGTCTTGATCCAATATGTTCAGTACGATGTCTGAAATGAAACTGGTGTTTAACGGTAGGTATATCAAGTTTTGTGGCTTCTCAACAATTTTAAAACCAGGAGCCACTGTTGGATAAAATGTATGTAAAATATGCTGATTCACTCCTTCTCTATACGATCCGTGTATAATATTACACGTTACATCGATGCTATTGACTTTCAATATTGTAACAGTTGTATCACCTGAATGAGTAGTTCCAGGATTTAATATATTCTTTTTTGTATCTGTAAATCCAAGTAAACTGCCAATGGAGTTTTTGAAACTGACATCGATATAATATTTTGAAGTTATTTCTGCTTTTAAAGTATTATTGTTTCCTTTAACGGTGATATTTTCTTCTCCGAGTTGTTTTTGTAGTAATTGGTTTATATCATCGATTTCATAAGCTCCAGTAGGAAATGTAATTATTTTCAATTCTGAGTATTTTCCTGAAGCATCCTTAGTTTCATAATAATGTAGTAAATTGTTCTTTCCTTCCGTAACATTGGGAATTGAGTTGTAGGTAGTTAAATCAAGTAATGCCGCTTCCCATAATCTTTCCTTGGATAGACGCAATGCTGGGAACAGCGTACTTTTCAATGTGGATGAATTTCCACTCAGTGACACTGTATACGATGACATCTTAAAGCTGACTGACACTCTTCGCTAGAAACTCCAAACATAAATGCCCACATATTTCAGTATTGTTAGGTTGTTCTCTTTTGTAATTGTAAAAAATGTTTTTGGAGTTTCGAAAATAATGTTGCAGTTCTTTCGGTGGTGGTAGATTGCCAAAACTGTCAAAGTAGTAAACGGTTTGTCCGAGCTTTTTATAGCATACCCAATGAGTGCCTGGACCATAGGTGGAATCCAAATTTACTATTCCAGTTTCATTTTCCCATATTTTAGTTGGTAATGCATCTTTCATAAAAACTCCTCGAAAAAATGGTATTTTCAAACATTTTACATAATCATTTAACTGATGATTTGTTAAGGCTTTATTTGGAATTATCAATTGATTCTTCTTATTTAGTACACACGGTACGGTCTTAGGTATAAACCTGCTCCGTTTTTTACCATTGACCAAATAGAAGCTTTCTTTACTGTTGCTTTACGAGTTCTACGACGTCTCTTCTTAATGTTTCCACCTCTTTTGGGAGCTCTTCTCTTTGCAGGTCTTCCTCTGCGACGTCGTCTTCCAGCACCAAATTTAGCTTTCGTCTTCATGGCTGTAGTTACTGCCCAAGCCGCTGCTTTTTCTGCAATACTTGCGTCACTTGATTTTACTCTTTGCCAAGCTCTTTCCGCTAGAATTTTATCCGCTATTGATCTATTTGTTGAATCTTTATACTTTGAATATGCTATATCGTGTTCTTTGCAAGCTTGATCTAATTTATTAATTCCAGGATCTCCTCTTGCTAAACGTTTTGACAACTTAGTTCCAGGTCCACAATATTGATAACCTCCGGGCAGATGTAATTCGTATGGTAAAGCGTCTATCGCTCGATTCACAACAGCACCAATTGGAATCCGTCTGAGCAGGGATAATGCAGCTGATGTTAAACCACGTCCTCTCTTGCCGCTGTCTTGACGACGACTGAGCGATACGGTCTTCATTATGCTGTTTTATGTAACCAACGTCTTCACTCTATGAAATACTTTATGATAATGAATCCTTTTTTTTGGTGTATTCCATACTTAAATATTCATTAGTTTTACTAGTATCTATCAATGATTTCATCTTTAATCCATTGGTTTCTCTGAGAATCTTCGATTTTATTGTGTTTCATCGATGCATTAATCAAATGATTATGCATATCAATAACTACATTACCTACAAGATTCATTACATACTCTACATTAGTAGCATCTTTGTTACGTGTAGGATTATCAAGATTTGTGATACGTTTACCATTACATGTATACACAGATGGATCGTTATTAGAGGTTGCTATAACTTGATTAATAGTAGCAACATCATTCGGAGCTATTCCTGCTGATATGTTAGATATTCTTCTATTTTTTCCATCATATAAGTTATTTATTTTATCTAAAACTATAGTTTGTTTCACAACAACACAATCATTATCATCTTTACCAGATTTTACATGGGTTAATCGTCTACCTCCACATATAAAGTTAACACCAGTAGCTGATAGTTGTGGCACTTGTGTTAAAATAACAGCATCATGTTCTTCCGTGCCTAAACTTATATTTGACAATCTTTTATTTTTTCCATCCCACTTGTTATTTTGTAGTTGTAGTAAGGTAAACTTTTCACTTCCTTGCACAAACTCATCACCTTTCTTTGACAACACCTGATTTTGTTTAACAAAAGCGGATGTTCCTTTCTTCAAGCTTTCATTCATTTGTCTCACAGTAGCAGCATCCGATGGAGTTGAACCATCTTTCAGATTGGACAACACTTTTCCATGACAATCAATAACAGCACCATTATATAAAATACAATTATCTTTAATGTATTTAATATTAACACCATCACTTTCTTCTTTAGGATATCCAATATCGTTTATAGTATATTTATAGAAGGAAAATCCATCTTTTTTCTTTTCTGGTATTACAGAATGCAAATAACGCTTATTGATTGTATCTGTATCCTCGATTGGATCTGCTACATTAGTTATTTTATAATTTAAAGCATTGTACTTTTTTCCACTTTTAGTCTTTTCCAACAGTAAAGCGTATTCCATCGCAGATAGAAAATAGCCTTTATTAACAATATCTCCATTGTTGACTGGTTTTGCAACATTAATAACCCTGTGAGATTTTGCATCATACAGTTGGTTGTTGTCGAGTTTTAAACTTGTAGATGTTTCCTCCTTTACTGTTTTTAAATTTGTTGCATCTCCATCTTCTTCTGGATCCTTAACAAACTTTAAACGTTTATTATTTATGTTATAGTCACCTTCGGGTGTTTGCGGTAATCCACTTCTTTTTCTGTTTTCTCCAACTTGCACTCCTAACGCGGAGTATCGTCCGAACTTGTCGACGCTCATGTTAGAACTGACACATTATACGCCTGCAACTCTTATATATCCGCGGACAATTATACGATTATGCCGCGATTCCTGAGTTCGTCAATCAGAGCTACCCATTCATTATTTAAACCTGTATGACCGGCTTCCATGGCTTCATGCAATAGTCTCATTCTATCAACCAATTTATTGATGTCGTTGTAGTAAATCACATTCGTATTGTATAGATTTTTCATCAATCCTTTGCCAGATGTTGAAGTATCTCCTTTACTCTTTTTACCATGTTGTTCAAGAAGTGATAAATCCATAAGTGATAAAGATTTTCTTTTCAGTGGTTGTCTCACCGCTGGTGCAGTACGTAATGTTGGCAATTTTCGTGGAGGAAACAACTTTTTTATAACAATGTTATATTTTGTTGCACGTGAACGATTAATCATTGCATCCTTTAAGTAGTTTCTTTTATGAGCGTTAGTATTTTGTAGAATTTCCTTAAAAACACTTAAATCTTTGGATGAATATCTTAGTGGTATGTTTTTAAAAATTAATTCATAAAGTCCTTTTGTTCCTTTATATTTATGCTCACCAATAATGATGTAATCGTCTTGTGTTATTTCAAGCTTTGAATCGCCGATCTTTAATTCATTCCCATCAATTCTTGCTCCGTATACGTGTGATTTACTCAAATTCGGGTTTGATTTCATGTCATGTAGCATTTTCATTATATATTTTCTTCCAAGAGGTCCATGTTGTAATATATCGCTACTCAATTGAGTTAAATTTGGAATAGATTGTTCAGCTTCAGGTATTGGCTGTTCTTCTTCCTTTTCAACAATTGGTTCTTCTTCTTCTTTTGTTTCTTCTTGCTCACTAGCACTTGTATATGAATCATCATCTTCTTCTTTTTTAATGCTTGTACTTCTTGTTTAGAAACTGGTAGTAAAACATCTCCTTCATAACGAGGTTTACCAATAGTTTCTGATATCTGTTTTAAAGGTTCCGTAATAGGTTTAAATGTAGTCTCTAGAAATTCTTCTCTTTCACTTAAACCCATCCTCAATGCACGATTCTTCATCCTAATAGAATCACTGAGTGATTTTATTTCTTTTAATAGTTTTTCTTGATTCACCATGTTTACACTGTGAAGTTCAACGTGTAACTAGATGTAGCATCGGTAGTTCAACGCATAAATACAAATTTATCCAACCCTATACGATATCTACCATTTTTAATATCTTCTTCCTTCATAATAACGAGAAAGCCATATTTCTCATTCCATGCTTTGCCACACATTTCTTTAAATTTCTCAAATGGCATATCCGCATTTACATGATCATTGTATATATGCTTTAAATTTGTTTCATCTTGCTTGAAGATGATCAACATATTTGCATTGTCTCTTATGAGTTGTTTTGGAATCTTACTGTATGTTTGACCAATATAAATGCTATCGATATTATGATGTCTTCCCATAGCGAAGTAATTCCTTATAGTGTCGTGATTTTCACAAGACACATCGTCAAAAATAAAAATAGAAAATGGTTTTGCTTCATTTGGTTGCATAATTGTTTCACTGGCATTAAACTTGTAGAAATGCACTTCAGGTACACTTGCAAGTACTTTATCCAATAATTGATATTTTGGTTGTTGCAATGATTTTGAAAAAATGTATATATTGTTAAAGCGCAATCCTTTAGGATTAGTTATAAGGTTAAAAACAACATTTGTTTTTCCACAATTTGAAGGACCAGTTATTAAACATCTTATTGTATTTGGTAGTAATTCACCATGTTTACCATGATTTAACTTATCATTGTCAACCGTCAATTCATCAATATTATTGATATTAAATCGATCTTTTTGTTGTACAATCTCCATCTTGTGTCAAGGTTAAACACACAATGAGCTATTAAGTTACTATACCAGGTCTTTTGAAGGAATCCAAGAGTCTTCACTTTTATCGAATCCTAACCACCGGACTTTAACCATATCCTTTTTCCTTTGTAATACCTTCTCAACAAGATATACATCACCGACTGTTGATTTCAACAATTCATGTCCGTAGAATCCACCTTGAAGTAATTCACCCTTGTTATCCTTTAATAAGTAGGTTTCAGGTATAGTTGGTTGCACTTTATAAACTGTAAATACTTCATTAGTCCAATTTGGTAGATATCTTTTACTAAATACACCTTTGTATTTGCTTATACGAACTTTATCGTTGACTTTAAACTTTTTTGGTTGTAACTTTTCCAATTTAGGTGTTGTATTATTTCTGATGCGTTGTAATACAACCTTAGCATTAGCGCTGTTTACCTGGATAGGTTTCATTCCGATGGTACGATGATATTTGTTGTTATACTCTTTTATAAGTTGTGGTAATATGTCATACCACACGTATGATCCTCGTTTTGAAAATTGTTTGTACATCGCTCCTTTTAATGTTCTATTGAATCTTTCAATTATTGAAGCTTTAACTTCAGAATTTGTAGAATAATGATTTATTTGATATTTCTTCATTAAAGCTCCAAAGTCTTTATTAAAATATTCTTTTCCATCATCGGTCTGTAGATGTTTGATTTTGAATTTATTTCTTTGTATCGTTGTTTCCATAGCTTTTGTAACACTTTTACCAGTCTTATCCTTCAATGGTAAAGCGTCAGCTATTTTAGTAAAACAGTCTATAATTGTTAAAATATATTTGAAACCTTTGTTTAATTTACTGTGCGGTATCATTTCAATGAGATCAGCTTGATACAGATCATTCATTCCCTTAATAATTGTACTTCTTCTTGGAAATCTTCTTCTTGCTGGTTTATGTAGTTCATTTACAATCTTGTCCTTCACACTTTCCATCTTCAGGTGTTGCTTGCACATCGCTTGTAAAAATACTGATCCGTACAACAGTTCTTTCTCTTTTATATAGTTTGAATATAGGTCAAGGCCATTTCATATTAGTGTAAAAAAGAGGGAACATGGCATTGGGCTTGCCATGTCCCCTCTTCTTTACGGAAAGGAAAAAAGGAAGAAGGTAGAGGACGAAGAATAGGTTTACTGGTCGATAGGGTTTAGAGAGTAATGTCCAAATGGCAGAGTTCTTATGTTGTCTTCAAGGATGTATCTCTTGTCATCCTTATAGCTCAATGCCGATTTGGTTTGCTTCACACTGAAAAGACGATGGTTGAAGCTTCTTATGGTGTTAAATGTTGCAGTTGTTTCAACATTTTCAAACAAACATCTTTTATAATGTTCAAACTGTACGTTCTTCTTCAGGAAAGAGGTTTTTATTCCTTTGGCTTTCTTCGTGACTTGATATTCGTTCCTTTTGCTTATGTACAGTTGAAATGAATATAGTTTGGACATTAATGCTACAATTTCCATCATCGGCACACCATTTGTTTCATCTTTAAATTTTCCCAATACTTTTTTGTTTCTGTCGTAGTCGTAATTTGGATGGTCCTTGGGATAATCGGAAAAGTCGAAATCATCTTTATACATAAAAGTGCGTAGATCTTCGTACATGTCATTTGTTTTAATCCAGTAAATTAGAGCATCCGTATCCATATATGCAATACCAATGTTCTCTCTTCCATAATAGTTAACCATCTTCTTATAATGAAACTCGTACATGTGTGTTTTGGAAATATCCAAGATTGACATTCCTAGATACAAAGGACGATCCATTAGAACTGACTTCTTGTTCATGGAAATAACAACTAGATTTTCATTAATAATTACAGATGAACCAAAGTTTGGTTGTTGCACTAATTTCTGTAGTTTTACTGGATCAGTTACCAATTTGATGTCCTTATGTTTCCTTTTGTTTTCCAAAGTCTTGCCAAATATTGCGTTGTTCATTAGTTTGAAGAAATCTTTTTGAAAACTTGATGTAGCGGCGGCTCTTCTTCTTGTGTTGTTGTCAATGTACGGTTTTAACCAACAAGATTGAGAGAATTGTAGTACTCGATTAATTTTTGTAATTCTCAATCCCAAGTCTAAGGCCTGTTGTATCATCCAGTAGTGTCCAACATACCGAGACTTGTTAGTTAAAGTCATCAATAATTTTGGCCATCTTCCAGTTGGAGAAATTTCAGTCTTCGGAAGAAGTGGTAAATCATAATGTTCGTCGTGAAGATGTTCGGGATATTCAAAATCGACGTCGAATATGTAACCAGTTTCTCCATATTTCGGTATATCCATTATGTTTCCAATTGATTCTGGGTCTATCCATTTGAAATTATCATATGGAAGGGGATTCGACATTGCCCATCCGTACAAGTTATTTGCATCAAAATAACCCAGGAATGTTGTTGGTTTTGATGCATCATAATCGGGCAAATATTTATTGTTCGCCTTGACATGACGTGTTACACTTTGCGTCAATCCTCCTCGAACTCCTGATTCTAACATCAACACCATATCTATATCTGTAAGAAGTTGTATTTTACAATTTGTTTCTTTTAACATGGCTTGCCACGCTAGTCCAGGCGAAGTGTACGAATGAAGAGGGTCTAATCCATATGACGCAAAACATGTATTTCTAAATTCTTCCATCACATCACATAATAAAGTCACATCTAATTTAACGTAGAAATCTGAATATTCCCCCAATGTTCTAAATCCTAATTCGTTCCATACTTTGCATGCATGATCATAATCCTCTTGAGATATATCCATGTCGTACAGTTTACTTTTAAATTCTTCTTTTGGAGGTAGTGATGTTTCATTAAATCTTTCTAAACTGTCTATGTAATCATATGGGAAAACACCTTTTCGAAGTACCAGATCCAGTTTGTCGCTATTTACAATCTTCTTTGTTTCGATTAAATCTTGTTTCCTTAGGTTTTCAGAAAGTTTAGACAAACTCGACGGCAAAAATCGGTAGGAGTCCAAGAATCTTAGTTTGACATTTCCAACTTCTTTGGAAAAACTTATGAACTTCTCTGAAGTTTCAGCTAACACATCGATTTTACCGTCGTCTCTTCCTAATTCAGGTATTATAAAATGAGCGTCGTACCCACTAAGATTATGCAGAACCACAGGGATAAATAGTGGTAAACGATAGCTCAAGTTGCATTTATTACAAGCAGCACCCCTGTAATATCCTGTGAGGTGGTCGTGATCTTTAACTTTATAATTCTCAATAGTAAAATCATTTTTGCACAAGAAACAGTGAGTCGCATTTTCATGTTGAATTTCTTCTTCTTCGTCCATCGGTTTCATTGGTACAATATTTGTATATAATCTTTGTGTATTTCCAGCTATTGAATATAGGTGATCAAGAAATATTTTTTCCGCATTTTCACCACGATATACTAGAGGTTCTGAAGTTAATCCATATCTGTTTAAATGTTCTTCTGATAATGTTGATTTGACCATTAAACAAAAACTGTTTGGTTTGTGCATTTGATACTTTACACTTTTTCTTGCTTCACAATTTTCATCTTCAACTGGAACAAGTGTTGATTCAAAATCCGCATACACAACTAAAGGGATACGGTATTGATGATGAACCTTTTCAAATGTAACGAATGCTCTGTTTTCCGAAGGTAAATTAATCTTTGCTTCATAATTATTGTTACATAATCTTTTGTGTTCTTGTAACCATTCTCTTCCTTGTCTTCCTTCTCGTTGAAAATTAAAACATCTCTTGCAAATTATCTTTCTGTGTCGATCTTTAGAAAGTTGCTTGTTAACAAGACGATCGAATTGCTTTATGTACACATAGTGAGACACATCTCCTCGCGTTAGTAGTAGTAAATCCGTATGATCTGGTAGCTCTTCTTTTGCAATACGTAAAGGATACACTTTGTTTGAACTATCTAATGCAAAAACATTAATAGACGTGCCGGGATTTTTCTTTTCAAATTTCGATATATCTTTCGTAGAAACGGGATATGTTATTCCTTGAAAATTGTACCTGTGTCCTTGCGTCTTCATATTCTTGGTTGGGTCGTTGTGGATTTATTAATACAAACTTTGACGTCATTGCATAGCGAAAACATTCATTATCTTCATTTTGAACATTAATACAAGATTTTGTATTTTCAATTATTTTTGGCAAAGGAATGTAACTAGATCCCATTAGTCCATATCCGTGTTTGTGAACTCTTATATCTAATACTTCAATACTTGTAAGACTCCATCCGGATCCTCTTCTTCGTGTTCCTGAAGTTTGGTTAATATTTCTTCTATACAATTCTCTACTATTGAATCAATGTTTGAACTTTCCATGATGGTTCGGTTTTTTGTTATAAATCCTCTTGGTGATAATTCTTCTTGCGCATTTATAAACATAGCTTCTAGTAGTAAACCAAATTTAAGAAAGTTTAATCTTTTCAATTCTTCTTTTAAAGTTTTACTTACGATTGGTTTTGCTTCTCTAATAAATTCTTCTAAGTTCAAGTTTTCATTTGAATCTTATGATGCATTACTACCTTACCGGGTAAAGCAAATACTTGTAGATTCGGTAAAGTAGTTGAAGATGTTGCTGTTATTTCTTCTTGTTCTTCTTGTTCTTCTTGTTGTTCTTGATCTTCTTCTGTGTTGTTGTGATTAGTTCTTTATGTATATCTAGTAGAATTTCATCGTGAAACGATTCCGAACATTTATCGCAATGATACATGTTGACGATGTTTACTCTTCGAAATTTCGCCGAGAAATGAAATGGGCTCTGACGGTCCCGCTTTATAACGGTTCCCCCACCACTATTTCATCATCATCATCATCCTCTTCTTCTTCTTCACTATCCGAGGAAAACAAACGTCTTGGACGAAACATTAATCTTCTACTAACTGATTGTTCATTGTGTTCTCTATTCCAGTTGGGGTTTCAGTATGTACTTCTTCATATTCAAACGATGATGAAGATTCTGACATTACTACATCCATATCCAAATTTTCATTTTCCACATCATTTACACTTCCTACTTCTGATGTTGTTAGATCTACATCCATATCATTACACTTTTCTACTTCTGATGTTTCACTGTTATTATCATCTTCTTCCATATTAAAATCGTCTAGTTGAATTTTATACAATATTTCAATAAGAGGTTTCCTTGGATAATCGGTGTTTGTCCACAGGAGCCATTTCAAGTAAATGAGGAATAACTCTTTGTGATTCGGCTTATATGATATTTTGATAAGTATGTCAAGGTCATTTTAGATTAAGCGAGACTGGGAATAGATCACTAAGCGGCATGTTATTTCATTACCACAAGTGATCTATTCCCCATTCTCTAAGAAGTGTTCAATCAATAACCAAAGTCCAAATCCATTTCCTTTTTTTTTGTTTAATTTGAATCTTTTGTTACATAGTTTATTGGTTGACTGTTTGAAATTTCAATGTGTCGTCTTATTATTTGTTCCAATTCTTCTATTTTTGCTTGTTTTATCATTAGTTCTGTATGTAACTCATTAATGTAATCAGCTGCTTTATCCACCGTTCTTGTTCGTATTCACCTAACATAACACCAGGATCAATCTCTGTAGTCTGTAAAACTTAAACTTTATTCTAGACTCTCTTGCCTTAGCCATTTCCCGAAGCCTTTGTTTCTTATTGTCTTACTTGTAGTCAAGTCCATACTCGTGACAAGTTCGCTTACAGAATAATTCGACTATAGTACACTCGTCTTTTATACACTTTCCCCCACCACTTTCAATTTCCCCCACCCTACTAATATAGGTCAAGGTCATATGGTATTAACGCGAGAACGAGGAATAGAGCACTAAGTGGCATGTTAGTCCATTACCACTAAGTGATCTATTCCTCGCTCTCTATTCTACATCTAATTTTTTTGGGTTTTTGTTATTTTTATCTTTTTTTTGGTTTTCTGGGGAATGAGTGTTTGAATATTACTTGGTAGGAATGTCCATTTTTCTTCTTCAAATCTTCAATAGTTTCCAACAATTGTAACAAATATGCGTTAGTTTTTTCTAAAGTTTCAGTCTGCTACATCCAACTTGAATGGAAGGCACTATTAGTTGCAATTTTGCAAATTCTATCTTTTCTTTCTTGCACCTTTCTCTCATTTTTAGGTTTTTCCTTAGTCTTGCCGAAGATGGTGTTTATAGGCTCGTACATACAATCTGGATATGGTTTTGACATTTTTAACACTGATGTTGAAGTACAATGAGATACTTGCGGCCGTTGAGCTTGATAATAATTTGTTGTTGGAGTATTGCAATACATCTTCGGTTCTAAGTTTTGGTGGCAATCTGTAGTTGAAAGTACTGGTGTTGCAGAAGGATCAGTCATCTTTCACTGTTGTCGTACAGAGTGAACTCTTTTTTTAAGTTTTACTTCCTTTTATCACATTTCCCCCACCACCGACTTATAAATTCTTCCCCCCACCATAATTATTTATACTTGTTTTTCCACATTTCAAATTTTATACCATACTTCCAATGTGACATCTGCGTCTTCCTCTTTCAAGTATTTGACAAATTCAGGACTCCTCGACGATACATTCGGTCTGTTTAGATAGCTCATCACCTTGTGATGGCTTTCCTCATTTTCTATATAACAATACACTTGCATCAACTTGTTTTCTTCCTCTTTCGATGATATGAAATTTGCAACAGAGGTCCACTCTTCATATTTAATCTTGAAATGACGCACTTCGAATTCCATGATGTTTCTTACAATGCCGCCAACAATAATAAACTCTCTTCAAACAACCTGCATTTATACACGTTCCCCCACCTAGTATAACCCCCCCACTCTTTTTCCCCTCTCCTTTATATGTGGAAGGGGTATTATGGTTTGAATGCACGATACTTAATAAATTCAAACAAACACTGTGCACAAATGTCGCAGGTGTTATTACATGTTTCGAATTTCATTATTTGACCTTTTACAAGATGAACTAACCTACTCCATCATCTTGGAATTGTTCAAAATCTAAAACAGACGCTTTTCCACAATCATGACACATTTTTGTACCATCTTTAAAAGTATAAGCAAGATAGATAGCAAATCCATAATTGTCTCTTTTAAATTCAATGAGCATTTCACGAATTGCTTTAGGTATTTTACACTCATTTGATCTCATAATATAATGTAAAGAACCCATTATTGATAATTTCTTGTAAACACAGAACCAACAACCTATCCATCGTGTTAGACTTATACTGATAGTTACATCTAAAACCTCTTTCTTATATGATTTTCCCCCACCACTTTTATATAGGTCAAGGTCATTGTATATCAAGCGAGACTGGGAATAGATCACTAAGTGGACATGTTATTCCATTACCACAAAGTGATCTATTCCCCATTCTCTAAGAAGATTGTGATATTTAGATTCCTAATATTTCTTTTCCGTCTTCTTCACCTTTTTGAACTGTAGTATTACCAGACATGTGTGATATTAGTTTCTTCATTTCTCGATTTTCATTTCACTTTCTTCAATTTTAAATCTCTTGCTTCATTTGTAGTTTTAAATACTTGATGTAACTTCCAGCCAGTGTAGGGTTTTCAATTTTGGTGCTCCCATTGCAATTCCAGGTATTTGAAATTGTAGTCGATTGAACTCCATGTTCATATCTTGTCGGTCTTGTTTTTCCTTTTCTAGTCTTTTCAATCTTTGATTCTCCCTTAACAAAGAAGTTCGATCACAAGGAATATGACGAAACATTTGGTCAACGATTTCTCGAAGAATAAGCTTCTACGCAGAAAACCACACATTTATGCACTCCCCCCTCCAATTTAGGCTAGTGGTGGGGAGAATTACATTAATTTAATACTTATTTCCACCGTTACACTTGCTCCATTTTCAAAAAGGTATCTGTAAATGGTTCTGGATACTGGTATATTTCACGTCCTATATTTTCCTTAAGAAAGTTGAAAGCTATTCTTTTCGAATAGTCATTATGATATACTTCTCTAAATTAACAAGAATTCCATCTTCCAGAAATTTTCACTTGAATCATTGTATTTTGCTTACATCATCTTTGTCTATCAGAGGTAGCCTGTAGGTGAACGTATTTGGGGTAAACGTAAGGTCTATCAAGTCGAGAACAGAATATTTTGAACAGTTTTTGATCATTGATTGCAATCTCATGAATACCTATCATTTTATAGTACGAAGGTTCACAAAGGTACAGCACGAAACGTTTTTTACTAGACAGTTACTCGAAGAAGGTTTCTGTAGGTGCGTTAGGATTGAACATTTTAGTCGACAGTTTCCTGACGAATAAGCTTCTACGCAAATAACCAACACATTTATGAACATTCCCCCACCAACTTTAAGCTAGTGGTGGGGAGAATTTTCCCCCACCACTTCTTCAGAATTAATAGCTTCAATTTGAATTACAAACAAATAATTTGACGCAAATTCCCAAAAAACTGAATATGAAACAGTTTCTTCCACATCTTGAGATTCATTTTGTGTTTCAACCATTTCCATCATTGAAGGTTCTTGATCAATTTCTGTTACTTCCATCGCTTCTTCTACAGGATTTTGTATTGTGTCGGTTGTTTCAACTTCATCTTCTTCTTGAACTAACGTAATATTTCGTTGTCTCACAATTTCAATTAATTGTATAAAAGAATTATCTCTAGGAGACATTATTAACCATACATGTAGCTCCAACAAATGCTGACTTACTAATGACAAAACTCTCAATTTATAAGACTTGTTTGAATAATAAAGTGGGGGAACTACCTTAGTCCAATTCGGATTCGGATTCAGAAGACAATAAAGGTGATATGGGTGAATCCAACGATGAATCTAATATAAATGTATCAATAGCTTCCTTAACTATATCTTCGTCACTATCGTTTATCATTTCTTCAAAAAGTTCTTGTTCAAACTGTACCATTTCTTCTTCCATCGTGGAATCATTATCAGTTTCGTTATAATTTTCCTCTATATTGTCTTCTTCCATTTCATTTGTATTAATATAAACATTTTTAACTTCAAAATAATTAACAAATGGAGTATCTTTAGACAACATATTTGTTCACCACTTCTTTTACCTCGAATAACAAACTATGTATCGCTTACTTAGTCTTATATACTTCTACCCCCACTTTTTTTTGCACAACGTGAAGGAAGGTGGGGAGAGGATTTTGTAGCTATTCTTCTCTATCTAGGTTATATTTCATTGCTAGCACATCTACTATAATTTTCTGCTTTTCAACTTCATCACGAATAAATATTGTCCAGGGAAATAGTTCATTAATATTGTTGATTGTTACTTTTATATCATACAAAAAATCAATATGTCTTAGTAATGAAACAATAACAATAACTCCTATCCCATTGTTTGCCATAATTGTTTCTTCAATTTTAATACGCAAGTTTGTTATCAAACTCCATATATTAATATCATTGGCTATAAAACCATCAAGTCTAGTACTCATCTTGACGGTGCAAGTACAGACTAAAAACCTGGAGGTTCATAGTCCGCCTTTTATTAGTTTTAAAAATAGGGAAGGGGAAGGAATAAGGATTGGGAGGGGATAGGGTGGGGGTGAGGGAAGGGTAATGTGGTTATTAGACCACTTGTGCGACAAAGTAGCCACCAATGCTAACTTCGAGCTCATAACACTTCATAACATCATCCTGCCAAGTCAACATACGTTCTCTAGTATTTGGTGTTACACAGAAGAACCTACTGTCATTATACACAATAGCTGAACCAATTATAACATTGAATCCTAAATTTAGCCATTTGTGTGCTTCCGTAGTAAATCTTTCTATTGTATCAAAAGGAAATTGTTCATCGATGTAGATTGGTCTCATTTGTTCATCAAGTTCAATTACATCTTCATCTTCACTGTCACTGCTACTATCATTTTCATTGTCACTGCTACTATCATAATAATCTATCACATCTTCTTCAGGCTGTTGGAAAACATCAGCAATTTCGGAAGGATTGAAGTTTTCACTATGGTGAGGAAGCATTTTTAAAGCAAATAATAACGGCAGAGACGAAACAACAAGTGTGGCGCGTGAAAGCAGAATGAAGGAGTGAACAATGCTTGCTTCGCTTTTTATAACGATATGCTAATGAGAGGGGTAAGAGATGGTCGTGACCAATTATTGACCCGGGAGGTGGGGGGAAAGGAAGGAGAAGGGATATTTATTTTAAATAATTTGCATAACTTTTGACTAAAATAAGATAACCAAATTCTTCTTTTACTAAAATGTTCGTCTTACATAGACCCTTTCAATGATGTATCGCTTGTCGTAATCGATCAAACCATTATCGAGTTATAGCCATTTTTAATTCTCGGGGGGGGGGTTCCGCTTGAGTGAACACGGGGGGGGGGGGGTTCCGCTTGAGTGAACACACGGGGGGGGGGGGGGGTTCCACTTGGGTGCTCATGCGGAACTGATCTTCTCACGAGATAGTCGTTGCGTGATAATGAAGACAAATGTTCATCGCGCCGCGACCACTAATTAACTCGCATTTGCCGTGTTCATATCTTTCCTACTCATTATATATACGTTTCCTACTTCATTATTTCAAGACTAATTAACTTGCGAAACAACAGTCTCTGTCTTTGAATGCTGATGAGATTTCATTAGGAACCATTCTTTGCACGCTATATGAAGCTACACTGGCTATGCAAGTCAGAGCGGTCATATAACTGTACAACGACCTCTGAAAAGTAGGTCACGAGACTTAGAGTGTTAAAAAATAATGGGGGAGAAACACAACGCTATAACGCATTGTGTTTCTCCCCCATTATTTTTAGCAAAATTTGGAAAATCTATGTGAATTTACTTTGTACGCCCCCACCTTGTAATACCATCCATTTTATGCCTGAGGAGATAGTCTTTAGAGTCTAACTCATAAACAGATTTTTCTTTACGCAAGGATTCAATAACTTTAATATTATATTTTTTGCCGTTACAATTTGCTAAAATGTGTTCGTTGTCAATAACACTTTCAAAAAAATATAGACAACCTCTCTTAATCCTATTTCCTTTCACAGCAATAATTTCGGATTGGTATTCAACAGTGGGGGTTTCTGTCAGTTGTGGTTCGGAAAGATGTTTCACAACATGTACACGGCAGAAATGTTCGTTCTTAACACATTTCCTCCCACAAGCTGATCCTTTCTTAATTCCCCTAGTGAGCACTTCAGGGCAAGTAGTGGGACGGCTAAATGCCCTACGACGCTCTTCTTTTAATAATTGAAAGCGCTCTGAAGGAGCAGGTTTAGGAGCAGGTTTAGGAGCAGGTTTAAAGGATTTATTTTTTGGATAGGCGTGGTCTTTATGCATAATAAGTGGTGGAGTAGGAGGTATTGGTGACAGTGGAGTGATAGGTGTACTTAGTTCATGAACAAAAGCTTCAAATGAAGTGGTATTAAAACGATGAACTGTTTGTGGCGGCGGCATGTTGTTTGATGGCGGCGGTGATTGTTGTTGAGATGGTGTGGAGTCGTTTGAAGATAGAGGCGGTGAAATGCCAAGTATAGTAGTCATAGTGAGTGGAAGAAGAGCTCCAGAAGTTGAAGGTTTCGAGTCTTGTTGCTTCTTATACCAGTCGGGAGCATTTTTCAATCGAAGAGTTTTCTTGACTGGAGTCGAAGCCGTAGTAGAAGTAGAAGTTGAACTTGTAATAGAAGAGCGGGTTGTAGTGGAAGTTGTAGTCGGCAGGGATGACATCGTGGTAGTTCTGTTTGCAGCGTAACGTCTGGAATCAGAATGAAACTCTAGCCGTGGTCGTCGCGTCTTTTATAACGGTATGCTAATGAGAGAAAGGTTAGCGACAAGCCGTGACCGGTCATTGGACCCGGGAGGTGGAAGGGGAGATGGAAGGGGAAAGATAGATGGAGGGGGGGGGGGCAAATCGACTCCATTTTTTTGGAGGGGGGGGGGGGTCATTGACCCTTCCAAAAGTGGGTCAAGGTCATTCAAGACTTATAATGAACCAAGGTGATGGGAACAGTAGTAACTGTTCCCACCACCCTGTTTGCCTAACGGTTCCCACTCCCAACCCACTAGTTGCGTTCTGCGAGGGACATCGACGCAATTTTGTTTGGTCCGTCCGCATCAAAGCGTAACGTCCCGGCCCGCATTAAAGCGTAACCACTAATTACAAGGGAAACTGGAACAGCTGATGCAGACACGCAACTCTAACACCCACCCAAGCTAATCCCACCCATCATATTCCTAAACAAAATTCAAAAACCTAGTCCGCTAGTGCGGATGTCCCACCCCTTCTAAGTGAAGTTCAACAGAACTTCTGAATTTACAGTTAATCTACCCCCTATCATCTAGCTGAAAGGCAAAACAACAACATTAATTATTAATACCAACACTTAAAACTAACAACACATCATTATTAAATATCAAATAATTCAACACAACCAAATACCATCATTATTCTTAAAATTAATACACCTTAACGCTAAACACAACTTATAACTAACATCGCAATGCGCAAATTAATTCTTAAATTAAGTGCAACTTACAACTAATATTAACACACACACACACATACCACATTGCATTAAAGAACGCAACGTAGTATAAGAAGTTCAAATATATATAGGCCTACTATATATTTGAACCTCTTACCGAGTCGCCAACGACTTTTCGCTATGAAAACTCGTTGACGACTGACGCGAAAATCGGGCTCGTATCGCTCCTCGGGTTTTTGAGTGGTGGGGGTAATTAATGCAGTGGTGGGGAAATTGTTTCACTCCAGTACGGTCTTCAATCCACTCCAGTTCGCAGCAGTGTAAAAATGAAACGAAGGAGTGGGGGTGGCGCATGCGCAGCGACGTAAAATCCAATGTTTGAGGTTAGAACTTTCCGTGCACAGTAGAGCTAAATTGAGTAATACAGGACTCGGCGCATGCGCAATAGCGAGGAGTGATTCCGATCCGGAGAACTCGTTGCATTCGCAGCAGCGCTAAAGTGAGTAATACAGACTAGGCGCATTCGCAGTAGCGCTAAAGTGAGTAATACATGACTAGGCGCCGTAGCGTGAAGTTGGCTCACTCCAGTACAAGTTATAGCAGCATAAAAATGAAACGAAGGAGTGGGAGCGGCGCATGCGCAGTGACGTAAAAAACCAAGGTTTGAGGTTAGAATTTTCCATGGTAGCTGCCATGTTTAATTCTGTTTCATTCAAACAATAGTAGTTCATGGCTGGCATGGGATGTGAAGTGTGGTAATTAGATGGGGTTAGCAACCGGTCGTGACCGGCCATTGACCGGTCATTGACCCGGCGGGGTTCCGCTTGAGTGAACACCGGGGGGGGGGGGGGGGGAATTTAATCTCCATTTTTTATGGGGGGGGGGGTTCCGCTTGATTAGTCACGGGGGGGGGGGGGTTCCGCTTGATTAGTCACGGGGGGGGGGGGGGGGGGGTTCCGCTTGAGTGAACACGGGAGGTTCCACTTGGACGCTTATGCGGAACTGATCTTCCCACGCGATAGCCGTTATAAAAAGGAGATTGTTCATCGCGCCGCGACCATTAATTAACTCGCATTTGAGTTGTTCACATCCTTCCTACTCATTACATATACGTTTCGCCAACTTCATTATACAAGTCTAATTGCTACTAACCTGGAGTTTCATTTACATTAGCACATGTCGTCCTGTTTGAATCACCTTCGCGTGCTCGACGTTATATCTCATTCATTTGTCTTGTTCTCACTTCTACACGTCTGACATACTTCTTGTGATGGATACGCAATGTTTGAAATTGAAACTTTTGCGGACACAACATATATTACGAAATAATTACAAACCATCGGTTTCAAAGACTAAAACAAGTTTAACAAAAGTGAGGAAGAAATTAAGTTTTAACCCGTTATACTCTGTTAGAACTTCGCAGGTTCACGTTGATGATAATGTTATTCACAACATTTTGCGTTCGATGTTACGTTTCCACAACTTCGAACTTGTTACACCTATCGACTGTGTTCAGCAGGTTTTCATATTTTACCCCCACCCTTCTTTATATAAGTGCGCTCACGACAATTCCTGTTTCATTCTTCTATACGCTCTTCGACCGACAACTACTCCGCTCTAAATTACACACTACAAGAAGATGGATACAAACCAAGAACAAGTACAAGTTCACGAAATATCGTCTACTACCCACCCGAGGGAGAATCCTCCGAGAACTTCGCCTTCACCGAATCCACAGGACCCTGTCCAAGTTTCGGATGTGTCTTCGACGGCGAGGAATGATCTTGAAGCTATTCTTCGGTCGCTCGTCGGTTTCGACTGACCTGTACGACGATCGCCGTTAAACTGAACTCTTAGAAGTTCAGTCTTTTTTAAAACTTCCTCCGGATGACCTTGAAGCAATTATCCCCTCTCCTTTTCAACTAACTTCTACTTTTGTTCAACTGTTGAATTTCAGTTTTGAACTAACTTTTAATTTATGCGAAGTTTTAGTTGAACCCGGTTAATTTATGCGAACATTTTGTTCAACCCCAAATTGTTGAATTTCAGTCTTGAACTAACTTTTAATTTATGCGCAAATCTACTTCAAACGCTCACCCCACCTCCTCACCCCTCATTTAATATACGACCGGAAGCTATGTGCCCCGGCACGTGGCTTCCGGGGCAGCTGGCCTGTGCCAGAAGTGGCCAAATCTAACTACTTTTTTTAAAATTTAATTTATTATTTTTTCGACAATGGCATGGCGGCCAACTTACATAGGCCTATAGCCTACTCACTTCCATTGAGTCTTTTGGGGAAGGTATTAGAGGGTGGTGACTGTATTTGTTATGCTATTACCATAAGGTATTCAATTCTTTTCAGAGAAGTTCTTGCACTGAAAAACTTTATTTATCTTACTACTCGTATAAGCCATGTGCATAACATAATCTACTATAGTGTGCACATTTTTATTTAATTCTGTTCTGAATATTAATATATTTTGTTGCCTTATAAGAAATTGTAACCATAACAAAATATTAGAGATAAATCTATCTTTTTAATTTAATAAGGGGTTTGTTTGTTATATCCCTTTTTCTCTCGACCTACTTAACCGATTTTTAAGATTGAGGTGTCATTTTAAAGCTTATGATATAAAATTTGTGCAAATAGTGATTAAAAAGGTCAGTTCTTTTCGGGCATTAACCGCCTAGCCTTTGATTTATTTCTAGAGGGCGCTTTAAAATGTTGACCAACTTTTATTATGAAATTTTAAAATGTGAATTGTAACTTAATAGCTGATTAACCAGATGAATTTTTTAGTCAGAATGTAAACAAAATAGCATGTCTGTCACTGCAAAATCAACATAAATATTGTTAAAATATTCATATTAAAGTCTTATATTTCCATAGAATCCTCTATTTTGATGTTATCATAATTTTCATCCTCAGACGCTCACGAAAAGCAAGCTGACAAAGGCAATGAGGAAGTCTCCTTCCAATTATCGGAACCTTCAATAAGTACCGGTAGCGGTGGGGACGAAGAGCAACCCATACAACACCTCCCAATTAGGGCAGACTCACTTGATTTGGTCTCCGGAATCTCAAATAGCCATGCTGGCCCTGTGAATGGCAACGGTTCCCACGTTGGGGGTGACTCTTCAGGAGAGAATCTTCATGAAGGTGGGTATTCAATTCAATTCAGTTCTAATTGTATTGAATAATATGCTTATAAAATACAAGCATAGTGGCGGAAGTGTTTTATTTTTAAATTAAGCAATACAATAAAATGAACTGTAATGGGAGTGTTAAAAATGAAAATTTCTATGGTCATTATTGGTTATTAAATCATCAGAGTCGAGAATACAAATAGCTACAAATTGGAAGTTAGATTTTAGTTATTTTGAGTCTATGAGTTACATGGAGTTATAATAACTATTTGGAGTTTCAATGAGAGCTGTTAAGAGTGTAAGTTAAGTTTGTTTTTATTTGGTGAAGGACAGGATAGTGATAGAGTCATGCGAGAGTCAATATTGGACAGTTCGACTCATAAGGAATGTTGTGCGGATGGAAACCTCTGGCTGAAGCACATTAATGGACATTCAGTTGGTTGGTCATTTATAGCAGGCACAGCCTTTTTGTGCCTGGAAATCAGTTTTCACAGGACCAGGGGAGTTGGTCTTCTGCTGTCCGGTTTCTCACCCTTCCTCTTCCTTCAATATTGAGTACTTCCATAGGCTTGCACAAAATGCCCGTTGGAAACAGACGGGCTTAACAGTTCTGCTGGGGTCTCCTTATCCACACATAACAACAATTCATATTGAATATACAGTAGAGCCTCGATAGTTCGACACTTTGTGGACTTAGAGAGTGTCGAGCTATAGGGAGTATATGGGAAATTTTAATACTGGGGGTATAAAAATCATAATTTGAATTTAGGAAACACATTTTTTTTAGTGAAACCATAACCTAATCATTCGCCAATTTGTTTGCATTTTCAACTTTGTCAGGCTCCAACATGGACACTATCGGTTATTATAAACATGTTAAGTTGTCATGGACCATGTCGAACTATCAGGAGTGTCGAACTATCGAGAGTCGAACTATCGAGGTTCTACTGTATCTTTACGTTACGGATGTAGGGATGCGCTGTGCACTATAATTTAAAATAAAAATCACCAATATAAGCAAATTTGCTGTTAGCAGGGGCTTTGCTACCAAATGAGGTCTTGTGCCAGTTCCATTGCCACTACTGACAGTCCAACTGATCTGAGCAAAATAAAAATGTGGAATTTTAGAGTTCATATTTCATATTTGATAGACAATACTCCAGAGAGGTACTTTAAAACTTGTCAGATTTATATTTAATCGATTTGGGTAAGATAATTGGTTGCTCGAGACTGCCACGGTCAGACTGTGCAGCGGCAGACGCACTCTCATTGTGGACACTAGTGTGACCTTTAGTAAGCATAATTCGCTAACAAGTCTCGAATCAAATTAATGCTCATTATCTGTACACATAAAATGGGAAACACACAGTAACCAATGGATACAAACTGTTTTAATTTTTTACAAACAAATCAAGCGAAATAGGATGCTGCAGATGAATTGTTTATAGCAGCAGCAAACATTGCGACATTTTGTCTTATATCAGCCATATTATTTTTTTACTATTGCGCACATGGCAACCCTAGACACCTATGATAGGTTATGACACGAATGATGGATTCGTTATGAGTCGTCAACACAACTTTGCCACTCGCAATGCCTCTTCCTTTACCAGAAAAAAGGACTCTCTAGCTTCCAGGGCCGGCCCTAGGTTTTCTGGCGCCCTAGGCGAAATTGTTGATAGGCGCCCCCCCCCCCCCCCCCCCCCAATCCACAACGAATCCATTCGAGCCATTTATTTTAGGCGTTACAACATATTACAAAAAATAACGTTTAAAGTAAAAATAAGTTTTTATTACCAATTTATTATCAGAAGAAACAAACTTAGAATAAAAAAAATATTCATAAATTTATTATAAACAAAATTTGAACAACAATTACTTATTTATTGCGAATATGCAAAGATTCATTTCATTGGGAAGCTCAGGGGCGATGTTTACCGTAAGTTGTGGGGATTTTTACCATCGGTCGGGGGCGCTCTATACCGCTGTCATAATCAGGGCGCTATTTACCATTGATCATGGGCGCTTTTTACCGCCGGGGGGACGCGGTTTAACTCCAATCAGGGGCGCTAATTTACCGTCAATGAGAACGATTTTTTACCGCAGGTGGGTACAGCTATTTAACTCAGATCAGTAGCGCTATTTACCGACGATCTTTGACGATTTTTACCGCTGGTGGGTAACTCTGTTTAACTAAGATTAGGGGCGCTATTTACCGTCAATTAGAGAGCTAAGTTAAGGCGCTTAGAGGGCCATGAAGGGGCGATTTTTACCGCCAATTGGGGGCGCAATTCAACTTTGATCACGTGTATTTGGGGGCGCTGTTTAACGATGGTTGGGTGCGATTTTTGAGGATGATTTCGGGCGCTATTTATGCCTATCGGGGGCGCTATTTATGCCTATTGGGGGCGCTTTTACCGCCAATCCAGGGGTTATTAACCATATTTTGGGGGCGCTCTCTACCGCCGATGGGTGCCAGGGGTGCTATCTACCGCCAGTCGGGGGCGCTATCTACCGTCGGTCGGGGGCGTTCTTTACCGCCGATCGGGAGCGTTCTTTACCGTCGGTCGGGGGTGCTCTTTACTGCCGATCGGGGGCGCTATCTACCGCCGGTCGGGGGCGCTCTTTACCGTCGATCGGGGGCGTTCTTTACCGCCGATTGGGGGCGCTATCTACCGCCGGTCGGGGGCGCTATCTACCGTCGGTCGGGGGCGCTATCTACCGCCGGTTGGGGCGCTTTTTACCGCTGATCGGGAACACTTTACAAAAAATCAGGGGCGAAGTCTCCGCCGCGATGGCGCCCCTCGTTCACCGGCGCCCTAGGCGGTCGCCTAGTTCGCCTATATGGTAGAGCCGGCCCTGCTAGCTTCTAAACAGCCTTTGTACTTATCACTTAATAAGCATTGATGGGATCTTCCCCCTAGCCATTGATTTATTTCTAGAGGGCGCTTTAAAATGTTGACCAACTTCCATTATAAGATTTAAAAATGAGCATTGTAACTTAACAGCTGATTAACCAGATGAAATTTAAAGTCAGAATGCAAACAAAAACAGCATGGCTGTCATTGCTTAATCAATATAAATATTGTTAGAAAATTCACATTTTAAAGTTATATATTTCCATCTAATTATATTGTAGGTGAGTTTCTCACAAACAGAAAGAAATAAATAACAAAATGCACAATTTGCGCACAGGCCCCCTAGTTTTATTTATTTCATCTTCTTTAAGATCTTGGGCCCCAATGACTTTAAACTCCCTTCCCACTGCCAACCCCCTTACTGAACGGGAGTTTATCATGTGTATTAGTTTTGTGTGAAATTTTGAATTGCATAGTCAATTGCAGGAAAGTGCTTTTGGCTTACATCATTACCAAATAGATTACATATGGCTACTTTGCCAAAATTTAAGATTATTTTATACTGTTAAAAGAAAATCAAAATGTAGAGTAATTTTTTAGGCTTTTCCCCAACGGCCATACTTATAAATATAAATCCTCTAATCCGATGTAATCATAATTTTCATTCTCAGACTCTCATGAAAGCAACCTGACTGACAAAGGCAATGAGAAAGTCACCTTCCAATTAGCGGAACTTTCAACAAGTACTGAGGACGAAGAGCAACCCATACAACACCTCCCAATAAGGGCAGACTCACTTGATTTGGTCCCCGGAATCTCAAATAGCCCTGTGAACGGCAACAGTTCTCAAGTCAGGGGTGACTCTCCTGAAGAGAATCTTCATGGAGGTGAGTATTCAATTCAATTCAGTTCTAATTATATTGAATACCGTGATATGTTTATATAATACAAACATAGCGGTGGAAGTGTTTTATTTTTAAACTAAGCAACACAATAAAATGAACTGTAAATGGGAGTGTTAACAATGAAACATTTTTTCATCAAGGTCATCGTCAAGTCGTTGTCCAGCCTTTTGAACTAATCATTATTAATTTATTTATAAAAAATTTTATGAAGGATGTAAAAATGTATTTACATTCTTAAATTAAATTATTTATTATTGATAGAATTGTGTTTTATTAATAAAGGTAACAAATTACTCAAAATTTAGATTAAGCATGTTTTAATTAGTATAAGCTTGATTATTTCACCTACATTATGATCAAACCTGTGATACATCATTTTGAAGCCTATAAAATACCCAAGTTTTTAACAATATTTGGCACCTTCTATGAGAAAATCGAGACAGTTTATTGAATGTTTTAGAAGATTAAGAATTTACAAAAAAATATTTTGTTATTTTCCAACGAAAATTACAAATAAATAACTGAGTAAACACAAGGTCCAGTTTTTTGAGAAAATTAAGATTTTCCAATAAAAGTACCGAATTTTGAAAAATATGAAAAAATACCTCTATTGGCCACAATGGTTTGAATACAAAATTTTCAAATACACAGTTTTATCACATTTTGTGTCTATTATGTTCCCTTAAAATTTTAAACACTAACTTCATTCCACCCTGTATACTGACCTGAATTATTTGCTCTTTTTTATTTTTATGGAAAATTTGTGCATATGGGATTTTGTATATAAATAGGGGTGCCAAATTAAGTTCTCGCATTTACCAGAAAATTTCTTAGGACTGGTCTTTGGAATATGTTTTTAAAACTTTCTATGATTTTTCTTATACATTTCCCAATTACATCTATCTACACCAAAATGATGTCTTGTGCCATTGTCCATGACCTAGGTTAATACCCCTAACTGCAAAGAGTATTGACTATAAAACACTTCTTGTATTAGACTGCTAGCCTGTATATTTTCTGTAGTACCATACAGGCTTTGCTACTCTCTGACGAACGCTTTAAGTAAGCGAATGTCACTAGGTCTTGATGCGAGCTTCATAGTGGTCACTTAACTAATACTGTGGACAAAATACTCCCTAACTTTTCCTTACCTTCTTCCATCTCTCTTCTCAGAATTCGCAACTGACCGGGACACACGTTGTATGGCAAGGGACTTGGGGTTGGCAATGATCTAACTACAAAAAATCGAAGCACTTGCTGACATGTCAGATTAATTTTGTAACATAATTATTTTCCAATTTCATAATGGTTAGCCTCTGGATCACTGGATGAACTAAATAGAAGGTTTAATTACCTGTCGTCAAGTGATCCTCTAGTCTTGATATCGACTACAGCTGTTTCACATTCCAAGAATGCATCATCAGGTCAGAACGTCATTTGCCACTTTTTAAAAGCTATCCATCTGAATTGATTTCGTCAAAAATAACATTAAAATTACACGGACACAAGCACACATACATAACACTGATTTGGCCAAGTTTAACGAAACGGGAACGAACACGTGCATGACTCATCAATCGTCGGCGCCGCATGTGCTCGTGTTCGTTCCCGTTTCGTTAAACTTGGCCAAATCAGTGTTATGTATGTGTGCTTGTGTCCATGTAATTTTAATGTTATTTTTGACGAAATCAATTCAGATGGATAGCTTTTAAAAAGTGGCAACTGACGTTCTGACCTGATGATGCATTCTTGGAATGTGAAACAGCTGTAGTCGATATCAAGACTAGAGGATCACTTGACGACAGGTAATTAAACCTTCTATTTAATTATTTTCCATTGATAAATGACGATTAACGCTATATTTGTAACATAGTGTACAAATTGTATTAAATTCAGTACTGAACCCTATTATTGTGACAGTTTTATTTTATTTCATCCTCTTTAGCTTGTATTGCAAACCCCAATGCATTTGCCCCCCTGCCCCTTCGACTGAAAACAAGTTAACCTATGCATTAGGTTTGTGTTACAGTATTATGAATTAATTGCATGGTCAATTTCAGCAAACCACTTGATTTAACACCAATACATAGATTACTACTTTGTCATCTATAAGATCATTATATTATATATTTTACATCGTTACAAGAAAATTAAAATTTAGAGCACTGTAATTTTATTTACCATTCCTAGTGCCATATATTGAAATATACATTAATCTGTTGTTTTCATAATCTTCATCCTCAGACTCTCACAAAAATTACACATTGGAAGATCTGGTTCTCTTACAATTACCAGATCCCTCAACTTTCGATGTAGACGAGGAGGAACTTATACAATATTTGCCGATCTCTGGTACCTTACATGGCCCAGATGGTTATCATAGCCAGCACGATGCTTCTGAACACACTCAAGGTTGGTATTCCATTCCATTCAAATACAATGAAACCTTGATATATCGAACCTCAATATATCGAAAACTCCCCTTGAACCTGCCTATCAATCTAATGTTATTTCTACCTCTATATATAGGCCTATCGACGTATTAGCGAGGATAACCTCAATATAACGAATTTTTGGAGGGCTCATGCACGAACTAACCACCTCTACATATCAAAGTTTTGACTGAAAACCTTAACATATTGAAGTTAAAAGAAGAAAACAAGTTGAATCATTGAACTGGTCCATTTTCTCTCATGTTGCAACCTGTCACTCTACAGACGTTGCCATTTACTACGCATTGTGTTCGCAGCACTGTTCTTGTTTACCGCACTTGCAGTTAATTTATTGTGTTAGTGTTGTTCCATTCATTATCCTAAGTGTCCCTCAAGTAGCAGTAAGAATTTTGTTTAAATGCATTATAAGGTGGTCGTAAACCTCAATATATCAATGAAAAAAAAATTCTTGATATAACGAACCTCAGTATATTGAAGACCTTGATATTACTATGTTTTTACATCCTCTTCAGGTATCATATATCGAGGTTCCACTGTATCTTTATTGAACCATGCTTACAAATATACAAACGTACTAGCACCAAAAATTTGTAATTTTTAAACTAAAACAATAAAATTTATTATTTATTTTACAAAGTTACAAGAAATTAAAAATCTATAGCACCATAATTTTAGGTACTATTTCTACTGCCATACGTTGAAATATCCATTAATCTGCTGTTTTCATGATCTTCATCCTCAGATTCTCACGCAAAAGGATGTAGACAGCGAAAATATAGGTTCCTCTACATTATTCGAATCTTCAATTGGCGGTGACGATGAGGAGGAACATATACAATATTTCCAGATGTGGCAACACCCACTTAACAATGTCCCTGGTACCTTACATGGCCCAGATGGGCCTGAGAATGTCAACTTTTATAATACGCACGACGCTTCTGTACAGACTGAAGTGGGTATACGCTTCTGTACAGACTGAAGTGGGTATTCCATTTAATTCAATTATCTTTATCGAACAATTACTCCTGACATTCGTCCTTAAAGTTTGTCTATGCGGATGATATTGCACTGGCTTATCAGCACCAGGAATTTCAACATGCTGAGAAAGTACTAACAAATTACCTCAAGACCCTAAGTAAATACTTTAAAGCCTGGAAGCTAAATCCAAACCCAACTAAAACTGAGGTCTCTTGCTCCCACTCGAACAATAGAATGGCTCACAAAAGGCTTAAAATGGTATTTGACGTTGTTGAGGTAAAGTGCAATGACCACCCACAGTGCGTGGTAGTCACTTTAGATCGGTCTCTCTCATTCAAAACCACTGACAAAAGACAGCAGCCAAGATGAGAACTAGGACTAACACTGTCCATTACCTTGCTGGCTCCCCATGGGGAGATAATGCACAAGTTCTGCAAACCACTGCTTTGTCCCTGGTTTACTCAACTGCTGAGCACTGTATCCCGTTTGGTTTAACAGTGTCCATGTCGGAGAGATTGATGTCCAGCTAAGCAGGACTATGAGAGCCATTAGTGGTACACTCATGGCAACACCTGTACCCTGGCTTTCGGTACTGTGTAATATCACTCCACCTGAAGTTTGTAGTGCTAACTGACTGGGTATCTGAGTGGTTATAGTGCTCGTATTTGAATTAAAAGGTTGTGGGTTCGACCCTAATAAAAGTTAGCCTAAAAGCTGTTTAAAGGTTTGATTCCGAATGCAGCTGCCATTTGTCATTGGTCTACTAATTATGATGCTTTCTAACAACTGGTCAATTTTAGATAGTAACAAGACAGGGTTTTGGACCATTCCTTGTCAAAACATTAAAAAACATGAGCGTGGATACACAAAAATAATTATAAAAAAAAGAAGAAGCAGGGATGCACTTACTGGGGAATATACTAAGATTTTATCTGCTACACAGCTGCCCATCCATGATTATCTACCAGGTGACGGGCCGATTGAGGTCCCAAAAACAACCACTGTGGACAGCATCCCAATAGACGTATATACTTTTTTCCATCCATACTGACTGGACTTCCTCCTAAAACTCTTTCCTTGATCGGAATCAATTTTTGATTGCTGAACTGACATCAGTAGGTGGTATGAATCTTCCTCGGAATCAGTGGACTCAAACGATTCTGCACTGGGCGAATAGGAAGATATAATTATTGGAAATACAAATGGGTAATGACAGAAGACCAGTCATGCGGCTCCGGAGCAGGGTTAAAGACTATGGTTCACATAGCCACTGGGTGCCCCTTAAATGCTTTCCCCGTGGGGTTAATTGGTCTGCATTGTCTGGTGCAATTGGTCTGAAGCTGGGCTGCAATGGCTTAGTGCGCTGGATTTAGCTTTATAAATAGAGATCATAAATGTTTATTTTAGTTTTTAAATATTTAGATGTAGATGCTATGCACTGCAGAATATGTTTTAAAGGTGGTGTTTTGATACGAAAGCTATAAGGTGTATATATATATATATATATATAAAATGCTTACAAATATACAAACATACTAGCACGACAAATGTGTTATTTTTAAACTGAATTAAATTAATTAAAATCAGATTTTTATATCTGAAAATAATTCCCATGATCGTTATTGGTTATTTAAGTCCATAATGGGATAAAAAAATCATAGTTCTTTCTCCATATACTGTGATACAGGGAGGAAGTGGAAATACGTGGAAGTCAGATAATATCCAACTCCATGTACACCTTTTGGGAGTTTTAAACTTATCGCTTAACAAGCCTTCATGGTTTATATTAAAGGCTTATTTCCATAAATTTTCTGTCATTACTGTTCCTTTTAAAAATTTTTTATTTGAACATTTTTTTAGCTCTTATTTTACCTTTTTTAACAATTACCCAATTATGACTCTCATCATCATGTCTTGTGTCATAGTCATAGAACTCTATATATACACCTAAAACGCTCACAAGGCAAAACTCAAACCAAAACCCGCAACCCGTGTTCTGAAGGGCAGGCGAAAGCGCAAAATGAGCAGCCAAAGGTTTTGTGCGCACGCTCACTTACACACTTTTTCACTGGTTGCTAATCATCCAATTTCATTGAAACACATGGTTTTAAAGAAAAAGAGTTACTGGTTATAATGATGTAGATATCTTAGCCATTATGTTTAACTAGAAAACACTGTGATATAAAAACTAATGTCAATACACAACTAGAACATGAAATGTTACTAAGCGTAAAAATTTTTATTTATTAGTCAGGAAAAAACTTCAAGGGACAAAGTTGTAGATAATGAGATGAATTTTAATCTTTACATTTAACATTTTTTTATAAAGTCAATGGTCTTCTTGTAAAACAGGTGTAAAGATAAGTGTGACGCGATGCTATAGATTTTGGAGAATCGCGTCTGAGTGCGATACCAAAATTATGAAGTGGATCAACTATTCTTACATATGGAATTTTTTTCTCCTAAATTTTCTCATAACCTTCATAACGAGTTGACGTTTCATCAGGTTTAATTTTACGATATGAGTTTTAAATGTTTAATACGTTTAGTTGTATAGTTATATACATTATAGCTGTGTTGTGTTCAGCATTCAACTGTACTAATCGTAACCTAAGAGGGAGCGGCATTTCTTTTCACAACTGAGTGTTAAATTTTAAATTTACTCCAATTTATTTAATTGTTTTATTACATTACTTAACAAATATTTACTTATTAAAGGATACAAACATAAAAAAGAATTAAAGTTAAAACACCCATGTTAGCCCACAATGTTTTTTTCAGGTGATACATTTTTGTCATAAAACACTTAAACACCACAAAGGAGACTGAAACATTCCTCGATTTGTTAATGCTGCAACAAACAGTATCAGTGACAAAATATCTTTAAATCACTCAATTAATTTGGAAAATGAAAATAGGCATGAATTGCAGCTCATAAAAATGATCTGTTTCAAGTTTTTCAACATAAAATTGGCTCGGAATCGATCATTAAAGGAAAACAAGGCTTCTTTAGGATTAAGACAAAAGCTTAACAAGCCGGTTTTGTTTAGTCATACATAAGAAGTACGAAGCTTGATGACTTATTTTATTCTGTGTGTTTTAATAAAATATAATTTAACTGGATCTTGTAGTCTATTTATTTCAGTCACTTCCATTGTAATTATTATGAATATTTTGTTTTTAGAGAAAAAAATAAGCCTATGAATAAAACTGCAAAAAAGGTGAATTCAATAATTCTTTTACTTTTGTGATATTTCCAAACCTCCATCGTCCTAATTTCAACTATTTCTTAGCATATAGAAAATTGTAGCTTGTAATACAATTTTTTAATTACAGCATAATTTTACATAAATTAACAAAAAATTTAAATGTAGATACCAAACATCTTTAAAAATAAGTTAGTAATCCTCAATTCAATTTTCCATACATTGAGGAGACATTATTGGATGAATAGACGACCCACGACGCGTCTCACAGCTCCTGATGCAGCAGCGCGTCTATAACATTTAATGCTCACTTTGTGCTCGATTAAATCCTAAGCTAAAACTGTTACAAATGTTATGTGTAAACATTTTAGATCAACTCATAATCTGAAACTTTGCACCTTCAAGTTTGTTCCTAGCCCAAAAATAAAAAACTTTTTCACTTAGTAACTTTTCAGTGTCACATTTTCAAAAGTATTTGTTTTAATAATTAATATACTTTCCTAATATAAAAAATGCAAATAATTGTATACCGTTGGAATTAGTAGTTTATGCAGATTACAAATATATAAGGTTCATTCTTGTTATTATTTGTGTGTCTAAGGAACAAGCGTATGAATGAAGCGCGCGCACTGCCAGAATTAGTCGTTTGATCGTTCTTCCCTGCCCTTTTTCCCCAGGGTTGCGAATTCCGACAACGGTGTGGGCATTCCATGTGTATATATACAGTTCTATGGTCATAGTCCATGACCTACAAAAGTTTACACTTCTAACTGCAAAAAGTAAACATTCATTTGTTATAAAACGCTGCTCAAGCCCATGTATTTTCTGTAGTGTGATGTTAGTGTTGCTATCCTTTGGCAAAAGCTTAAAGTAGGGGAATATCTCTATGTCATGGCTTCCACATGCAATCTCTCAGAGATTTTTTAGTGAACTAAGAGTTTTTGAATGAGTAAACGAGGAGTTGGGATCAGTGGATGAGATACCCTCTAACTTTATATAATCATCTCTCCTCTCAGACCAAGACCAGATTGGCATTCTTTCATAGCCAGCCACCAAGTTTAATGACGTGAAGGCTAAATCTAATTCTGCTGTGCAAAGCACCAGCATCAGTGTACTAAATTCTGAAACAAAATAGTCGATCTCTCTTAAAACAGCTAAATCCAGGGCGCTAAGCCATAGCAGCCCAACTTCACTAGCACTATGCAGATTGACCAAAACTTCTGGGTAAAGCACTCAATGTGCAGCCTGTGATTATGTTATTATATTACAGTAGTTAAAACATTTTTTGTAATAAAAAATGCTGAAACATAACTTATAAAATATGCCTGGAGGGTTAACGGAGAGATACTTTAATTAATGAAACACATTTTAAGATAATGCACACGAGATGTTGAATAAGAAGAACAGGACAACCATTTGACCCTACATAAAATTCAAATTTTTAATTGTTGATAAGTTGCCCTTTAACTGACTGTGGAAGGTCATGCAAATGTTGAATTTGAAACGTGTTAGCACCTTGGTAAAAATATTTTATTGTAGCACATTTTTAAGTTGTATGGCTGCAAATCTTCAAATATGGAAGGCATTTATTTGGTAACATTCACACGCAAATATCTGACAGGGCACACTTTTCAAATTTTTTTCCCATGCCACCAACTCACCCCAGTGGCAGTACTGTGCTGCACTCGTGTTATTTACAAGAAAAAAAAACAAAAAAAAAACAGAAGTAACTTAACTAAAGATTCTTTGTGTTTTAGTTAAAAAAATTGATTATATAAATTTAAAAAAGGAAAAAACAGCAATAGGCATACTTTGAAAAATCACTTAATTACCAGATGTTTTCAGGATATTCATCGTCTGACGGATCAAAACTCAAAGAACCTGAACAGACGAGTACTATGGCGGAAACTGCCGATCCCAACTTTGCAATGCTGTCAGCTTCGGAGACACGGACTGACATTGGAATTCATGACACTCCGATGTTTAAGGACATTGACCTGTCAGGTGGGTATTAAATTCTAAGAAATGTTTACAAAACACAAACAGAATAGTATTGCAAATATGTGATTTTTAGAGTAAATGTTACAGTAAAATAAATAAACTGCCAACAATAATTTTAACATTAAAAATACTTCCAATAATAATTATTAGTTATTATGGTCCATCTTGAAAGTGAAGTTAGGTCTAAAGACTAGAGTGGAATTTGCTATGCTTTCATGGGTTAAAAAAAATCTTATTTCAAATTAAAATCCATTGCATTAGCCCCTGAACTGCTATTGAAGAATAATAACTTAGTAGACATCTATTGTCGAGCATCTCAAATTTTGTTAGACTCTATCACAACATGTTTCACCGTGAACAGCATTTTTAAGTGACACAAGAATGTGTATTATCCACTGAGGGATTCCACAACGATTAAAACAGACGAGACGCACAGAAACACAGTTAAAATATAATACAAATTTTGGTAGGTCTACTGTGCACATGTTTACCCTAGAGAGGACGCTAAGCGGAGGAATCCTCCGGGTCAATATTTTTTGCTGTGGGAATTATTTATCTTGGGGTTGACAGCACTGTACTTTTGTGTAGCTGTCGCCCCCCTCCTCACCCAGCATTTGACCTACCTTTATCCCGCTTTCAGCGACCAGGGTCAGTTTGGCGAGCGCTGTCCTGAGGTGCTGGACGATTCCTCCATGAGCGTTCTTGTGTGTTTTCTGAACCCGGAGGAAGAGTCCGTGTGCAATCGTTTTTATTTGGTTATTTGTAATTGTTTAGGCTACAGTTGCCATTTCAGATTTGTTTTTATTTGAAGTCACTTATAATATTTCTATGTATAATTATTTAAATTGATTGTAGTATCATTGTTATAGTATGTAATTTATGGTTAATGCAGGGAAACCTCATAGTAATTTTTTATATATTCTGATAGTTGAGTTTCTTACAAAAGCTTTTTTATTTGTACTTTAAAACGTTATTTTTACTATTTTACAAAACTGTTATTAAAAAATATTAAGTTTGAAGTAAAAAAAGTGAAACATGTTTTGTATAATCCATAATAGTTATAATAATTACATTTGTTAAAATAACTTTGACATTCTTGCTTGGTTTTGCAGGGATATAGCTTGAAATCTATTTTATAATCATTTTCTATTTTCATTTCAAACAATAAGAGTATTTAGAGTACATTTTGTGCATTTATTTGAACCCCGGAGGAAACCTCCTTGAGCAAGAGACGGCGTTTTAAATTTTAAGCGACCTCTCGAGGGTTAATTATCGCACCGCGGCGCGACCCGGAAGCAGACTGGAGACAGTCCTCAAAGATAACTCCTCCCACCCTTCCGGCATGTGATGACTACCCTAGTTTTTATGTTGGAGGGACTGGAAGTACATTCTCCCAAAGATAAAAGGAACACCGCCCAAACCCAGAAATGACAAACAAAAGTCAACGTTTGACCAGCACTTAGTTGATAAAAATCTCACCATGGCCGAATTAGATAAGGGTTTGGAAGTAATGCACATCTGCCGCAAAGGAAATAAATTACATTCTTTAGAACAAGACAAAATATACATAAATTTATTTATTTAGATATAATTTATTTAGAATAAAAAACCCAATTTTAAATCAAATTCTATATTTAATACAATAATGACCAATGGAACCAGACTGCAACGTAACAACCTTTGTCCTTCTGATAACGACGGAGGGGTGGGAGGAGTTACCTGGGGGATTGTCTCCAGTCTGCTTCCGGGTCATGCTGCGGTGTGAAAATTAAAATATGTGCACAGTAGGCCGACCGAACTTTGTGTTATATGTGAATTGTGTTTGTGTACGTGTCGTTTGTTTTAATCGTCAACAAATCTTTTGGTGAATAACACATGTTCTAGTATCGCTTAAAAATTCCGTGTTCACGGCGAATCATTCTGTGATTGATTCCAACAAAATTTGAGTGCTCGACAGGAGGTAAACTTATGTGTACTAAGTTATTATTCTTATTTACCTCAACTCTCTGGCATTACTTTTATTTTTCATTGAAATATGTTTTAAAATTTTAGGTTTTTTCTTGAAACTCAATGAACCTGAACAGACGAGTACTATGGCAGAAACTGCCGATCCCAACTCTGCAATGCTGTCAGCTTCGGGAATACTGACTGACATTGGAATTCATCACACTCCGATGCTTAAGGACAACATTGACCTGTCAGGTGGGTATTAAATTCCAAGAAATGTTTACAAAAACACAAACAGAATAGTATTGCAAATATGTAATTTTTAGAATAAATGTTACAGTAAAAAAATAAACTGCCAACAATAATTTTAACATTGAAAATAATTCCAATGATAATTAATGTGTGAAGTATGAACTATGTTTGTGTACGTGTCGTCTCTTTTAATCATCGACGAATCCCTCGGTGGATAATACATGTTCTAGAATAGCTTAAAAATGCCGTGTTCACGGCAAAACATGCTGTGATTGATTCCAAAATTGAGCTGCTCGACAGGAGGTAAACTTATGTGTACTAAGTAATTATTCTTATTTTCCTTCAACTCTCTGGCATTACTTTTATTTTTCATTGAAATATGTTTTAAAATTTTAGGCTTTTTCTTGAAGATTTCCAATTATAGCTGCCCCCATTTTTACGTTTGTCCTAAGAAAAGAAGATATACAGGGTGTCTCATGTAAGGTGTCTCAAATCGATTACAGATCAATAGTTTGTCCTACAATCTTGAAATAAAATCATTTCCCACTAAATTGACCCCAAGGAATAATTTAGAAATATTTTTAACGTTGTCAACTCTCTGGCATTACTTTTATTTTTCATTGAAATATGTTTTAAAATTTTAGGCTTTTTCTTGAACATTTCCAATTATAGCTGCCCCCATTTTTACGTTTGTCCTAAGAAAAGAAGATATACAGGGTGTCTCATGTAAGGTGTCTCAAATTGATTACAAATCAACAGTTTGTCCTACAATCTTGAAATAAAATCATTTCCCACTAAATTGACCCCAAGGAATAATTTAGAAATATTTTTAACAGGGTGTCCCAAAAACTGGGGGTCACAGGTTCGAATCTCGGAAATTTCAAATACAAACATATGTCATATTATACATCATTAGAAAGGTCTATTTAATACAAACATTTTGGTGGAAACAGAATTTTGTTATCTTTATTCGTTTCAAAATGGCGTCCATTTTTGTAGCCAAAATCAAAATTTATGGAATACCCTGTAATTCTTTTATTATTTGTCATAAATGACTTCTGATTCAAAATACTTATTTGAAATAAGCTAAGCTTTACAATGATATGTCACAAGACAAAATTTATAAAAAAACTAAAATTTCAAAAATTTAATACAGTATTTTTGAAAATTTTTACATAAACAAAACTCAAAAATTTTAAATACAAACACATGTCTTTTTGTACATCATATTAAAGCTCTCGTTAAACTGAACAACTTTGTAACTTACACTAATGCCTTATCTCTTTTGGTTTTGAAGTAATAACGTAAAAATGTCATTTTCCCATTTAACTTGCATGTTAATTAATCAGGACATGTTAGTATGGCAGTCCTTCTTCCATTGTTGCCATACCATTAAATTAACATGCAAGTTAAATGGGAAAATGACATTTTTACGTTATTACTACAAAACCAAAAGAGATATGGCATTAGTGTAAATTACAAAGTTGTTCAGTTTAACGAGAGCTTTAATATTATGTACAAAAAACCATGTGTTTGTATTTAAAATTTTTGAATTTTGTTTATGTAAAAAAATTTTAAAATATTAAATTTTTTAAATTTGAGTTTTTTTATAAATTTTGTCTTGTGACACATCATTGTAAAGCTTAGTTATTTCAAATAAGTATTTTGAATCAGAAGTCATTTATGACAAATAATAAAAAAAATTACAGGGTATTTCGTAAATTTTGATTTTGGCTACAAAAATGGACGCCATTTTGAAACGAATAAAGATAACAAAATTCTGTTTCCACCAAAATGTTTGTATTAAATAGACCTTTCTAATGATGTATAATATGACATATGTTTGTATTTGAAATTTCTGAGATTCGAACCTGTGACCCCCAGTTTTTGGGACACCCTGTATTTATACAACATTAAAAATATTTTTAAATTATTCCTTGGGGTCAATTTAGTGGGAAATGATTTTATTTCAAGATTGTAGGACAAACTGTTGATCTGTAATCGATTTGAGACACCTTACGTGAGTCACCCTGTATATCAGCTTGATGTTTAATTTTGTTAAAGCGAATATTAATAATTACTGTTCTTACTACCATAATTTGGAAATGACCCACTTACTGTAATAATTTCAGAGTGTTCATCTTTGAGTTCTCATAAACCATCACAAACCGAAGAAGAGAGTACCACAGGTAGTGAGGCAGGAACAAGTGATCCGACCTTAGCTATCCCTTCCACATCAGGAATCCAGACTAGAACTGAAAACCAAGGTACAGTTACACTTAAGCGGAATTAAAGACAACCTTTGCAGATACAGGAAAACTTGGATTGTTTATCTACAAGTAATTAAGTTTTTGTCATTATTGTCAGGGGCGGCTGGTGAGTTTTGTAGCGCCCGTGCAAAGGCAAAATTTTCCCCTCAAATAGCCCACAACATTCAGTCTTCAATTGCTAATTTTGTTTTTAACTCTTTATATAAATAAATTTTAATTGTGATAAAGGAATTTTCTAAGCTTTTAATTATAGATTCTGAGGCAAAATGTGCAGTAACACACCGTCTTGCAAAAAGTCAATGAGAACAATTCACGAGCTGCCGTGCCGGCCGTATTGATGCATGGACACCCGTACCGGCATTGGCACTTGGCAGTGTGTGCACCATCTGTTCGGCCGGTATAAGATTTTTCCTATTTTTAGTTTGCAATGGAAAATTTTGTTGGGAAAACAACTTTACAAGAATGGGTCTATGAAAGTTTATAGTTTTAATGGAAGTACTATAAGTTTAACATTATGAGATAATCAGCTACTTAAATCCGCTATCCGCCTATAGAAATAAAATAACTATAGGACTATATAAATATTGTTTTTATCTTATTCTTTCTCTCGTAAAAATACTTATCACCAACACTTTTTTTGCCACACGTAAATTATTTAACAAACTCTCCTACCAAACTGGTTTTTTCTTTTGATAAAGGGTGCGGATGTCATAGAACTATAGGCAGTGGTGTAGTGGTGTGGGAATGCGTGGGAACGGCGTTCCCACACTGGTTTTCAAGAACCCGGGAAAATTCCAGTGCCCCGTTCAGGGAAAATCCGAGAAAATATCTAATATGTTTCTAAATACAAATATTAATTAAACAGTATAAAAATATTAAACAATATTTCTATGCCAATAATAAAATGCAATACTTTGGTAAACACGATTTTATTTTGTATCTGTTTCCAAACATAACCTCACTCTCGCTTGAACTTTGTATTGTGCACAGAGTACGGTAGGCCTATACGGTGGCGGGCATCACTCTCCCATCCCTCCACACCTACAGAAGAGGATGCATTTGCCGACTACTTGTAAACATGATTTTGTCAATCTGTCAATGAACTTTCATTGTTAATAATTACTCTGTTTTTCCCCTGTTTTATGGATTTAATTTATTTTAGTTCTCTGCTTTTATAGGCCTACTTGTATAGAATATGTCATTTAAAAATTAGGTTATGTACATGTTGCTATTTGGGGGGTTAAAAATAAAAGTAGTTAATAAATAAATTAATAACCTTTTCTAAAACAACCGCCTTTTGTGAAATAATAAAGTTAGTTAAGTATAAAAATATTAAACTTAAGTTTTGTTTTTCTCAAAATCATCAAAATTATTAAATAGTTTCTTGAATTCTCAGTAAATTCAGTTAGCTTAAAATACATAGCCTAATACGCAAAGCTATTGCTATCGTACACATTCAGGGAAATTTTCTCTTAATTTAAGGGAATTTGACAAATATATTAAGCGTTCCCACATTGGAAAATTTGCCACTACAACACTGACTATAGGCCTAACACATCGCGTTGTTTATAGTTTTATGGCAAATGTGCGGGATGATGGAACGCCAGATGTCCGCCAGTGCGCGCACCCCCTCTAAAAACTGCCTTCTGAGCCGTATCATTCGTCCATTACTAGAATACCCATATTGAGAAAAAGCCCTACCTACAAGCCTAGGAGGGCGGCACTGCAACCATGGATGGGCGCTTGAGTCTTTCTGGTGGCGCTTCCTTATATGTATAAGAATTTCAAAATCATACAAACAAGACATTTGACCTGCTCTCTTGCATCATTAAAGATTAATATTTTGAGAAAAACTATTAATTTACATGACAAAAACTGCCATTTTTTCTCTCTTGCTTTGATTTTCAAGAGAATGCCTTTCTTTGAATCCCCCTTTTGGTCACCGCTCTGTGCCGCCCCCCTAAAACTGGCGCGCCCCATGCAGGCGCACGGGCCGTATGGGCCACGAGCCGCTACTGATTATTCTGATGAAACTCAACATGGGAATAGAAAAGCGTGTAGTTTTCTTGTGTGGCAGACTGGTATTCTAGGAAACAGAGTATCGACGATGGCAGCCATGGGCATGGCTTGTGGTTCCATGACCGCAGGTGGTGAGCAATTTAGTGGCCCGTTCCGTTTCTATCACGTGGCTTTGCTCCTGTTGATGGCACCAAGGAGCTCACGCCGGGCGGCCTTGTGCTCAGTCAATCTGGCCTTTACTTCAGGCCATTTCCTGGCTTGCCGTGCCGCTTGTTGCAAACCAAGGTCCGTAGAGGAAAAGCACGACTGCTTTCTAAGGTTTCCGGAATAGCTTTTTTTATGTTCCGGATATGAAGCGTTAAAACTAAAACGGAAGTTAAGTTAAGTTATAATATTTACCAATAAAACTTACACAGCTGACTGAATAAGCGGATGAAGCAGTGTTGCTATGGCTACGATATTTATCGCAATGACACCATATTAACCTATTTTACATTTTGAATCATTTGTTAATAACAAACTGTAAGATAGTTATCATTTAAGGCAAATATACAACCATAAATTTTACTGTGGTTTACTTTGAAATTCCTTATTTTAGTAATAGTTGAGACAAACAATCTCCAACGGAAATGAAAACAATTGTTTTTTCCTGTTGCGTTGGCAACACTTGCAGGTAACAAAGAGTAAAATGTTGATTTTTTAACACATTTTTAATCTTTTTTTCAACGGTGACGACAACCACGGTTGTCACAAAAATTGGCACTATTGTTCTTATGGGATGTTTCACCTATGGCACTACAGTCATCTTGGTTGCAGACCAAGGCAGTTCCTAACCTAAACTTAAACTAAACAAAATATAATTGCAATTTTAATAATTACTGTTCTTACAAACCATACTTTAAAAATGACCCTATTACTGTGATGTTTTCAGAATGTCAGCAATCTGAAGCAGTGGGTACAAGTAATATGGTGGGGATAAATAATCCCACCTTTGCTCTCCCATCAACATCAGGCATGCAGACTAGAAGTGAAAATCAAGTAGATCAAGGGGATGATCAAGCACATGAGTATGATCAAATTGCTCAAGACTCGGGAATTTCTTCTTCAGAATCACTTGCAAAAAACCCTGAAGGCAATAATGAAGATGAGCAGTGTGACGGTGAGATGGACCTCCAGTTACCCAATTCAAGTGATGAAGAAGGAAAAAATCAGAATGATACAAATTTTCCGGTTTGGTATGACTCATTTGATGATGTTGTAGTAGTCAGTACAAACAACAGCAGTGAAATTCATGTAAACCAAGAAAATATGGATGATTCCAGCTCAATAAAAGAAAATATTGATCCTAGATCTCAAACCCCAGAAACATCCAATGCAGAGGAAAACACTAATGAAAATCAAGAAGAAAGACAACCGCTACGAACACTGTATGTGAATTTGGATACAATGCCTCTAGAATATGCAGCCTATGATAATACCTCTGTTAGCTCTGGTGATTCGGAGGAGAATTAAATATTAAAAACATCTAGCAAGAGAATTTGTAACAATAATTTTATTAAAATTTGGATTTGAAAGGATTATTTTAAAATTTGCTAGCCAATTTTTAATTATCAGATATTATTTTTCTTTGATTCAAGAATACTACTTACTTTCTTTTTCATTCTTTTATGAATGATCCATTTTAATTTGTTGTTTGTCTGATTAATTAGGTTTAAGGTTTTGCCTAAATGTTTCAAATATTGTTTGAATTTTAAATGTTTTAATGTTATTTGGATGTTGAATAAATTAAAACTAAATGGTCTAATTACCTTTCCCAGTAAATGTTAAAATTTAAAATATGAAAATAAACTGTTTTGTACTCAACTTCCAAATTTATTTATAAGAAAGAGGAGATGAGAAAATAAAAGGGTTTTAATTAAATATGGAATTGTATACGGGATATCATCACTAGTATACTTAGGTACTAAGTGAGCCAAGTTATAGTTCTACCCAAGTGGGAAATTTTCTGAGCAACAGGCCTATGAAGAAAATTCAATTTTTAATTAAGAACACTCATGACACTCAAGTAAATTTTCCAAATCCCAGGAATTTCCAATCATAGGTGATATGTAATTTTTTTTTTGGATTCCTAATGAAAGAAAATCTTTTCTTTTAAAAACAGAAGGAACATTTACTTAATTTATAGAAAAAGTGGTAACTGTCGATTGAAGGTAACACTTATTTTAAATGTTTCTAAGTAAGTTCAGGTTAGGTAAGGTTAGCATAGGTTTGTCAATCTATGTTCTGTTATCTTCATTATCACACTTGCTGACAACAGTGAGTCTTATATATGGGTACAAATGTCATTGAAGGTAAAGCGTACATTCTCAGTTTTTCTCTGTCGCCACTAGACAAATGGCGTGCATGATTAATGTGATTACGCTGTATATTGTATGTTAAAGTGTGTGAACAAAGATATCGGGACCATTGTTTATGTTCCATAACCATGATTTGTATCGCTCCCATTGATTTATCTATGCTAACCTGACCTAACTTAACCAAATCACAAGCGGTTAAGCCAAGCTCTTTACTCTCCTTGCTAACATTGTAGCATTATAAAACTGCTGTAAAAACTACATCAACTCAAATATTTAAAATTTGTACAAAAATCTAATTACGGTAGAAGCCCTCTAGTCCGGCCTCGGATGGTTCGGCCGCCGGATAATCCGGCCGCGATATTCCATAAATGAAATGCTCAGCCCCAGGCGCTTCCCACAGAAAAAATAGACAAGAGTAAACTTGTCCAATGTTATATCACTAAAATATGTAAATTCAATTGACTATTTCCGGACTATTCGGTTTCGGATGTCTTCTAAAACTTTTTTTAAGTGTTTTACTTTTGATCGTTATCTTTTTGTTGGGTGTTTCTCTGCCCGATAGTTGATGTAACACGGAAGTTAGTTCACTCGGTCCCATTACGTCAGGGCCTTCGTTGACAGAAGACCAGTATTATTGTCTGTTAAACGCAGGTTCATCGTTAGGGACCGCTTGTCCATTTCCGATCGTTGTCATTTCAGCACTACATTGTCTGGGAGGGAGAAAATCATGATGGTCACAAAGTTGATACATAGCATTGATTGGGAAAGTATGATAACCTTCATTGTTAAATACATCCTAATAGTACATTGTTGGAACACACATATAATAAAGGTCTCTGTTTAATGTGTTTAATAAACCGCCGTTATTCCAGCCATTTTGAAATCCTGCCGGTCGTCCATTCCCAAGGTGGCCAGATTTGAGGGCTTCTACTGTAAAGGTCAGGACTTCATGGTAAATGTGTCATATTTCATAGTTTTTCATCGCTTAAAAATAATAGGTGTGCCAATAACCGACATGTCAGCAGGCTAATAAATTTACCAGCGTTATGAAAAGAAAAGAAAATTTTACTTGTCACTACAGTAGGTCCTTATAAACCCAAAATTTTGTTGCCCGAAATGATTGGATTATCACAGACTTCAGACTACTGTGAAAGTTTTAGGAAATAGCCAAAACAATAATTTGCCATTTTAAAAACATTTTCAGAAAACAGTCATGAAGTAAGGAGCAACTAAATTTTTGTGGTCGAGTTGTATTAAATTAAAATTTATATTAATATACAAATAATAACATCTGCACAAAATTCAAAAACAAATTATGAGTTAAAGGGGAGCTCAGTAGAATACCATGAGCCACTCTCAAAATGTCCATGAATATTTTGTGAAAAACAGCGAGTGGACTGTATATTTAAATTTTAAATAAAAGCGGTTTGAGAATACATGAGCTTTTAATAGGGAATGCAAACAAAATTATTAGGAAAATAATTGTAATTATGAAGAGAGTGTGTATAGTATCCAGTGCATTAATCCAGTGTATGTACAGTGCTAAAGGAGGAGGGGGGGGGGGGGGAGTTGTTAACATATCCGACATAATCCTGGATATGCCACTGATTGTAAGGGATGCGATAAACTGGGGGGGGGGGGGGGGACAAACTGGAGTTCCGCACCGAACCTATCTACAGGAAAAAAACTAGCGAGGCGTTAAGCCATAGTTCCGGAACTAAGTGGAATCCCCGAGGAGACGACTATGGTGAATAATAGTCCAGTTTTATAATTATAGTTAAAAGAAACTTTTTATAAAAAGGCCTATCTTTGCTGGGTCTCAATGGCTAGTTAGGTCAGTGGGCTCACTTTTACTTTGATGAGACTTGATCAGGCCCCTTTATCCCCAACCCAGTTGAACAAAAAATTAAAGAAAGAGTGATAATCTACAAACTGGGATATATAATATTCTTGGAAATCATATTATCAGAAAAGAAAGAAAGCATATTTAAAAGTTTTAAGAACTAAACATAAAAAATCATTTACAATAAATTTATCGAAACCCAACTTTTGTTGCTTTTATTTCTAAAAAGGTTTGAATAATATTGCCAAACTCAAGGGCATGTTTCTACTCTGTGGTTAGTAGTACCAAATCTGATAATAATTTGCTGATCCTAAGTCAATCTCCCCCAGTTCTTTATTCTACTTGAAACACTTAACAATCTTTCAGCCTGGGCTACGGACAACTATGGTGCAGTAGGCAACAGAATATTTGAAAAAGAAATACACGCGTTTGAAAATAAATTTATCGCAAGCTTGCTCAGAAGCAGGGGTGGACTGAGCCGCCGGGACACCGGTAAAATTCCCGGTGCGCCCTTCCCATGAAGGCGCCCCGGCGCCCCTAGGACGAGATTTTTTCATTATAAGGAATTGTAAAATACTTTTTGAAAGTTCAATATTTGTGAATTTTTACTTTTCCTAAAACGATTAATATGTGTTTTCACTTCATTACTTGAACATAATACTTTTATCTTCATAGAAATTGAATGTTTAACTTTGATAAATTGCTCCAACTGGGAACTCTTTCGTGTAGCAATGACTCCACATAGTTGGCTAACCTGTGCTGCGAAACAGCTGTCAGCCAGGGTGCGACCTTTGCGACGTAGGACGAGTAACCCAGGGGGATGATTTTGTTAAACATTACACAAAAGTGTATGTATTTATTCTGGAATATGTACAATTTTGAATACAAATACGCGTTTTAAAACGACTCTTGTAATCCATTATTTATAAAATCGACAATTTTAACATGTTAAGAACGATGCTGTATTTGCATTTTGCAGAAACAGCAATTTCCAGACAATCTTCGTAGCAATGACGTTCCTGATGATTTTTTAGCACACCACTCCACTTACAGATTGCCTGCAAACCAAGGGTCTTGACGATGTTCAAGCATTGAGGCTAGTAAGCTGCACTTAGGAAAAAAACGCCTTTAGGATTTAAAAGGTGCTAGGTCCAAGTTTGCCGATGTCTTCAAAGCTGCAGAGGTCACTGAAATAACGAACAAAATCTAACACTTGGCGGGTACAGTTCCAAATATGGAAGAAATCATCATAGAAACAAAACTGCCTGGGGTGAGAGTAGGAAGAAGAAAATGCCGAGGGAAACTTCATCAGGAGACGTGGCCTAATTGAGGACAGCAATTAGATTTGATATAACCGATTTACTGTGTTATGGAACAAAGTTTTAAAAGTATGAACGAAAAGTTTGCAGCAAAACAAAGTCTATGCTTAGATTTAAAATATTTTGATCCCAAACGACTTAACAGCATTGACATTAACTCTTCTAGCTTTCAAAGGATAATAGAATTAGTTACCGATTGCGAGGAGGTGAAACTGGAGGAGGAATTAGTATATTTTCACCGTGTCATCACCAGTTGTCGAAGCCGGTAAACATAACAGAAGCAACCGATGATTTTGAAGGTGAGCTCTCGGAAGAAGAATTTGTTTCCAACTTAAATGATGACAAATAAAGAGACCCAAACGATTTGCAGTATATTCAGTGTAAAAGTGATAAAAATGCAATACTTGCTTAAAGTGTGCATTCGACGTCTTACTTGAGTACAATGTTTTTGTTTTCAAAGCTGTACACGAACCTTTTTAAAGTCTTTAAGTATAGGCCTATATCTCTTGACATTACCAGCTACCCAAGTATCATGTGAACGGCCCTTTGCAAAATTAATATAAATCAAAACAAGACTCCATTCACGACTCACTGATGAACACCTTCAGACCTTATTTCTCACGAACATGGAGGGAGATATTCTTGTCAAGATCAATAATTATTAGATGATCGACAAGCTGAGTGAGAAGAGTGAACAATGAACCCATTATGACCTAGCGTTACCACTTGGCAACACAAATATTGCGCAATATTTTAAACCAGTTTTGGCATGATATTCCATAGTTCTATTGGCATTTTAGTGTACAAATATGGTCATTTTGCATATTTCAAAGCCGTAGTGGCACACACACAGTAAACAGTAGTAAAAAGTAGCAAAATCAGTGTTGACCAAGGTGCAACTCTTAAAGAATTAACCGATCCCGTCAACTTCCACGCAAGCCTGCCACCGTTTATTTAACGTGGGCCCTCCCACCATCGTTACCACAGATCGGCTAACCCTTTTAAGAGTTGCACCACCAGGTCAGGTTTGGTCGTGAGCGGGTATCGAACCCGCGCTTGCGTAGACACCTGGCCAAGGTGCCTACGCGTTACTACGTTTTAACACTTGTTTGATTTACTGTATTTTACAAACTACAGTAATATCAATGTAATATACTACTATAGATACATTGTAAATTGTTTGAATTTTAAGGGATTCTGTTATTATAATCATTAGAAATAAAGACCAAGTATCCATATTTTGTTTTGTTTTGTTTTTTGTCACACGTTTAAACTATGTCATTTTCAAGTAAGTACCAGGTTAACCGAGCCTTGCTCGTTGGTTTTTATTCACTTTTGATATAGTGTCATGGTAATAAAGCTATTAAATTTCCACCAAGAACCAACTATAGCCTACCTCTTTAAAAATAACAGCTGTTCCAAAAAAGACTGCTTAACACTGATGTTTCCTTAATTTTATATACCTTTCGTTGTTACTTCATTACAAAAATAGCAACCCATAAGACCAATGTTAAAAATTACTATTTTAAACTTAAGTTTACGCCAAATTCGATTTTTCCTGGGGATAGAGAATGTTTCCAAACTTATTTTCGGGCCAAAGCACTCTTTAATACAAAGTTTAAGCAAAATCTACCCGCTAGATTTCGAGATCGTGGAACACACATCCCTTCAGACATTGCTCGTATTATAGTATAGGATTAAAACTATAAACTCTTTAATATTGTAAGGTTACAATTTTAATGTTCTTCAATATATAATAATATGAATGCCTCATATGTATACTGTATATATATGGCGCCCCTCCGGAAACCATTCCACCGCCCTTTTCATAGTGTCAGTCCACCCCTGCTCAGAAGTTTCACTAGTGTATCGAAGAGGTTTGATTTACTTATAGTTTTTAAATACTTCATTTCAAGGACTACCATCCCTCTTTGCACTCCCACGTGCAATGCCTTCCCGATTTATTTTCATAACTGTATGCAAAGATATAATTTCTTGCACATTTACTTTTTCAATTGCATAGAATTTGTTGAAATAATTTCATAATAATTAAGACCACGAGCAAATTTAAAAGTTTGTAAAATTGTTTGATAAAAGGAGTTTTTGTAATTTTTAAAATATCATTATAGTAAACTCTAATCCGGCATCCTACGATCCGGCACGACTTGAAGAAAAATTATTACTGATAAGGTATAAAAATAATAATGAGTGTTGAAGTTGGTTTGGGATCGGAAGTCACGGCAGAACAACTCTGTGCCATACAAGCACTTTGGAATGCAAGTAGGGTAGACAAGTCGAATTCATCCGACATTGGGTGACGTTGTATAATTCTTATTTTAAATTCACAATCATGTATGGTATTTTTCATTACAGTATGTTGTGCAATGTTTTTAAACTGTAGGGTACAAAGCTGTTTAAAGAATATTAAAGTTTTTGCACACTAAAAATATTAAACAATTCAATAGTTGGGAGTCTGAGTCTTATGGAATAAATAATCAATCGAAAATTAAAAATGGCGGAAATAGTTGGCACAATACCTACACTTAACTATGGGGTAAGCTTAGTAAAGTTCTGTGAAGCACAAATCTGAGATAGCAATTTATAATGTCTGACAGAAAAGTTATAGTCTATAAATTTAAACACGCAATGAATTTGAATCGGTTTCGTGGCTACTGAGAAACAACACCCCCATCGCAGCAGATGTGTAAACTTAGCCAATATCCAATTGGATTTCGAGGTTTCTTGATTTTTACCATAAATGGGCAGGGTATGTAGTTTTTCTGATGTGTTAATCCCTTTTGGTCAAAGTTCTGGTTATTTTTTTCAAGTTCTGGTAAGTTTTATTTATTTTCCCCAATCTCCATAAACACCACGGGGGTGAATATGTAGGGTTGCCACCAAATGGAAGTTGTAAACTAATACAAGGCAAACCTTACATAGTGAAGGTAAATACAAAGTTTTCGCAAGTTATGTCAACAAATAAATGAGATAAAGGGTTTTTATAACTTCCCAAAACATGGAAAACCGTTTTTAAAAATATTTTCTTTCTAACCAATTTAATAAATTTAAAAACTCAAAAATACTATTTTTCTATGTATTTTAAAGACTTAAGTTGAAATTTAATTGGAAAAATACAAAATCTCATTTGACCCTTTTGAAACTTCATAAAAACATTTTCTTAAATCCCAAATGTTCCAATAAACATGGTTTTCAATCCTACCTCGAGGAATGCTGTCATTCACCTTAACCAAAATTTTTTGACACCAAAGATTTTGGAAAAATAAAGGGAGAAAAAAAACTTACATCTACACTTAAAACAAAACACGCACAGAGAACAGTACTTAGTAACCAACCTAAGTTGAGAAGGAGAAGGCCCTGCCAAATATTCTTCAAAGTACGATTTTTTTTTTGTATTAATTAAAAATCTTTTGGGTTCATATGATCTTAATCAATTAAAAAACACATAAGTTAGGTCTGGTAATTTAACATTCAGTAGGTGTTAAAGGCTATGTGGAAAACCTCAACCACTTTTTCCGTTGTGTGTGGTTCTCCTCGCTACTCTTGACCTCAAGAAGGCACTCTCCGCCGGGTGATACGCTTGGGAGCTCAAATTTGGTCACCTTATCTAATGTGGTCTAATCAAAGACTGTAGGAAGTGTGCTGCTGCAGAGAATAACAAATCAACATCAATTGCTGAGGATAAAAACAAAGAAAATTCTGGACAAAACAGCAAATCTAGCTCGTTTTACGCTATTGGTTTGGCTGCACACACGAACCTTGTTTTTGCTGACTCTTGGATTTCAGACTCCGGTACAATACATCATATATCAGCAAACAAGCAACATTTTGTTACTCTTGAGGATGTTGTAGGTTGAGAACCTGATTTTAAAGATCAGTTCTCTTCTACCCAATGTGGGCTGTGTGAGTTTGATCGAAATATTTGCACTTGGGGTTTCGCAGACATAATCATTTTCGGTATACCATAAAATGGATGCATGGCTAGCACCAGGAACTTTTCTTACAAATCTACTCACAGGAGCATCAGAGTCACTTAAGGCCGTGATTTCCCCAACAAAATGTTTAACTGACTGTTTTATGGCAATTTAACCAGAACCCTAAAAAAGTTTTGGTCCAATAGCATCCAATAACACCACTTATTGGACCAAAACTTATCCAATAGCATGATGAAACACAAGCGCTAAAGTAAATTACTGTAACCATACAAATAAATGTTATTAAAAATACAGGTATGGTAAGTAAAACATTTGAAGGTTTGTTAGTAAATAGATTTACTTGTGCAAACAGATAAAATTGTTAGTGTTGGATATAAGCCAGTTTAAAAGGCAGGAGGGTTGGTTGGTATCATAATGTGGGGTAAGTGCATATAGGGTATACACTGACTCTGTGATTAAAAATGCACTTACCCACCCCGCCAAGTCAATTTACAGAGGTAAGTTCACTCCCCCCCCCCTAATTAATTTAGAGTAAATAATGAGGCAAAACTAATATCACCACTGAAAAAAATACTTACACAGGTGCTCAATTCATTCAAGAAAAAATTATTCAATAAACAACTATTATTAAAAAAAAACCTTACGTAAGTTACTTGAGTTTTGATAAAAAATGTGGGGTATCACATTATGTTATGTAATGATATATTATTATTTGATAAAGATTATTTTATCATTAAGACATAAATAAATAAATAAACAAACAATATTTATTCCACTGGCAATAATTTACATTGTATGAAGGATTAACATAAAAGTCTTTTTGTATGTTTCACAATTTAAAACGGATTTTTTTTCATCAAGATCATTGTTAATTTATATAATATTCTAATAACTTTATCCAGTATTTTAATTTTTTTTCATTTTAGCGAATTTCCCATAGGGAATAAGCTATTACCGTAGGTCTCATGGTAAGACCTAGGCCCGGGACCATATTACTTTTTCATTTTGAGGTGCCCAGAGACCAAAAATAATAGTCATTAAAATTTATATATATATATATATATATATATATATATATATATACCAATATTGGTGACGATCGGACCATTTTTACGAGAGTTATCGTGTCTAGGGACACATATATACATATATCAGGGTGTCTACTGGTCACTGAAGTCACCAAAAGTCACCGAAAGTCACTGATTTTAGTTAATGGTCACTGAAGTCACCAAAATGTCACTGATTTTTCTTTAAAATCCAAGAAAAGTCACACATTTTTGGTATACAATAGCAAAAATAATGTGATTGCGAGCAAACGTTTTGGATTTTTTAAATTTTCACCCAACATTTACTATCTTAGAGACAGAAAAGTCACTAATTTTTAACAATTTTCACCCCCCAAAAGTCACCAAAAAGTCACAGATTTTTATATCACTGTGGCAGTAGACACCCTGATATATATATTCATATATATGTACATATATATGAATATATATATATATATATACATATATATACATATATATACATATATCAGGGTGTCTACTGGTCACTGAAGTCACCAAAAGTCACCGAAAGTCACTGATTTTAGTTAATGGTCACCGAAGTCACCAAAAAGTCACTGATTTTTCTTTAAAATCCAAGAAAAGTCACACATTTTTGGTATAAAATAGCAAAAATAATGTGATTGCGAGCAAACGTTTTGGATTTTTTAAATTTTCACCCAACATTTACTATCTTAGAGACAGAAAAGTCACTGATTTTTAACAATTTTCACCCCCAAAAGTCACCAAAAAGTCACAGATTTTTATATCACTGTGGCAGTAGACACCCTGATATATGTATTCATATATATGTACATATATATATATATATATATATATATATATATATATATATATCAGGGTGTCTACTGCCACAGTGATATAAAAATCTGTGACTTTTTGGTGACTATTGGGGGTGAAAATTGTTAAAAATCAGTGACTTTTCTGTCTCTAAGATAGTAAATGTTGGGTGAAAATTTAAAAAATCCAAAACGTTTGCTCGCAATCACATTATTTTTGCTATTTTATACCAAAAATGTGTGACTTTTCTTTGATTTTAAAGAAAAATCAGTGACTTTGGTGACTTCGGTGACCATTAACTAAAATCAGTGACGTTCGGTGACTTTTGCTGACTTCAGTGACCAGTAGACACCCTGATATATGTATATATGTGTCCCTAGACACGATAACTCTCGTAAAAATCGTCCGATCGTCACCAAATTTGGTAGAGATGTGTAATCCTACGTTTATTCGGATGAGTTCGAAAACCAGACATATCGTCCTACCGGAAGGGGTAGTTTTGGGGGGTTTTGTACCCCAAAATTGGGTTTTTGCATTTTTCATATGTAAATTTTAAAAATTTTAAATTTTTATTTTGATCATTGGATTTAGCTCAAAAAAACACACAATTTAGTATCTTTTTTGGGGCTCCAATGTTAATCTTATGGAGAATAAGGATGTGTTAATATTTCACTTATTAACCAATATTTTTGGATGAAACTTGGTATTTAGCTTCATTTGGTTGAGATTAATCCATTTAAGGTAAAAAATCTTGGTTTTTGTACTTATCATGGCAGCAAACCTGCATACTCTTTTCCCATGTTAATCATACGGAGAATAGGCAAACTCTTTTATTTATGGACAGATATTGATGAAACTTACTATTTGGCTTTATATGGTCGAAATAAATTTTTTCTATGCTAAAAACCTACTTTTAGTGTCCCCCATCGCAGCATACCTGCATACTCTTTCCCTATATTTATCTTAATGAGAATAGACATTTATTTTCCTATTTATGAGCACGTGATGAAATTTTGTTTTGAAGTTTAGCTGGTAAAATTAATATTACTAATTTGGAAATTCGCTGAGTACGCAGGTCTGCTGCGACGGGGGTATTTTTCTTCTTTTAGCGAATTTCCCATAGGGAATAAGCTATTACCGTAGGTCTCATGGAAAGACCTAAGCCCGGGACCATGATACTTTTTCGTTTTGAGGTGTCCAGAGACCGAAAATAATAGTCATTAAAATTTTTATATATATATATATGTATATATATATATATATATGTATATATATATATATATGTATGTGTCCCTAGACACGATAACTCTCGTAAAAATGGTCCGATCGACACCAAATTTGGTAGAGATGTGTAATCCTACGTTTATTCGGATGAGTTCGAAAACCAGACATATCGACCTACCGGAAGGGGTAGTTTTGGGGGGTTTTGTACCCCAAAAATGGGTTTTTTGCATTTTTCATATGTAAATTTTAAAAATTTTAAATTTTTATTTTGACCATTGGATTTAGCTAAAAAAAACACACAATTTAGTATTTTGAAGCTTTGCTCTATCTCCATTGGTTACCGAGATATTACAAAGTCTAAAGACAGTACATTGTCTTTTAGGGCTCCAATGTTAATCTTATGGAGAATAAGGATGTGTTAATATTTCACTTATTAACCAATATTTTTGGATGAAACTTAGTATTTAGCTTCATTTGGTTGAGATTCATCCATTTAAGGTAAAAATTCTTGGCTTTTGTACTTATCATGGCAGCAAACCTGCATACTCTTTTGCCATGTTAATCATATGGAGAATAGGCAAACTCTTTTATTTATGGACAGATATTGATGAAACTTACTATATGGCTTTATATGGTCGAAATAAATTTTTTCTATGCTAAAAACCTACTTTTAGTGTCCCCCATGGCAGCATACCTGCATACTCTTTCCCTATATCTCAAGGAGAATAGACATTTATTTCCCTATTTATGAGCACGTGATGAAATTTTGTTTACAAATTTAGCTGGTCAAAATTAATATTACTAATTTGGAAATTCGCTGAGTACGCAGGTCTGCTGCGACGGGGGGTATTTTCATTCTTCACCTCTACATTTTTTCTCACATTGTTTTTTTGCTTATTTATCCCTTTTTTGTTTGGTTTTTAATTCTAGGGTACTCTTCCTACATGTAAAAAAACTTACCAAACTTCATTTTTGCCAATGGCTACCTTTTGACAATAAATACATTTTTTAAAGACTGAGTTTGCTCTCACCCTGAAATGCTCTAAAGTCGCGTTTACACCGGAAGTGGAGACCGGAGTTGCAGACTTTTATAGGCAATCTCAATTGCAGACGCTAGTTGCAGACAGAAGTTTGCAACTTGTGCTTGCAACTGTACACAGTTTGCTTCTGCAAAAACAACCTGCAACCGAGCCATGAGTCAGTGTGTATAATGCCGATTGGTGGGAAAGGAAGTGACGTAGCGACGTAGCCGATGGGCGGGAGGGGTGGCGGGGTTAGTTGCAGACTCAAGTTGCAGATCAAATAGGCGCTGCAACTCGGGTTGCCAACCGAGGTTGGCAACCGCCTTTGATCTTTACCGACTCCGGTCGGAAAACCAAATTTCGGTCTCCGACTCGAAAATTCGGTTTGCAGCTCCGGTTGGCAACGCGAGTTGCAGTTGTTTTAGTGCGTCTGCAATCGAGATTGCCGATAAAAGTCTGCAACTCCGGTGTAAACGCGGCTTTACTCCACTACTGCACCCTATTAGTTGAGTCACCAGTATTATGAAGTGGTATGGTGTAACCAATTTTCAGTGGCATTGGAACAGGCCACGATAACTCCGGGCCTGAATACTCCCACCACTCCCGCTCTCGCGACGCGGAAAGAGGCCGACTTTAACCACCTTTTTTGTAAGGTTCTTATGGGAGAAACTGCTTTGCTCGCTCATAACGCTCACATATTTTGACTTAAAACTATTTGAGTGGTATCATTATGTTCTTTACCTCAAGCCCTATTGATGTATGTAAATTCCAGTGACCTTTGTTCTATAATATTGGAAAAATAGGTAATTTATCTGAAGAAACCAGTAGAAATAGGCCTTTCTAAATAATATTAAATGCATCCTAGTTTATATTTGTTTTTACCCTCTGTATATTCACATATGCTTTACCTTCTCTAGAATTTTTCTATTGACTAGTAAAATTTAGTAACTTTTCCGTGAATGCAGTAAATTATATAAATAAAAAATAGCAAATATTGTACAGTTTTGAACTGTGAAACAAAAAAAAAAAAAAAGAAAAGATTAAACGAATGTTATATTCATACCATGGACATTATTGATACTTACATTAGTAAAATAATGTACTACGTAAGAAGTACAATTTCAATATCACTTTATATAAATAAATAGAATGTTTTTAAATAGAACTGCATGTCTGTACATTTTTATGGAAGGCGCCAAGAATCCGTGGGAACGAAAGTCCTGTCTCCCGTTTATTTTTATCTCAACTTCCGCTTAAATAAAAAATTCTGACAGAGGAGGACTCAAGAAGCCTAAACCTGATTTAATAAATATATCGATGTTAATGTTACAACTGTATAAATAGCTGACGAGCAGCACTTATGAAGGGGTTTTTTTTTTAAAAAAACCTCTCAAAGGCAGTTTGTTTACCATTTGTCATTAGAACTCATAAATGAAAATAATATTGTTCAAACTACCAAATGAAAATCTGGTCCCACCAAAGTACTTTATTTTTGTTTAAGAAAGTAATTTACAACAATAATTGAAAAATTATTGAACAAGTAAGACCGTCTAGACAGATATAACTAACCCAGTGTCACAGCCTCGGGCAGAGATGCGTTTGCCGCGATCATCGGTGACATGGCTAACTTTAAGCTAAGGAAGCAGAACTCAAAAACTGTTAAACTTAGAAACCTGAAATTTTCACACAATGTTCGGTAATTAGTGCCCTTCATTCAATTTATGTGTTTTTGAAGGACACAGTTCAAAATAACCTAAAAAAGATAGTGGCTTGTGTAAAACAAACAAGTAAGTTAGGCCTACTGAAAAATGCCTCTTGCCAGTAGTACTCACGGCAAGGCCTTAGTCCGAGACCATGTAACTATTTTATTTGGAGGTCGGCTGCCAATTCATTAAAAAAGGCTTGAAGGGGCTCTACAAGGAGAGAACGGCAGTAGGCCTATTGAATTACTGATGGGGGGGGGGGGGATGTTAGCAAGGTCAGCTCCCTTCTAGATGTCAAGATGCTCAAGTTTATGACTGATTTATTCACAGGTAACTCTGATGATGTTGATGCAACAACACCAGGAAAAATTCATAGCATTGATTGCCGTAGTAAAATAAAAAAAACTTTTTTTATTGACGTAGTGTTAACCTACTATTGACAACTGTTAAAATACAATGTTGTACAAAAAGAGGTTTGCTCAAAAACACCAACTCCGAAAAATCAACCTTACAGCCTTTTTTTGCAGAAAGAGGACTTTTTGAGCATTATGTGTATGGCCCCAAGAGCCAAGTGCAGGAAGCTAAAATTAAGTGGAAGAAAGCTAAATAAGCATGTTTCAAACTCAACCTGACGAACGCTACCAGGCTACACCTTCATACTAAATTTCACCGGAATCAAAGATTTCTTTTAAAAGTTATTGTGTAAACAGACATAGACCTAAGTTATGAATTTGATGACGGTGCTTTTGGATTCAAGAAACCTCAAAATAATATAGTGACATGGTCTCTGACTTAGGCCCAGGTCTTAAGGTGACTAGGGTAAGTGATTAAGGCTGTAGGGAAATTCCCTTAAAAAGCTAATAAAAACATTTATAAAAACACATATACACACACAGGTCTATTTACCAGTAAGTTCCTTCATCTCTTTGGAAAGGTTGGTGATACAAGTGCCATTCGTTTTATTTACGTGATATTTTATGTAAGGAAATTTTTTTAAAAATAACCTGGGACATTTTCATAACAACATGCATATCTTCTTGAGAGTGAAAACTAGTAAAGAAATGATTTAGAGGCCTCCAAAGATGTGTGTTTGTCAACCTATAATTTTGTTATATTAAATGTAGGCCCTAACAATTTTTAATTTTTAACATTAACTTATATTAATTGGAAAACTTATCTTAAGAAAGCTAAAGAATCAATCCTTTCGGTAAGGAACAATATATTGTGCCTCACCTTTAATCCAGAAACTGATAAGGAAGGATTTTAGGCCTATCGGTTCACCTTCCAGACCGCTGACAACTGAATATCTGTTCTATTGATTGTTATTTAAAAACACAGACAATTTAATTCAATTCTCATACTGTTGAGATACAAAATATCATCATATAGCAGTTTCACATTGAAAATTTATATGTTTACAGATAATTTTTTCTTGTGTGCTCGTCTACACTCCCTTTGATATCCTAGCAGTTTTCGGAAGTTAAGTTACATGTAGGCCTATAATTCCCTGGCAGTTTTAGAATTTGTTTAGCACCAAAAGGGTTCAAGAAATAACTTATGAATAACCAATAACATATAAGAGATAGGTAATGTCAATCAACTCATACCGAAATCGGTGACATCCACTCATTGAATCATGTTGAAAGAGAGAATCAGTTGCTATTTCCAAACAAAAATCTTTAAGAATGTAATGGTTTTTTATAAATCAAATGTTTTTTTCTATTTCTAAATGAAAACAAATTAGTTTTTTAAAGTGTGCAATACTTGTAATTTAAACTCATGCAAATTTTAAGGTTAACTTGTTTGTTTTTGGCGTTTTTAAAATATCAGTTGCATGCAGCTGGAGCTGACAGTTCAGCTCAGCTGACTCAGCTCAGGAAGTGGCAGTAAAAAGAAAAAGTAACTACCCATTGCAAAGAAAAAAAAACAGAAATCGAATAAATGACTATTGACTAGAGATGGCCGTCCTAAAATCCCAATAAAAACTGACGGAAAATAAAAATTGGTAAGTTTAATTATTGCTGGATAATTTATTATCTACTTAGTATCATTTATCTGATGAGCACTCATTTCCCCGCCTCTCTCTTACGTTAGCACTAATTATAATAGTCATCTTCATTCAATGCTTTTGTTGGCGATATCCGTTTCCTTCTTCATCGAAAATTATTGTTGAGAGCTAAAAAGCGTAGTGATTTTGTCAGAAGGTAGCTTCACGGCTGTGTTTAGTACATCGTAAGTAGCATACATTGACATTTTCTGGAATTAACGTGATTGGATTAATTTGAAGAGGAGTGTATTTTTGCAGTTAGTATTATTTTAGGAATAATTGAAATATATCTCACAAGAAATTGAGCCCATTAAATAAAGAGCCTATTCCAACAATCAATAGGACATACGTTTAGCCTAGGCCTTTATTTTGTAAAATCCTTATCCATAATAAATTTTAGCTTACAGTATGGACGAAGAAAGACAAAACAATAAATATTTTGTACCTTCGAACACATCCACCCCCTGGGAGGAGACTAAAGCAAGCAATGCAGATGACGTGTCAATCTCTCCAATAGATAAACCTGCTAACGAAAATCAAGGGGGAGGTAAAGAAGTCAGTGATGTGGCAGAAATAAACCCATCCACATCCTCTTTACCAACTACATCAAGGTCACACAATGAAAGTGATGTTGTGAAGGCTCCAACATCAAAACGAAAACATCGAAAACCTTTAGAATCACTATGGGAAAATGTGGATCTTACCAATTTATCAAAAGAAACAAAAGATGAGTTTGATGACTTACATTCTTCTAAGGAATTGAGCTCAACAATACCTGTTAAAAAAGAAAAGACAGGTTTTCAGATATTTCACGACTCTGCTGAAGACACTGATCAAGCTGGTGGGTACCGTATTCAGTTATATTCTCTACATATATGTTTAATTATATTTTCTCAGTTATAATATATGTTAAAATTCATATATTTATCTTTCTATAATTGCAGCAATTATCAGAATAAGTTTGAAAACCAGGATAACAGGACCACAGAAACGAGCTTATCTTGGGGTTTCAAAAGATATTTTTAGTCCTTTTTGCCTTTAATTTTTTAACTTCATCAATTTTAACACATTGACTAGAGATTGATCGTCACATATACTTGACGTAATGTTAAAAAAAACCTTTAAAATAGACTAGTGTCACGTATACGTGTCACTCGAAAGCTGATTCAGTAGATTAACGACACATATATAATACGGGACACTCAGGTTAAATCCAGTAGACCAACGGCATGTATACGGGACGCAGCCACCATTCAGTTAAAATGCTCGCCACGCCCATTCGGTACACTATATTGATCTAAAGCCTGTTTATTGGTCTATAGGAATGTGTGACACGTATGCGTGTCGCTTGGTCTGTAGGTACGACCTCAATTTTTTTTTGTACAGATTTTCAAAGCTTGGTATTGTCAATGCTCACATGTTGCCTTTTAAAGTGTTTGTTTAAATTGATCTAAAGTCTGTTTATTGGTCTATAGGAATGTGTGACACGTATGCGTGTCGCTTGGTCTGTAGGTACGACCTCAATTTTTTTTTGTACAGATTTTCAAAGCTTGGTATTGTCAATGCTCACATGTTGCCTTTTAAAGTGTTTGTTTAAATTGATCTAAAGCCTGTTTATTGGTCTATAGGAATGTGTGACACGTATGTGTGTTGCTTGGTCTGTAGGTACGACCTCAATTTTTTTTGTACAGATTTTCAAAGCTTGATATTGTCAATGCTCACATGTTGCCTTTTAAAGTGTTTGTTTACTAATCATTTAACGTGGTAATTTTTATTGCATGACACATTTTCCTGTACATTTTAGCATTTTTTAGTGTAGTAAAACTATTTTTCAATTATTTCCCAGTCATCCAATTCATCCTAAAATCAAGGGTGTCCTAAAGCAAATATTATATATTTGCAATACAGAAATAAATTTAAATCCAGGGTAAAGGAACAAGGTCAAGGCAAACCTTACAAGGGAAAGGGGCGCTGTTTACCGTCAATTATTACTGCTGGTTGGTGGCCTTCTTTACCATTGATCACAGGTGCTATTTATGCTTATTAAAGGGTCGCTCTTTAGAGTGGATAATGTGCACTATTTACAGTCGATCAGAGGCGCTCTTTGCCGCTGGTCAGTGTACCTGTGGTACACATATCCATCGGGGGCGTGATTTAACTCTGATCAAGTGTGCTATTTACCTCCGAATAGAGGGCGATGTTTACCGCCAGTCGGGGGTGATGCTTTTTTACCGCTAATCAGGGACACTTTTTACGGCAGATCAGGGGTGCTCATCCCCACCGCGGAGCCCCTCAGATACCGGCACCTTAAGGGATCACCTAGTTCTGCTAAATAAGTCTTTCTTCTTTCCCTTCTGACAAATATTCTATTTACTCTTGATATTACAGAATTTATAAAAATAAATTGTGAAAATCCAGAATTAAATTATATTTGCAGTTAAATATTTTTTGACTGAAACGTAGTATAAAAAAAGGCTCGTTTGACACCCCCCCCCCCCCTGGCTGACGCTCAAGGCCATGGCCTAAGTTGGCCTAGTGGATAATCCGGGCCTGCAACTCACGTATGTGAGACAGTAAGTCTATTGCAAACAAACATACCGTAGTATAAAATATTACAACAGACCAACGTCACACATACGTGACACAATAAAAATGCTAAAATAGCATCGAAATAAAATTTAATTGCAACTTTTATGAGTAAATATAATATATATTACATTATATATTTCCTAAATATATCCTTATCCTTTTCCCTGGTAGCAAAAAAAAAAAATTTGCTACCAGCGTTACTGTTGGTCACAATGACTTGGTCTGTAGTGAGAGTTTCGAATGAAAGGCTCGTGAGCCAACATGTTAACCCACAAGAACTAAAAATGCTGAACAATTTAGTACTGTACTTTTAATTATTAACTTTTATCTTAAATACGGAGAAGACCCATAAAATGGTTTCCCATTACATTATCGCCCCTGTTTTTTTTTTTTTTTACAACCATCTGTTTCCCCCCAAAAAACTTTGAGAAAAAATTTTGATGGAAATTTTGAACATTTTTATCAAAATGAAATTTTTGTAACATACAAGGAAACATTTGGTCATTACTAACAATCACATTTGCCATTTATTTAGCATTGTACCATAATAACTGCAATCAAAGAAACACACGATCATTCTGACCGTCTTATGGACACAGGACACACAATATTTTACACTACAAACAAAGTGGTAGCCAGAAAAAAAATTTGGGGGGGGTTTGAGCTCCGCGGTTACAGGACGTAACTTAACTTCCAAGCTTTCATTTTAATACAACTCTTAATATAATGTAATGTAAAAGTAATTTAGAAGTTTTAGATATTTAATAGTACTTGTACAATTACACAAATAATATTTATTCACTATTAAATAACCCTGAAAATAGCAGAAATGCAGTAATCATTGTATGTACTAAATTCTTCTTTCTTCTTTTTACTTCAAACTTGCTAAGTTCAAATGTCTCTGGTAATGAGATATAACAATAATTGAACTAAAACAGGTTAAAGTTCAACACAATAAATATGACATTATCACTTGCTATAAACATATTTTCACTCAGTTCTTATAGTCTATAATAGGCTAATCATTTGGTTTGTGTGTTTCGTTCGTGTGTTTCGTGTTTCAATTCATTTATGATCCAGCCAAGACCGAAGTCAAGGAGGGTTCCCCTCCAATGGCGCCGGGTACCTACCTCTCGGCATACCCCGACGGTCTGATAACAGAGACCCCCCTGCCAGAACATGTCATGTAACAGGGAAGGCCCCCCAGACAGGGAACTTATGGAACCACGAGAGCCCCAAATCACATTAAGGCGGATTAGACCCCCACAAAACCCGGAATTCAATAGGCCTGTGGTACTCAACCGGCGGTGAACCCAAAATGACCATCCGCTGTGAGTGACAGTGGCAGCGAGTGAGACACCCAGTAAGCGCGCGATTGACACAAGGCCACCTCCGCCAGGGCTCGGAACAGCCGAAGCTGCCCTACTTCAGTTGATAAAGGGAGCCACGCCCGTTACCCAACTCGGTACTTTGAGCTGGGATTGGGTAGTGGACATCCCAGTTCTAGGGGTGCAGGCCCTGAAGTACAACATACACCCCGTAATCATTTGGTTCATAAAAAATGAAAAACTATCTTTCGTCGGAGTTTCTGTCTTTCCCTAAGAATTAGGACATCAGTGCTAAAGCCTCGTCCGCAATGGCCGAACATTAGTGGCGAACTTGTTCGGCAAAACACAAAAAATCAACAAACAATTAACGGCCATGTGATTTACATTCCAAAAGTTTAGCAACGAACAAACAAAAGTTTGGAAGGACTTTGTTCGGTGAACATGTTCGGCCAGTGTGGACGGCCGATGGGGCTTAAGCCGCTCATCACGCGGTTGACGACTTTTGGCTTTTACCACTATAATATTTATAATAAGAAATATTCAGTTGTCTTGTTCAAGGAGATTATATTCTAAATCTGGAGACAGCACATACTGGAGACAGCCTAGCGTGCCGCTGAATGTTCTGGAGTACGAAGTTGAACTACTTGCCGAAATGAACGAGTCAGCCAAGGGAGTCAAACGAATTGTGAATCAAGTCCTTTAGTTTACTTATTCAGTCTCAAATTTACTTGTCCAATACTAGTACATCTAATATCAGAGCAGCTTAAGTTAGTTGCACATAATAACTAAACAAAGAATTTGAGTCCAATTTTTGCATTGTCAATTAATTGTCATATTTCATAGAAATTGCAACATAATATGCCAGGAAATAAAATCCCATGGCCTAAATAAGTTATTTTAATTCTGGGAAACTAAGTCTTAAGCTATTAATAAAACAACAAACATTAACGACTCTAAAATTATTTCTTTCGATGCACTGCAACAAAATAGTGGTTTATAACCTAAACAAAACAATGTGACAAGTCAAATCAGATTCCTTTGTTGCGTAAATGAGATAATCCCCAGATAGCAAGGAAGCTTGAATCAAGCCTTGAATTTTCCTCGATTTTTAATTGCAACGTAAGCCTTGAATTTGAGCATCTATTCGAGTCCGATTCGAAATAACCTAAGATAATCAAGGCTTGAATTTGTTTCTCCCTTCAATGTCAATGTAAGCCTTGAATTTAATCATCTAATCGATTCCGATTCAAAAGCACCAAAAAGTTAAAGAAGGCTTGAGCTTCCCTCTCTCTTTAATTGCAATGTAAGCCTTGAATTTGATTATCCAACTAAACTCAATTCACGTTTGTGAATCGAACTCAAATCGATACCGATTCGCGGCACGACGTCCCGACCAATCACAAGCCGTCCAACGCTGTCCCACAATGCAATGCGCAGCTCCCGAGGATCGATTTCTCATTGGTTTTTTTATAGATTTTTCGGTACGAGATGGGCCGACGCCATTACTTTCTTACCAGACTCCGAAGTTATCGGATGTGTATTTTACTGTTCCGATTTTCAAGTAAGTTTTTGTCTTGTGTTTATTCAAGCCTTTGTACATTTTTTAGCCTCGTTCAAAGTCTTTTTGTTCTTCTGCAGCTGATATTACACATTAAAGTGGAATAATACATCACATGGTTAGTGTAATTTATTTAATTTAAAACAGAAATTAGTTAAGTACAAATTAATTAGATTATAACTACTTATAAAGGGAGTATCTCAATTTTTAAATTATTCATAGGCCTTATTTGTGAAATTGAGTTAGGCAAATGTAAGTTTATTCCATATTCTCAATGAAATTTAAAAGTAATTTTTTTATAAGTTTTTTTTTTAGTTAGCTTTTGATTATGTAGGCCTACTCAGAACCCCCGTTTTAAAAGGTATGAATTGAATAAATGACTTAAAATGTGCTTTAAAAAGACTTAAAAGAGATTTGAACGAGGCTAAAAAATGTATAAAGGCTTGAAAGAGGTTTGAAAAAGAATCGAAAGACTTGCAAAAGACTTGAAAAACAATTGAAACAGGTTCGAGAGAGGCTTTAAAAGGCTCGACAGAGCCTTGAAAAGTACTTGAAAGAGGCTTGAAAAAGAATCGACAAACACTTGAAAAGTGCTTGAAAGGCCCTTGAAAGAGACTTAAAAAGAGCTTGAAAATATTTAAAGGCCTGAAAAAGACTTGAAAATCCATTGAAAAAGGCTCAAAAGAGACTCAAAAAAGACTTGAAAAAGGCTCGAAAGATGCTTGAAAAAGACTTGAAAAGATTAGGCATGACTTTAAAGGCTTGAAAGTGATTTGAAAAAGAATTGAATGAAACACTTGATTCAAGTTGAAATCGATTTCACATCACGGTGACTAAGAGCCTTGAATCAAGTTTGAATCAAGTTTTCAGGCTCGATTGGTAAGGTTTGAATCAAACCTTCAAGCCTCAAAAATCAAGCTTGAATCAAGTTCGAATCAAGCTTTTTTTGCTATGTGGGATCAGTGAGCACATAACATAATGTTATGTTGTGTTCTTGCTATAGATAACGAACTAAATAATTAATTGACGTATTCGTCCACAGTTCCGAGAGAAGGTTCGAACACCTTGTTACTAACGTTAAAAAAAACAAAACGGTATTTCCGTGTTACCAACCCAACAAGATATACCGTCAAGCTTTTTCACCATCAACAACAAAACGTTGATCTCTCCAATAAGAATATAACCTCCTTGGTCTTACCTATATAAAGGTTAGGGCGAGAGCTGCCAATGCAGAAGCATGCATAATTAAAATATATTTTAACTTTTTTTGTTTTGTTTTACCAACCTTACTGAGCATTTACGTCGTCGTATAAGTCAATTTAACAGACTACATAAAGCTTTATGAGACTAATTGTCACTATAATAACTGTAAACTGCACAGTACACACACGATTGGAGCAAATAAGTTCTGATGAGTGGTTTGACAGGCAAATGTTATGTCGAATTCCTGCTCATTCTTGTCGTTCACACTCTCCCACGATCCCTATGATATGGGTGTCCGCACAGCTGACTAACTACGACATTCCTTATGACTTGAACATTCTAATTAAAGAAATAAGTAATTTTGTATTTCCTTTGTTTTAAATTTATTCCTTACCATCATTAAGTTTTCAAACGATGTCTTATGAAAAAATTTTACACATTTTTTGCCGGGCTGTTTTTTGTGTCAAAATTTCGGGGGTGGGGGGGGGGGGTTTCGACCCCCTGACCCCCCCATTGGCTACAGCCTTGGCCACAAATGTCAATAGAAACATACGGTCGGTAATGACCCTCAACAGTTTTGTAGTTAAAAAAACTTCTGCTCTGAAAAAATTTTATCACGTTACCACCCATCGGTTAAGGATAATATTAATGTACTGTGAAGGGTTCCTTTTTTAAATAAAAAGGTCCCACTCAAAATGACTGATGACACCCTGGTCGTGAAGACTGCTGAGAAGAGGACATAGTAAATGATGTTTAGTGAATCGTTTGAATGATTAGCGGTGGGGGGGTTGGGGGGATGGTTCTAGACCTCATAATGACACATGTAAATGAACAATTTGTCACAACTTCCTGTTGGTCATTTTCTCCAGAGCTATTAAGTGATTGTTCTCAAAGAAAATGTTGTCTTTTGTTGTTGTTGGGTTTATTTTAGAGGTTAGAACTTTTACTTCAACACTATCAGATAGTCAGTTTTTTTCCTTAAGAAAGATAAAATACAGTTTTATTAATATAAATATGCATATTTTGTGGCACTGCAACATTCTGAGGACATTGCCCTAACCCTAGTAAAACAGCCCTTGTCTGTTGGTCAAATTTTAATTTCTAGGGTTTATATGGAAATCTTTTATATCAACCAATAAAATTTTACTTTTTTATTTTTTTTTATAAATTTTGGACAGAATTTTCATTTCTTTTATTATGATGATAAAAATCAATATTTTTCACATACCCCATCATATAAAATAAAAATAGATTTCCAGGTACTGAACCCATGATCATAATAAACAGTTTGACTATATATACTGTATAGGATAAACATAAACGTTGTATTAGAAGTTGTAGAAAGTGCTATCTAGTTTTAGAAAATATACAAATTAATACCATTGTTTTACCCTACACATTTTTCCCCTTAAGTTTGCAAATGGTCCAAAAACTCTGTGGCATTTAAGGTTTCTTATGGACACGTAGGATTAAAGGAAATCAACAATACCTTATATTGCTTATTTACTGATACAAATTTACTTGACAAAAATATGTATATACCTTCACTCAGTAGTGTTTAACTTGTTCTTGTTCATAACAACCACATGGCGGCAAACCTACATAGGCGTACTTACCCCTTTGGACTTCTGATTTATGTACCAGTATTATTTTGTTATGTTATAAAAAATTCAATCAACAAAATAATTGTAGCTGAATTAAATCCATTTCAACCTCTTATACAATTCCCCCCATCCCCCCACCACCTTGACTGCCCCGGTGTTTTGCCTTTATATTTATTGTGTGTGATCGTGATATCATGAGTTGCATGGTCAATTGTAGCAAACTAATTTTAATTTAATATCAATACGATTACATAGTTACTTTGTGGTACTTTGTTACTTAATCATGATTATTTTAAGATATATTTATCACGTTACCAGGAAATTACAATCTAAAGTAATTTTTCATGCCGTATCTACTGCCATACTTGTTTTTAAAAACCAATGTTTTTATAATTTTCATCCTCAGACTCTCACAAAAAGCACGCTGAAAGAAGCAAAAAGAAAAAGAAAGCTTTTTTCCATTTATTGGAACTGTCAAATAGGGATGAAAATGACCATGGAACTGTCCAACACACGCCATCAGGACAAGACTCCCTTGATTTGGCCACTGGACAAGCTGGCGTAAACGGTTTCAATGTCTGGCACGACTCTTCTGAGGAGACTGATCAAACAGGTGGGTATTCATATCAATTCAGTTTAATCTTTATTCACAACTTTTTACAGAAACATAAGTAGACTAGTGTCGGAAATGTGTTCTTCCTGTAGCATCTCCCCTGTCAATTTAAGGCCTAAAATCTGTTTATGGCACTATAATTGTGAGCAAAAGCACACACTTTTTGGCATTTAACTTTTTTTAACCCATTATGTATCTTTTTGCTAAGGATAACATTATTTTTTTAATAACATCCCCCCAGGCAGCAAGAAAATTGTTAAAACTTGTATTAAAATAGTTTTTAAACAAGTTTAATGTATTAAAGTTGTGATTTATTAAGTTTGGTGTTAAAACTGTTTTAATACAAGTTTAAACTGGTTTTGATAAATTTAAGGAAATCTAATATTAAAAAAATATTATTACGAGTTTGAAACAAGTTTAAAATTGTTTCGATATAGTTGTTAAAATATCTTTTAAAACTATATTAACAATATCAGTACGAGTTTGAAAGAAGTTTAAAAAAAAGTTCATAGCATCAATGAACAATGATTCAAATTAAATCAAATAATAAATTAAATTTTATATTAAAAATATAAAAGTGTAATAGCATCAAATTTTAACATATTAAATAAGTACGGTAATAACTTCTATACTAAATAAAAATCATAATATTTTCAAAATTTCAATTACAAAAATTACAAATAAAAAATTAAGAAAGTTTAAATAAAATAACATCCATTTTAATTTTTATACAATTATAACTCAAGTTTTAATAGTACCGGTACCCTGATATTACAGAATGTTACTTGTTAAAAAAATTCAATATACTAAATTATGTCAAGTTAAAAATTTATCATGTTCATTTAAGTATAAAACACACAACGTTTATTTTATATACATTTAATGCTAAATACAGTATATAAAAGCCAAATTACATCAAATTTTGTACATTTAATATCATTTTTAAATACTAAACTATAATACAAGGAGTTTATGTAGACATGTATTTTATTTTGATCTCAAAATCTAGAGAGTAGATTTTGTTTAAAATTTGTATTAAAGTGTATTTAGGCCCAGTCACAAGTTAAGAAAAAGCCTCAACCCCAGAAAGATTGTCTAAAAAAGAGCTTTAAAATTGCAATTTTTAACATTAGTCTCATGCAGGGGAGCCCATCCCCCCCCCCCCCCCCCCCAAAGACCATAGCGTGAATCCCTCCCAAAATATTTTGTATAACAAATTTACTAGAACACAAAGGGTATGGACACTAGGACTAAAATTATGTATGTTAAGCTACTGAATTTATACTGAGGCCTTTATGGATAAATTTTCCAAAAAAAAATTGGAACTGTAGGCCTTATAGCACAAAGAACGGAATTCTAAAATTATTCGTTCTCCTAAAGAAATGTTTGTTAACGCTGAACTCAAATTATCAATTAGGCTATGTATGATTTTGTTAACATTTAAAATTTTGTAAAATTGTGATTGCAACGTTAAGATTCAAATCTGCCATTTTCAACTCGATTTTTTAATGATGGGATTTGTAAAATTTTTCTCAACAAATGGAGACCTTCAATGTGATCTACGAATGAAACCATGCATAAATCTGACTCCTAAGCTGTCCCTATCTTAGGAGTATCATGTCATAAAAACCTCGTTCAAAAGTAGATTACATTTCCAACAGTTTAAAAAATATCAACCTGTCTACATATTTTCACACTGTAGTGTGAATATAAGTTGTAATAAATTATAACATATGGTCCTATATGTGGCTTGGTTTTCTGTCTGTCTGTGATGTTAAAAATAATAGTTCATCAGACTGCATGCAAAACAGAGCGTTTCCGTTCTGTTATTAGTCCGCAAGGGAGAAGCCAGCAATTGCAATTTGTCGTCGTCTGAAAAGTGGATTGCCAAAACTTCTGTTCAGGACTCCTAAACGGAAAAGAATAACAACCGCAGGAAAATAAACTTCTAAGTTACTTGTTTAACTTATATTTTTTTTTTGAATGAAATCATTCATTAAAGTTTGTCTGTTATTAGAATTGTCTTTAATTTAGAAAGGACTAAAATATAAAGCATAATAAACTAACCTAAAAATAAAACTAGTTTATTCCTAATGAGTAGTAAGCCAAAGTAGAATACAGAATTGAGGTAAACAATCGACTATTGCATTTTTCAATGGTTAAACCCCTCCCCTCAATAACAAAATATTTCTCTGTTAACAATAATTTACAAAATATGATCCCGAATGCCAGCAGAAAACTGTCACTGAGGTTGCTTGTTATTTAGTGAGCTAATATGATCTCGGCAATTTCAGACTGTTCTCAGTGTTTCCATCCCATACACCACCCAAGGTTGGACAGTAAAAAGGGTTGTAGGGTAAATAACTATAACAGTTTTAAACGTGAGCTCTTTTAATGTACTTAATATATAGATTTAAATTCAATTTTGAGTCACCATACTATTATCCTGCTTTTAAAATGCTGGAATACTAATTCTCTTCGTTCCCCCCCAAATCAGAAAAATCCCCGCTAAATCACAAAAATCCCCCCCCCCAAATTTTTCCCCGCTAGCGCAAACCGCGCTATCAATCCCCCCCCCCCTGGTCTCATGGGTTGCCATTTTACTAACAAAATAACATCGAAAGGTAAACAAAAACCTTACTAACTACTTAAAACTTACTTTTAAACATTGGTTTGGAAGCAGCTGTTAAATATGAAAAGTTATAGTTCTTTGTTGGTGTAAACTTTTCACCAACCTGTTTACCATGATATTATAACTAAAGTTTGGACTCCACTTCTCTGTTCCCTTTAATGTCCTAAGTTTTTCCTGCTTATTAGTTTTGTGCTCCCAGAACAACTTTAAAACTGGTTTATACTAGTTGCGAAGTTGACATTGGATGCAGCAAACGAAGTTGTCATAACACTGTGGTAAGTCTTTTGGCTATCCATTATGACCATTTCCCTTCCTTCACAATCCATTCGACACAAGACAGCAGGGGGTGAATTCAATGGGCATGGAATGGAAACCCCTAGCTGGAACACGAGTGGGCAATCGGTTAGCTGGCCATTTAGGGGGCAGAGCGGACCGTTGTCAAGGATGAGCACGGGGGTTGGCCCTCTGGATGGTCAAATGGCCGTCTGATGTCCAATCTCTCACCCTTTCTCTTCGTTCAATATCCCATCCTTCCGGGGGCTTGCGCAAAATGCCCATTAGAGGCAGAAGCGCTTAACAATTTGGCAGGGGCCTCCTTATCTACCAATAATAATAAATATTAGTTTTGTGTAAAATTTTTAATTGCATGGTCAATTGCAGCAAACTGTTTGTGATTTATCACTAATAAATGTGCTAAATATTGCTATTGTCATACTTGTATTTAAGATGATTTAATTATTTAATTAAAATGGTTTATATACCTCAACTGTCGAGTGATCCTTTATGTAGTTTGCACTAATGCAGTTTCGATCCGCAGGGGATCTTCATCAGGTTGAAATACAGGGTCAAGATTTCATTCCAATCAGATTCGTCAGGTGATAAACACAATTTGAGAACATTTAACACACTACACATGTCTAGACCAACCCTTCGCACGTGTCGCCGTCCCCCATTCCGTGTTACCTTTACCGCTGTAAAAATGTTAATTGACTGTTTCTTTAAGTGTTTTTCGTCCGTGTCCATATCGTCGTATGTATGTGTAGTGTGTTAAATGTTCTCAAATTGTGTTTATCACCTGACGAATACGATTGAAATGAAATCTTGACCCTGTATTTCAACCTGATGAAGATCCCCTGCGGATCGAAACTGCAGTAGTGCAATATACATAGAGGATTACTCGACAGTTGAGGTATATAAACCATTTTTATTTAACTAAGTAATCCGGTTGGTTAAAATCATGAAATGATTAAATTTACCCCGTTACTAGAAAATCCAAATAAGAGTAAGTATAGGTAACAACCCCTACTGCTATGCTTTGGAAGATGGTCCCATAAGGACCAACAATATTTTAATTCAGCACAAATTGACTTAAAACAAATTTGCAATAAAATTCAAGGGTTTTAAAATTTTTTATACATTTCAATGACATTCCTAATCATGATTTAATATGTGTTTGTGCTAAAGACCCCTTTATTTGTGAGTTTTTCTATTTCTTTATTTTGACTAGGGAACAAGCCGCTATAAAACTACAGGACACAGTTTTTTTTTTTTTACCCCAGAAATTCAGGGGTTGTCATTATAACTGAAACATATCAAGGTTACACTACATATATACCTCAATAAAAAGAACAATAAAATTTTATTAACAATTTTTTAAACATGTAACGGCAGTCCCTGTAACGGTGGACCCTAATAAATTATATACTATCCAATATTCAGGGACTGCCGTTACAAATTACTAAATTAAGACTTTTCCAAAATTATGGCTTTACTCACGACAGCCATATTGAAATCCTAGTATATTTTTAGTTTGGTCTAACTGCTTAATACAACAAAATTATCTAAATTCGTTGTATCTCAAGAGTTTCAATTTTTCAATGGGACAGAAGTTACAAAAATAAAAACAGGCAAACACTTTTAACAAAACTTTTTAACTATTTAAAGGAATTATAGTAATTAAAAATATTTATCTGCAAGTCAACAAGTCAACCCCACACGTTCACCTTTCACCAATGACTGAATTGCTTTTAACTCTCTGGTGGCAGTGACGTAAACTTATTTGGTCGGAGACCGCCGCTATTCGAAAACTTGGGGAGCAGAAAAAAATGTGATACCAGTTCAGAATAAGCTCCTGTGTGTTCATTTTGGACTATTTCATGAATTCATCTCCCACTATAACTTTTCATTTTAACAACCATTTCAACAAAATTAGTAGCTTCAAACATTTTGAGGTATAGTGGAGGACACGGGACTCTGTTACTTTTTTAGAGTTACAATTTTTTCTTCTCATGAAAAAAATTTCAGAAAAATCTAAGTGTTGCCTGAACATTTATCCTATAAAGTTATGTACTAAAATATTTTAACTTGGTTACAGTTTTTACTATGTTTACCTTCTTGTAACATACCATTGACTTAAATTATTTTGAATTAAGAAATTGACCCATTAATCCGACGTTTTTATAATTTTAATCTTAAGACTCTCATAATTTCAATTTTTAATAAAGTTCTCCTTCAATTTGAACAAATATTTCATTCAGTAGATAACTAATTTAACAACATTTAATTTAATAGATGGAATATAGCTAATGGTGTTTTTCGCTTCTGGCGATTTCAAAATGAAAAAGTAATACTGTCCCAGGCTTAGGTCTCACCACAGCTATTACCATGGTATAGCAGAGCTGGACTTACATAAGGGCTAAAAGGGCTATAAACCATGGCGGCGGCAGAATATAGGGAGGCTGCTAATTTTTGTTAGGAGAGTTAATTGATGATTAGGTGCTATATTTTATTTTAAAAGTTGAAAATTTCTGGACGAGATTTTTATATTTTTGACAGGCAACAATTGGTTTATATTAATATACCACATTCTAACTAATCGTTTTCAGTCATATTAGTGGTTCAATTGGTGGTTAAGTGACCAGACAACCATCGTAGTTCTGAAGGTAAAAGGAAGTGATAGGTTCAGTATAATATGCCAGAAAAAACATGCTAAACGCAATCAGATGACTTAGGTTTTGAATTTTGAAAAGAAGAATTTTCAATGACCTAAGTGCTGTATATAATGTATGTAATTATAACATCCTGGTGCTTTTGGTAGCAAATAAAGTAATAATTACCCAGTATTTGAATTTAAATTAAGGTTAAACTTCATATTGTATGGTAATACAGTAAACTTCCTCTAATTCAGCATGCTTGATAATCTGGCATGCTATTCAGAAACATTTTTTTTTGATAGGAATAAAAAATGTATGCCTGTTGAAATTTGTGATCGAATGTCGCGAGGGAACAACACTATGCCACCAGATGAAGCACATTGGAGAGCGAGGAGGGGAGACGAGTCATATATTTGTTATTTTGCTCATATCTACGCCAGAGACATTTGTTAAGGAGATTTATACTAGGTAGGTACACATAAACGTTGTTTGGGAAAGAGGTCCAAATGCATTAAATATTGTTGGTCAAATTGATATTTGGCCGACATCGTGTGACATCATATAATTTTCATTTTAGTTTCATAATTATGTATTTTTCATTCATTACAGTATGTTATGCAATGTTTTATAACCACTGATGATAAGCGGGAGACAATGGAAGAAATAAAAAAAAATTAATACACGAAAAAATAAAAAAAAAGGTGTTTTTGATAGGGGTGACGCCAACGACTGTTTTGGTCAGCTCGGTTCTGTGTTAAAATGCATTTTCTCTTAGTTTGAGGGATTCTAATCAAGCAGCACAGATTTACTGTTCCAACTTAGCAAAGTAAATTATTTTATGACTCTTGTTTTCATAGCACATTTATATTACAGATAGTAATTTTGTGTCCAGTACTGGTCTAAACTTGAATTATTTCCAGTTCAAAATTTACCTTGCAATACAATATCCTAGGCTCTCTCTGACTGTCGATAAGGGGGGGGGGGGTGTTACTGTAGATATGAGTTACGGTGGTGCGCCAACAAATTTTAAAAACATCAGGTGGTACGCAGAAACAAAAAGGTTGGGAAACACTGGCTCAAAGTATATAAAATACATATTTTAATTACATTCTTTGTTTAATTCTTACTTTCCAATATTTATCCTATAATCCGGAATATTCTGTAATTGTAATGCGGCATGAGTCAGGTCCCAGACATGCCGGATTAGAGGAAGTTTACTGTACCTTCATCAGAAGTCCACTTCCGTTTGATTTCTTGTAATGATATTGCCTCTAAAGAGAACCGTCCCAAATAGAAATTTTTATCTATTGAATTGGACATTTTGAAACTTTTAAATTGTGATTATGTGCTTGAATGGTTTGCTTGCTGCCTTACAGACATGAAAGCGAGCTTTACCATACCATAATTTTTTTCAATGTAAAAATATTGTGATTCTAATACATTTAAGCATATTTTATACTATCTCTTTTTAACATAATATTGTTTTGTATTTCTAGAAACACCAGTTCTTAAGATAAAACATCGTAAACCACTGAAAGTTTTGTTTCAAAATAAGGATTATAGCCAAGAGCACCCTGAGAAATCAGAACAGAGTAGTTTTGAAATTTGGCAAGACGCCCTTGAAGAGACTGGTGGGTATTCAATTTGATTAAATTAAATTATGAAAGAGATTGTATACAACTGTCAAATGGTTGCAAATAATTAAAAAAATTGATAAAAGGTGATCAATCAGATGCTTTACTAAGTCTCTCCTTAATGTGATTCAGATTAGATTTAACACCAATATCATAGATTACAAATAAGTAATTTGTCACTAAGATAATTGTAATATTTATTTACTAGGTTACAAGAAAAAGATAAGTTATATTTTTCCATGCTTAAATCAAATACTGGATGAGGTTTAAGTTGCTTTCCCCCATTTATTTTCTATACGGTATGAACTAGAAGGTTTAAACTACGCACCCCTTCTGGATAAGGCATTTAGCGGGCATTCTGTGATTATGTGATCCGTAGCTTGATACTCCACTCCACAGGCTTATGAAACTCAATTCAATTAAGTTCAAATATATTTACAGGCAAATGTTTACAAAAACGCAAACAACATAGAATAAAAATATCTGTTATTTTTAGACTAAACTGAAAAAAAGTTGAACTGCAAATAAGAATCGTAACATTGAAAATAATTTTCATGTTCATACGTGTCCATCTTGAGAGTGGGGTTGAACTGAGCGCTAGAGTGGAGTTCTGTACTTACTGATTACTAGTCTTTCAAGGCTTATTTTAAAAGCTTAATTCAAAGTTTCCTTTAATCATATGTCATTACTTTTATTTTATATGTTTAAAATTTTAGGATTTTTTAAATTTATGTCCCCTATTCCTACATTTAGTATAGGTAATTGAATTCAATAAAAATAAAACAAATTTTAATAATTACTATTCCTACTACCATACTTTGAAAATGGCCCTATTACTGTGATGTTTTCAGAATGTCAGCAATCAGGAGCAGTGGGGACCACGATGAGCAATGTGGCGGGAGGAGGTGATCCCACCTTGGTCATCCCGTCGACATCAGGCATGCACACTAGAAGTGAAAATAAAGGTACGACTACACTTAAGCCTACTTTAAGCTTAAACAAATAAAATCTCTGCAGATATGGGAAGACATGGATTGTACCACTCCCATTAATAAAGATTTGAATAATTTTTAATACCATTGTGACAAAACTCATACTGAGCAGCCTGTCATAGGACACGTTCCAAAGGTCTAGTTGGAGGATAGACCCCTGTGCAGGTGATGGGAATGTGTCGTTGATATTCAGTTGTGTTGTATAACAGAAAGCTGTCGGACACATACGCCTATATCATACGCAGGAGATAGAAGGGAATTTGGAACTATGCTTAAGCGCCCACAGCATATCGCTCCACCTGTATGGTGGAGTTGAAGGCGGTTTTCACGTCAAGAGTGACGAGAAGGACCACGCGGCACGAAAAGTGATTGTGGACGTCTCTTCGCACCACCTTGACTTCCTCGCTAATGGTGTCGATGGTATAACAAAAGGATCTGAAGTCGTGTTGCTTCAAGGTCAGATTGACCTTGAAGATCTGTGGTCAGATTGACCTCAGAAGGATCTGATCAGTTTCTCTAACACTTCAAGAGTGGTGAGTTTCTCTTCCCGACATTCCGGGAAGGCATTGTGACCTCTCCGAGTTCCTGACTGAGTGGACTGGGTGTCTGGGAGACAGAGTGTCAATGATGGTGGTAAGGGCTTGTGGTTCCATGGTGAGCAAGCTTCCAGCTTCTGGGTTACAATTTGTAGCCCGTACCCCAGAGCGGTCGTTGTCGATGTCCTGACAACTATTTCCAGGAAATGGCTTTGCTCTGGTTGATGGTGCCGCGGAGCTCAAACCGGGCAGCCTTGTGCTCAGCCAATCATTCTATCGCATCAAGCCAATTCCTGGCTTGGTGTGATGCTCGTCGGAGACCAAGGCATCTCCTAACCTATCCTTGAATTAAACAAAACAAGCAGTTTAATTAATTACTGTTCCTACTACCATACCTTGAAAATTACCTTTTCATAGATTGTTTTAGAAGTTTATTTGAAAGTTAAATTTATTTCTGTCTCATTACTTTTATTTTGATTGTTTATTGAATATGTTCTAAAATTTTAGTCTTTATTTGACATTTACAATTGATATTATAGATTTTGTCCCTATTACTGTAATGTTTTCAGAATGTCAGCAATCAGGAGCAGTGGGGACCACGATGAGCAATGTGGCGGGAGGAGGTGATCCCACCTTGGTCATCCCGTCGACATCAGGCATGCACACTAGAAGTGAAAATCAAGGTATGGCTACACTTAAGCCTAAACAAATAAATAAAGAAAATCTCTGCAGATACAGGAATTGATATGAATCTCCAAATAAAAATACCCTTAGGCATTCGCACATCAATCAATCAAAATCAAAATCTCTTTATTTACAAAGCATAAATATTTGTAATAGTGTCAAATGTTTACAATTTCATGTTCTTCATCGGTATGTAGGTTTGAAGCGTCTTCCTCCATTGCAGGAATTTGTCCAGGGAGTAGAATGAGTTCTTTGACAGCCAGTTGGTGAGGGCTGTCTTCAGTTTCTTCCCTGTTTGTCTTCTCACATTCTCCGGGAGCAAATTTGACACACACATTTACAGCAGAATTTATTAATTTATTTACCAGTGCCTAATCATGCCCTTACATGCAGTGTTTGCCTGGGCTTTAGACTTGTCAAGACAATTCCTTATCTTGATTCCTTTTCCATGTACATATTTTCATGTCGTTCATATATTAAAAACATATATGATTCACCATCTGGCAAATACTGTAGTACTGACAAACATTAAAATAAAAGTAATACAATTGCAAGTACTAAATAAAATACTATCAAACTGCTTGCATAAAAAAAAAGGAAAAAGACACCTTAAAAACTGGGATGTTGTGATACAGGTACTCGGAAAGGCTGAAGAAGCAGTTACTAATCAAATATTCAACCACTATCTTCTTGAATTTTCTGGGTGTAAGTTCTTCTTTTATGCGCTTGGGGCATTTATTAAAAATCTCTAAACACAAGTATGAAGGAGATTTTTCTTAAAAAAATGTTCTATGGATTGGGGTACTGCAATGTTTTGGAATTTCGGGTGTCATATTGATGTTTTTGAATGTTGTTGAAAAATTTTTCAAAATTTTAATTTAGACAAATAACAATGAAAGAACTAATTTTATTGTGTTTACTTTCTTCATAATAGTAAAATTTCGTTCCCCATTGTCAGGGCCGGCTTTACAAATTGGACGCCCATGGGCCCAAAGCATTTCCGTTGCCCCTCCCTCCTCCCATGACTACAAAGCAATGCCAAATCCAAAAAATATTATTTTACAACCTTATCCTCCAAAATTTTTTTAACAATAACATCATTGTTTCATAATAACTAACCTCACTAATTTTGGTCTAGAGAAGCTGAATGAAAAAGACTGCACGTTATTTGGGATATGAACAGAAAATGTATATTGATAGGCACTTTTCCATTATACCGCTTTTACTATTAATCTGTTAAATAGTCCAGCCAACTATCATGATGAAAATTAAGAAAATTAACAATTACTGTAAATTCAAAGTTACACTTTTGCCACTTTATTGATAAGGAGAGCTACCGAATAACCCTCCATTTTAAAATTTCTTCTCGGTCACTCTATTGTCCAAACTACAAAAAAACTCTATTGTCTATTGGACTGATACAGAAAAGAATATTATAAATAAATAATAAAACTACTTAAGAACATTAATTAAAATACTTACTTTATTTTGCTGCTAAACGCTAATCTTCAAAACATGGCAGATTCATAAGCAGATGTCAAAATGAAATCACCAAAATCAGCTACAAAAAGGAAACATACATAGAATCTCGATCCTGATACTTTAAGAGTGCGGATGAACATGGTTATTGTTGTACTGTATAGTTGATAGAAAAATGCACTAAAAAACAAAAAAAACTGCACATAATATTTGTCAGTGAGAAATTACACTACAATTTTCTTAATTAGTAAGCTACATTGGTTGATTTATGAACCGGTTACAAACTGAATATAAAAAAATATGGTGGTATAACATCACTGGCTCTATGTTTTAGAGAGAAGTCGGCAAAATCCAAAATGGAATAAAGGTATTTGAATTGAAATAAAATGAAAGATTTTATTTAAGGTTCCCCTTAAATTTAAGGTTTATTGAATATAAAATGTGTGGTTCCAAGCTTGTTTTACAAGTACAGTAGAACCTTCCTTGTCCACCTTTCGATAATCGACTCCTCCCAATATCTGAACTAGAGTCCGACTGTCTGTTTGTGATATCTGTGCTCCCAACCTGAGCCTGTCGAAACTTGAAACTATTTGTTCTTTGTATAGACAATCATGTATAAATATTGTCATTTTTCAGTTATTACATATCTTGATGTTTCAATTAATCTGTTATGGATGCAATAAAGTTGTATTACCACACTGTATTGCGGTTTTTCTACCTGGGAAACGCGTATCATGTGCCCCCGATATCCGACTTTTTGGTCATTCTGACCAAGGCCCGGACCTGTCATCGTCAGATATGGGAATTTCTTCTGTGGTACTCCACTATTTGGTAACTGCTCTTTCAAATTGTTGCTGTTGAATATTGTTTATTTTTATATCAAATACAACAAAAAACTCTTCAATGCACTTGAGTCCAAAACTAACGTATTATCTTTGCCATTTTCCAAATTTGCAGACATTACATTTATTAGTAGCTCTCTGGAGTAAACTATATTTGCTTAGGATTTTCTAGAGTATGACTCAAATTCAGATGCATGTAGAATGATACTGTTACTTGCAAGTCTTACCGTTTGAAATATCAGCAAAGTTATAAACATGCTTAGCATATTTACTACGCTCAATTATCAAGGTACTGTAAGTCTTGGTAGACCATATTTGCCTGTTGAGCAATTGACTGCGTCCAAGAAAAGAACTACTTGTTTCTCAATTTTGGAACTCACAATAACACACTTGCTCCCCACACGGCGGGCTTCCCCATTAATTCCCAAACTAGTTACATGTCAAAGCTGTTAAAAACTCACTGACTAAGTAGAAAGGAACTTCTCTCAGGAGCTAAGTAATCTTGTAGGTAAAACTCCGGTTGTCTAAAGCTTTCATCTGTGTTATTCTTGTTAAAAGCCCATTGCCTATTGTAAAATCTAACAGTGCAGTTTGGAAAATACTTGTGTGTTCTAGCCTGTCTCAAGTGAGGAACATCCAACTTTATCCCATGGTCATGTAGAATGCCTCTGGTGTGGTAGTTAAAATCAAATCTGTTCCTTGAAAGCAAAAGATAGTTGAGAATAAACTAACTTAGTTACGAACAGTTAGGATTTCAAACTAATAAATAAAATTTTTGCTCTTGGGTTGCTGAACTATTTGTTAATTTCAGAGTTAGCTTTTGTAGTTGGTTCAAAATGAAAATTAGCAGATATTGGTGGGGAGGTTTACAGATAAAACACCTCGAACCCCAAGCGGTATAAAAATTATACAGTATTTATAGAATAAGTGGAAATAAAAGGGATATTCAGCTTGACCACCGGGATTTTGATTTTGTCGAGAGTGGGTCTCGGACTAAGTATAACTGGTCCGAGCCCTGCCATGCAAAACTGAACTAAAAAACGTGGAAGTCTGGCGCCCGACGGGTGGCAAAAGGATCCGATGTCGTGGGACCCGAGCGAAGAACATCCAAACAGCGCTTCATGTAACCTGACATTTAAGCCATTCAGAGTGAAAATAAAAATATTAAATTTATATTAAAATTTTCATCATGAAATTGTGAATCTAATGATTTGTATTTAAACTTTAAATGGTCTGCTATTAATTTTATTATTAGTTAAATAAAAATTCTTTTTAGTTCGTCTTAATTAATGACACGGCAAAAGTAGTATGCGAAAAAAAAAATTATGGGTCAGGTAAAAAGTGTCCACGAAGAAGGTGTAGATGACATTTTAAATAATTGTTTAATCTCAAGTAAATTTTTCTAACATTAGCCATTTCCGCTACAGATAATATTTTATTTCAGTGGATTTGGGGCGAGCGCTGATTCTTGGATACCCGCGAGCTTGACTCTGATAAATAAATCCTATCGTCTGGTAAAAATATTTAAAAAATCAGTCAGTATTTAGGACACCATGAAGAGAGGATGTAGTTGCTGTTTGTGATCAGTTTTTAGTTATGGCTATATTGTTTTTAGTTATAGTTTTTACTTTCTCCCCCTATACCATAGTATATGGAGAAAGTATTGTATTCGTAAAACACTTCGCATTAGTTTGATGATGTATATATCCATTTTGGAGCCCCCTTTCCCCCTATAAATGTATATATTGAGAAAGTATTGGTTTCGTCAAAATTTTAAAATTTGAGTTGTTGGTAAATTTATCCGTTTTGGTGCCCTCTGAGTCCAAAAAAGTGGTTTTCGAGTGATGTCTGTGTGTGTGTATGTGTGTGTGTGTGTGTGTCAGGATGTAAACAGAGCTAGAAGATGCCCTAATGGTCTGATTTTTGTGAAATTTGGTATGTAGGTGCAAACGCACGATAATTCCAGGCGTTTTTTTCATTTTTTTGAATTTTTGATTTTTAAGGGTATTTTACCCCCAAAAACCCTCAAAAATCGTGAAAAATCCAAATTTCTCAAAAACGGCTCTAACGATTTTGATTAAAATTTTGTGGTTTATTAACATTAAAATGCTGAATAAAATGACACCACCCGCATCTCCGAGAAAATGCTCGTTCAAAAGTTATGGCGTAATAAGTGTTTCAAAAATCAATTTTTTGGATTTTCAAGATAGTTGTTATTTTTAAATAAATTTTACTTATCACGATTAAATCAAGCTCAAAAAACTAAACAATCCAGTATTTAAAATTTTTGCTCTATGTCAAGTGGTTGCGGAGAAAATTCAATTTTTCGTTTAGCGGTAAACGCAGTACGTTGTTAAAAGTCACAGACGCGCGTAGGTTCAAACTCGCGCTGCTCAGCTGGTAGCTATCCGACTGAGTCATCAAGACATTTATGTTTGAAGCTTTTAACATCATTTTTTATATTGTTGGGAGAAAGTATGTGTCAGTTAACTGATACCGTTTATTTAGCTATGGTAAAATCTTGTGCATTTACTTGCACTAACCGAGCTGACGGACAGAACACAAAGTTCTGTCATTTATCAGATTAGCTATTTTATAATTTTAGTTCTAAACATCGTAGTAATATTTTTTAATATATTTTAAAGAACGTGTTTTATATTACATGTAGATTTATTTCCAGGAAATTGCAATCGAGATTGTCATGTCAACATTGTTTAAATGTAATTTTGATAAGAGATTATAGTAAAAATGAAATGTAAGTTGACTTTGTAAATGTGGTTACGAGTACTTACTTAATTGTGGTTCAAAAGTAAGTAAAGATGCATTGCTCATTGTCAAAGCTTTAGACTCAACTGTTAATAATTTTGTAACCAAACGCAAATATCTATGAATTTTGTAAACAAGATAGCATTGCTTGCATGCAATGAACTGAGGACAAGGGTTTTTTCAAAACATCCACCAGTCGAGGAATGTGGGGTTGACCCTCATAGTATAAAATTAATTAAGATGACAAGTTCAATGTTTTGAAAATTCGTCTCCATATTTTGGCTAAGAAACAACTGTATCTCCAGGAACTAGACAAAAATTAAAAAAGTTAATTTTATTTAGTCATGTTTAACAGGGATTGTAAATAAACAAAGTATGAGTGTTTAAAGAATTTTATTCTACCACCCATTTATCTCTTCAAACACCAATTTGTAGCATCCCAAAATATGTTACTTCCTGTTGTATAAAAACTGCACCGTATTATCAGCTCATATCATAACAAAGAGAGATGCTAGATACTCACGCACGCTTTTGCGAAATCCTCAGACGCTCTACAGAATAATTTATACAACTATATATCTGCTAGTCTCACAAAGAAATGCTTGAGATAAAAAGTACAATTCAGAATCTTAGCTACAATACTTTCGCTGACAGTTTTTATTACGCCAAAAAATAAAAAAGAACTTTCCTGCATCTTACTTTTTTCATGTCATTACTGAATTGAATTACAAGTGTTTGATTAAACTATGCATTATTATTATTTACAAAATCTTTACTTAATCTATTAAATACTGTAAGAATCACCATTTCAAGCCGAAAATTTTAATATATAAAGTTAACGTATTTATGTAATGGTTTAGTAGGTAAAAATACAGGTTTATTGAAGCGCTGTTTTGGTTTCTGTCGCTCGGTTCCGCTGCTTTTTGCCACCCTATGGTCCTGAGACGTCCACAATTTTCGCCCATTGAATGCGCGGTCCAGTTATACTTAGTCCGAGGGTGGGTAAGCTGATGGGGAAAGACGCCCAGTATTACAATGACTTAATGAGCAATCCATGTTGTGGCTCGCACCCTCAGTGCCTGTAAATTGGATGCCGCCTCCTTCTTCTTAGTTACTCTAACACTATGCAGAATCTGATATAAAATCATTTATTGTTTCAAAAGCTCTTTGAAGTTTTCAAGTTTTATTCAGTGAATAAATCTGAGTTAAACCAAATAGTCTTCATGGACCTCTCTTGATATTTTGATATTTTAGCATGATTTAAACTACAGTAGTCCCTAAAATCTGCTACTCTGGACACGGGCCCATGCCTAAATCCAACTCTGCCCATTGTAAAATAAAATGTAATCAATAAAATGTAAGTTTTACTTACATTCATACTTGATTAACTACCAACGACAATTTTTTTAAAGAAAAATGAGATTTGTTTTAAGATTGTGTGGGAAAAAACTAACTGACATAGAAAGACAACGTTGGCAACAATCAAGTATCAACACACAGGACTCAGGCAATGCCTGTCATGAGTGAGAGAGAGAATGGGGAGGATTCCGTTTGCACGTGACTTAAAATATTTTTTTTGCTTGCGCCCCCAACAAACCTAAAACCTCTTGCGCCCCTGGGCCCGGGGCCACCGTGCCCATTTACAAAATCACCCCTGATATTGACAGCGAGCTAAGAACTGAAGGCTAGAGAGATGTTTTATACTTACCGCTTACTAGGGTTTCATAAATTGTTTTAAAAGTTTATTTCAAAGTTTCCTTTAATTCGAGGTCATTACTTTTATTTTTATTGTTCATTGTGTATGTTATAAAATTTTAAGTTTCTATTGGATATTTACAATTTATATAGATTTTCTCCCTGAATTAAAGAAAATGTATAAGGAATTTTAATAATTACTGTTCCTACTACAATAATACTTTGAAAATTACCCTATTACTTCGATGTTTTCAGAATGTCAGCAATCTGATGAAGTGGTAACGAGTAATGTGACGGGAATATCAGGTGGTGGTTTTCTTGTTTGGCACGACTCATTTCAAGGGGATGATCAAGCAGATGAGAGTGCTCAGGATTCAGAAATTCCATCCACAAGCTCATCTCCAAAAAACTCTCCAAAAAAAGAAGACAAAGCTTAAAATGGGAAGGGAGATGGGTTGTTAGAATTGTTGCAGAATATTAGGTAATTTGATAGAATTTTTCAAAGGCAACACAATGGAAAAATAGAATTTAATTAATGAGTTTTAATTACTTTATTATTATACGGATTTAAAAGGTTTTTTTTTTTGTTAGCCCAGATATGATTCAGGAATGGTATTGACTTTCTCTTTCAACGATCAATTTTTTAACTGTGTTTTGGCTGATTAATATAAAGTTTAGTTTAGATGTTTAAAATGATGATTAAATTTTAATGTTTTAATGTTGTATAAGTGTTAAAATTAAGATTTTTTTTTTTTAACATGCTAATGTGCCAACTGTGTGGACTTTAATTACCATTCACTATCAATGTTAAGTTTTGTTCAGATTTTAAAAATGTTAATTAATGTTTTAATGTTGTTTGCATGTCAAATGTTTAAAAGGATTTAGTGATGTATAAGAGTTAAGTTAAGATACATTTATTATTTTTTAACAAGCGAATGTTTAACTACGTGGACTTAAATTACCATTCACTGTCAATGTTAACATTTAAAATATGAAAATAAACTGTTTTGTACTCAACGTCCAGTTTTATTTATAAGAAATAGAAGCTAAAAAGTATTAGGGTTTTAATTAAATATGGAATAGCACATCTCATCACAAGTGTCTAAAGTGATGCTTTTGGTACCAAGTCAAGCTTTACGGCCCGAGGCTGCAGCCAAGGTTGTAAAATCACCAAGTTTCAAAGAGCAACTTTAGGCCCTTGTTATGAACTATATATTAGCGAATTTTCCTTTAGGGAATACGCTATTACTGTAATAAGTCATAATAAGACCTAAGCCTGGGACCATGTTTTCATTTTGAGGCCCCAGAAGCCAAAAACACCATCCGATCATTTTCATACACATATACAGGGTGTCTCTGAACTCTCTAACAACCATTACAGGTATTATTCCTGGACCAAAGACAAATCAAAATATCATATTTAAAATTTCTAAAACTCCATAGTTACCCGTACAGTCGCCATATTGTATTTTTTAAAGAATAATTATTAATTTAAGAAAGGCTTGATGTAATAATTTGAAAGTCGGTACACAGCTTTTCTAAGTAAAGATCTAGCTGGAAAAAATAATCAACTTTTTATCACTCATATTTTAAAATGGCAGCCGTTTAAAATCTTTAACCTTAAATTGCATAAAAACTACATAATGTAGCAAACTTTATGTTGTTATGTGTTTTTTGAAAAATTAATTTAAAATCCAACTATGCATAAATTATGATAATCGGCTCATAAATAAGGGAGATAGAGCAATTTATCTGAGGCTAGTCACTGTCGTACCTCTTCACCGGGAGCAGTTTTGGTAAAAAAAAAAAAAAAACATTGTTGAGCTGGCGCTGCGACCGCGCTTACCAGCACACCGTGCAACCAGCTCAGATGCGTGACTATTTGTATTAAAATCGTTCTATCTCGCTTATTTATGAACTGATTTTCATAATTTTTACATCGTTGGATTTAAAATTAAATTTACCATAAAACACATAAGAACATAACCTTTGCTACATGTAGTTTTTATGCAGTTTAAGGTTACAGATTTTAAACAGCCGCCATTTTGAAAATATGAATTATAAAAAGTTGATTATTTTTTTCCAGCAAGGTCTTTACTTAAAAAAAAGCTGTGTACCCGACCTTCAAATTATTACGTCAGGCCATTCTTAAATTAATAAATATTCTTTAAAAAAACAAAATGGTGGCTGTACGGGTAACTATGGAGTTTTGGAAATTTTAAGTATGATATTTTGGCTTTTCGTTGGTCCAGGAATAATACCTGTAAAGATCGGTAGAGATCTATGTATATTATATATATATATATATACATAGATCTCTACCGATCTTTACAGGTATTATTCCTAGACCAACGAAAAGCCAAAATATCATACAGTACTTAAAATTTCCAAAACTCCATAGTTACCCGTACAGCCACCATTTTGTATTTTTTTTAAGAATACAATGGTTTATATATATGTATGTATGTGTGTATGTGTCCCTAGACACTATAACTCTCGTAAAAACAGTCCGATCGAGACCAAATTTGGTAGAGATATGACTGTAATCCTATACCTTTATTCGGATGAGTTGGTAAACCAGATAATTTCAACCTACCGGAAGGGGTAGTTTTGGGGGTTTTGTACCCCAAAAATTAGTTTTATTTTGCATTTTTCATGTGTAATTTTTAAGAATTTTAAAGTTTGTTTTTCACCACTGAATTTACCTCCAAAAACACACAATTTAGTATATTTGAGCTTTGATCTATCTCCATTGGTTACCGAGATATTAACAAGTCTTAAGACAGTACATTGTAGCCTTTTGGGGCTCCAATGTTAATCTTATCGAGAATAAGGATGTGTTAATATTTCACTAATTAACCAATACTTTTGGATGAATCTTGGTATTTAGCTTCATTTGTTTTTCTACTTATCATGGCAGCAAACCTGCATGCCATTTTCCCATGTTAATCATATGGAGAATAGGCAAACTCCTTTATTAATGGACAGATATCGATGAACTTTGTACAAGGCTTCATATGGTCGAAATAAATTTATTTATGCTAAAAACCTACTTTCAGTGTTCCCCATGCAGCATACCTGTATACTCTTTCCTATATTTATCATAATGAGAATAGATATTTATTCCCTTGTTCATCATTTATTTATCTGCTGTTTTATTCTCAAACACGTAAAGAATGCCACAAGAATGTTTCTCTCATGTCAGTAATTTGCTAAAAAATAATTAGTTTTTTATTTTATTCATAAATTTAAAATATTACAAATATATGTCTAGATAAGTAAAATATTTAACATATAATCCTTGAAAATGTCTTAAAGACAGCAGATATTTTAGCTTGATTTTAACAAATTGACCATGACGCAAGTGCGTCGAACCCTGAGGTTGTAGACGAGCAACTGGTAAAGAGCTGTTGACGAAGGTAATTTAAACCCGTTATAATTAGTCTAACATTGTGGCCCAGTTTAACAACATTCGAAAACAGAGCAATACAATGTATTGAATACACACTTCGAAATTTCATCGAATTGTTTTCATCGAAATATATTACAACTAACGTAGTGCAGCATAAGATGACCTGAGACTGTCCTATACCAAATACTATATGCACTTTATCCAAATGGAGAAACGTATATTATACGTGTATACTTAAAAAAACGCCCGTCCACCTTTAATGCAAACTAGGGGCGGATTAAGAATGGGATTTTTGGGAGAGCGGTTCTGAAAATATAATTATTGTAATAGGCCTATATGGTAGTGTAACGCGGTAACAATGCAGCGGCGCGGCGGCCCAGTCATGTGCAGGCGCGGCGTCTGCTTTTTTGAAGGTCAATGACCCGGAGCAGTTCTTTCCTCAATAAAAAGTTAAAAAGAAAATGTAACAGCCTTTTTTGTTTGTTTGTTAATTTTATTTTGTCTCCTCATGAAAATAAATGTGAGAAAAATCATTCAAGTCGGATAATTTTTAGAATAGCTTTAGGAAATTTAGCTTTATAATTAATCATTTTAATATTTGACAGTGGTTATCGTAATATACTGTCTATTTTAAATCATATAGAATTTTAACGTATTCATAATCGTTTGAGTTAAAACAAGTGTAGTTTATAATCGTAGTTAAAATTTAATTGTTCCGACTAATGATTATAAGATAATTAATTTAGCAGATCGCATGTAATCCTACTATTTGTTCCATGCTGTGAAATCTCACAGCAGAAGGACGGGAGGCAACATTTATCAAGCATTTTTTTCCTTGAGAGTCTAAAACTTAATTTTAAATTTAAATTAATGTCTTAAATTTAATCATGATTATCTTGGTGGACAGTAGTGTAATTATGCGATACCGTTAATAGCTAAATATGGCCGTGCTCAGCTACGGTAAAACTTGATATACCAGAAGTGAGGTTATCAAAACAGTAACAAACTTCTTACATTCAAGCATTAAAAAGCTGGCAAATTAAAATTTTTATTGGACCCCACAAGGCTCCGGTACACACGAGCCGTCAATGCATCATCATTTTGCAGCGGCGAATGACAGTGCCTGTGTTAGTAAATTTAGCGGTACACACGTAAATGCTCGCTAAGACCAATTCTATACGGCTGCAATAAGCCGCTATAGGAAGTATGTTAATTATCAATTGATAGTTTATCCAACAATGGACTAAATGGCAACTTATATTCGAGCGTGTTAAAAATACCGCCTACCGCGGCGGTGCGCGGTCTGTAATCGCGGCAGTATTACTGTCCCTATCGTATAGAATGCTCAAAGAATGGGCCTAAGAATTGCATTGGCCAAAAACCTTATGGTATTGTACCCAAAGAACGACCGTGAACTCGTGAACTTAAAATAATGCAGTAATTAGGGGTTGGCCGTAAACATTTAAAATCCCAAAATAAACTATCTTACAGCATTTTTTTGTAGGTGGAGGGGGGTGGTAGGGAGGTGGGTACCAGACAGCCCCCCTTTTTAATCGGCTGGATCCGCCCATACGTTGGGGGGGGGGGGTTAAACATTATATATAAAGATGTAAACATAATTGTTTTCCTACACTGAACCATAAATGGCCAGATAATTAATAAAACAGATGGTAGTAGCATCAAACCTATTTCTTTGCTTCTTTATTGAATGTTGTTTCCGGATCAATTTAATAGTCTTTTGAAAAGCTTATAATACCAGTTAGTCCACCAAATGATCCTGTGGAATGGTTGGATTATGCGTTTCGGCGATGTCTCACCATCTTCAGATCCAGTACAAGATCATAAAAAAACTTGCCTTTGCAGGTGCGTCATGAGTTTAAAAAAAACTGTCACAAAACATATAAACAAACACATTTTAACATAAACGAATGGTCGCGGTACACGTGTTTTACTCGACGTGAGGTAGAGCGTTCGTCATGAGTTGACCTTTGATCCGTCGGTGTTCTTGAATGCAGCTCCTAGCGGTGGCTCATTTAATCTTATCATTGTTTCATTCAAATAAACTATTGGACTGGAAAGTATTTTTGTCGTTGAGGAGATTGTTGGGGTTGGTTTTCATGGCTTTATGAATTTCATATTGTTATAATGCGTTTATGACCCGATCTTTACTGATGTGAATCGGCTTTCCGAAATAATGGTGCTTGAAGGAACAGATGTTCACATTAGAATACAAGTTTTTGCTATAAGCAGTAAGAATAACGAACTTTAGAGCAAGTGTTATAAGATTTGTTTACGTGCATACTTTGTTCTAATATGTTTATCAGTCATCCAAATTAATAATGGTCGTTCATAATATGGGATTTACAGTGTGTAATACTCTCACATTACTCTGCGGTTCGATGAAATTAATTAATTTATTATTGTTGTTCGAATATTTCTTTTCAACTATTAAAAGAGGCACCAAGAATAACTTGCTCGGGTTCCGCCGGCCATTTGTATGAATCACTGTTTGAGCAGTGTTGCGCAGAAAATAACCCCGAGGGGAATAGATTAGGTCTACATAAGAAACCCAGGTGTTAAAACTCACAAGTTGTAATCCCTACCATGGTTGTTATTATTAATCAATTCGATGTTGTAATGTGTTATATAAATTCATTGCTTAGGGGTTTTCATAAATGAATGGCGCAGTTTATGAAATAAAATGATAATCGTCATACTGTATTGTTTTAGAATCTTCATTGAAACATTTTAATACTAATAAATTTCACATTCAGTACGGTACATTTCAATATACCTACTATAAATCAATGCCATGGATTTATCTTCATACATCTAATCTGCAGTAAATCTCGGCTCATACGCTGTGCAGCATGTTTCTTGTAACCAGTGATACTGCCTCATGAACCTTTAAAAGAACGTCACAGATCACCCGAGAGTATACGATCTTTTTTTCTTATCCCTAAATCCCTACCGAACAATTCGAATAGAGTCCAATCCAGGCTTCTTCGGGGCCTTGCTATTGGGCTACCTCAACCTATTCATCTTGGTCCAAATTCCAAAATCAGAATCGAAAAGCCTATTAGAAGTTATTGCACAATCGCAATAAAACAGACAACAATAACAGCTGTTTTTATTTATATCATTATTATTTGTTTTAAGACGGAGTGATAAAACTAATTGAACTGAGGGATTCAGAGGTGTCTAACATATTTTTCTACATAGCACAGAAAGTGTTTTGCAAGCAAATAAAATTACACCATTTGTTTGTGAAAACAAAATTCACATAGGTTTTTAGATCTTTGACTTATCTCAATGCTGAGAACAATTTTGTATATATAGCTAATGATCTATTTAGTGTACATAGCAAAAATTCTGCTATCAATTTTGTCTACATAGCAAATGGTCTTTAAAGTGTGGTTCCCATTTATTAGGCCCCAGGGACGAATCAAGGTTATGAAAACGTATGAGGCCTTTGAAATAATTGTTGTTTAGTAGATTTTCAAAAAGACAAACCGCAACAGAAAGGGTGTGTTTTATAAGCGAATTGTTTTGAAACAATCCCAGCGAGAATCTAAATATTTATTTTAAAATTTATGAATGTTACAAAGTATATATCTAAGATTTTACAAATTTAATTATATCTCCATTACATAAAACTTAATAATTGCCCAAGCTTTCTACAATGAACTTGTTTCAACAATAATAAAATTATATAACTGTTTTACTACTAAGAGATTCGTAGGGGCTAGCGCTTTCTAGCGGCGAATCATAGAACTAAAGCTGTTGTACTGTATGTGGCGTTCCAGCGGTTACAACTCACCGACCCGCCGACAGATAGGGCTGGCGTCGGGACAACGTCCTGTCCATTATATTTCTCGTCAGTTCAATTTATCTTGTCGTTTTGGAAGTAGTTATAGTTTGTTAAGTAGTTATATGGAACGTTTTTGTGTTTTCAAAAAAAATGGAAACTATTTTGTACAAGAATAAAATACGTTATTTTGTGATAAAATTTTATATTCTTTGATCATTTTAAACATATTAATTTTTTCTGTTTTAGGTCTCAGAACCGAGAATTTGCCTTTTGAACTTATACAGTTCTTCTTCGTAATGGGCCCTAATATTAATCATAGACTGTGCTCTTAAATGGCAAGTGTAAAAAGGTAGCCTATGTTTTATTCAAGGCTAGCTAGTTCGCCTCGCTCACTCAGCTTTCATAATTGGAGGCATACGGGTGCTGCACTAGCTCTGGTATAAATTTATTGAAACTGTAGATTCCAACACTTGGATTCTAATTCTATAGTTAACAGCTAATTTAATTATTGCTAACCATAATTTTGGTTTTAAATTAATTCCAATTTTACAGTTTTTACAATTTCTTAGTTCTTTTTTCCTTTTATTTATATAAACATCCATAGTCACCAGTTATAAAGAACGATTTTAAAACTGATAAATTGTTGTATTATGGAATCATTATTCAGTAAATCAGTTACAGATAACACGGAATATATTGGTCTGTGATGGTCGGTGTAAGCTCAAACAATTGGAGTAGAGCGATGATGTTACAGACTGTTTTTAGTACCAAATGGTTGCCCATTAGAATCCAGTAGGGTAGTATGCAAGAGGCCAAGATATTCCGGGCTATCTGTAGTGGCTACAATGGTCGGCCACGTGTTACGTGTTACTATTAACTATACCGAAGCACGTGGTTTGTGGATTGACCGTTGAGTCAGATCCGTTTCTAGCAACTCTTTTGTATTGATTTTTGACTCCAAGACCAGTGTTGTGTTGCCAATTCGTGCCGATTTATTCATCAATTTGAAATGTCATACCCGGCTGCTGCCGGTAGGCCTACTTGGGAACAACGAGGTTGTGTCCAAACAAACAACAAACGGAAACATACTCACGACAACGAATATTCGATAAATTACAAGTGAATAAGGATTTGTGTTTCCAAACCAAAAATCGAATCAGTGCTCCAACCTGGACATAAAACCCATTCTTAAACTAATGAATTATATGGTTAAAAACCATATAATTCATTCATTCGGTCACAGTTATGGTTTTAAAAAACTCTCAGTTTCACGGCAGTTTTATAATAATAAAATCAGAAAAAATGAAGCTACTGTCTTTTTTTTCTTTCACTGGCTTACTTTGAACTACTGAGCTGATCTTTTGCTCTGTTGCAAAAGCAGTCTTAAAAGTTGCATTTAAGAAAGATAGAAGGTTCTCGTCAGCTGTTCTTTTCCAAGAAACTGGATTTTTTCTGTTCGCCAACTTTTGGTCAAAGTCATTTTAACTATAACCCATAAACAATTTCAAAACATTTTTTCTCCCATTTTCACAGCCACAACACGAGATATGAACGACAAGTCTCAATAAATACGTTATACACAGATAAATAAAGCAATCTCCACGACTAATCCGTTTTATATAGCTAATGTTTTATATGTGAAATATCTCAACGTTTCCAACATTTTAACTTTTTAGACATCACATCACAATATAAACTGAAACATTCCATCAAAGAATTTTTATCTGTTTTTGGGTTTTGAAGGCGCCGATTCAATTATCTTGTCTATTCATGAGCGACCCGGACTTTGGCTGTATTCCTCCCCTTCCCCTCACATCTTTGGTCAGTGCAGCCACAGAGAGAGCCTGTGTGACCTTAATTCTAATTGCTTTAGTTTTTGTTGGCCAAAGACTTTAGAAAGTTAGTTTTCTTCACCCTAAACTCATCTGATTCCATGTAGTGTAGTAAAATTAGTCGGGAAAAAAGAAATAATTTTTGGAAAGCCAATTTCTTTTGAAATGTGTTCTATGGCGTCCCCTGACCTTCCTCCAAAAAGTCCCCAGAAATCCTATATGGGGATCACGCTTAACAATGAGGGGTTGGCCCATAAGGAGTTACATTAAAATTTGATATTAAGCATACTAAATTTAAATACATTCCAGAAGGTTTATATATATCAAATTAAAGGTCTTCAAATGTAGAATACAATGCCGTAAACCCGACCTCAATATAACTGTCGGGAGTGAAATGGCAGGCGTTCAAAGTTAAGAATAAAATACAGTAATACTATCAAAACTTTGAAATACAATAACTTCTGACGTATTTGACCTTTTGAGGTCTAGTTTTCGGCTATGTACTCTCCTTACTAAGACCTTCAAAATTATGTATAGGATGGCTATGGTCTAAGAAATTTTTTTTAAACTTCCTCTTTGGGATGTCCATGTGGAGGGTGGTTCAAGGGTAGTATGATAAGCATATGACTAGCTATCCACATTTTCAAAGGTAATTGTAAAAGCAAACGTTTGCCGCAAACCGCACCTCCAAAGCTCAAGTATTTCAAAAATTATTACATTTTTAAGCGTTTAGATTAACATTTGATTTTTATTCAAAGTTTGACAGGCTGCCATTTTTGACTCAGGCAACCTTTTGAGATGGGGTTTGCGGCATTAAATTCTACTACTTAAGAGCTTTAATTTGATGTACATAAACCCATTGGTCGAAGAAAGATTTATTTCTGACTCCACGTGGGCCATCCCATCATTTTTAGGCATGTTGCCCACTGGGGATTTCAGGGGACTTTTCTGATGGAGGTCAGGGGATGGCATAGAACACATTTCGCCAAAAATTCGCTGTCCAAAATTTATTTCATTTTCCAGCCATATTTTGGCTTAATTTTACTACACTAATGTCCAATGATTGCTCATCGCCGCAATTTCATCTGCATAGTAGTTTGTGTTTCTCCTCTTCATGCAACTGATCACGGAAGAGTGTTTTCCAATTCCTCGGTCTCGTACCTCGCCTGCACCTCCGTTACATCATCTGCTAGGCATAGGCGTGCGCAGGGTCTGAGCTCTGTGGGTGCCAAGCATGAAAATGGCGACCCTCTCGCCCCCCTGCCACCCCTCACCAACCCTCCCCCAAGACTAAAATGTCACATTCCCACTGCTCTTATTTGCTGTTAAAACATAAACTAGAATAGCTAGAATTCATATTTTAGGGTTGCCAACTCAAAGATAAAAATGTTTTAGTTTGAATTTTAATTGAAGAATTCTATAATAATATTAGGAAGATAGGAACTATTTGTCCAATGCGTATTGCCAAAGAAACCAATAGTAAATTGATGTTGAAATTCATAGGCTTTTAAAATAACCAGAATTGTGACAAAATTGTAGATACAATAAAATTGACTTTATTAATGCATTATACAATGCATGCTTGATTAATCAAGTAGAAATTCGACATTTCAACACCGTCGCAAACGCAAACAGTACGGTATAGCCAGTGCCGTCCTTAGGGTGGAGCCAGTGGAGCGGCCGCTCCAGGCCTCGCGCTGAGGAGGGCCTCGCGCCGAGAGGCCTTGCCCGCTAAAAAGTTAGTTGCGTAAACGTTTGTTTAGGTTGAATAAAAATAATATAATAATGAACATATACGTACCTAAAATATCAGTTTAATTACCCGCGCAATATGTTCAATAATAGTGATTTTAAAATCTACGAACGCGATTCTTATTCAAATAGTATTAATAGTATACTTATTAATAGTTTTTATTAATAGTAGCGACCAAAAGGATGCAAACGCAAAACATCGTTTGATAGCGGCGGCCGGCGGGCAGGGTGACGGGACCAAGCCTCGCGGCCGCCGAGCCATGCTTGCAGATGCCACAACCATGCATGACCGATTTTGCGTATCTCTAGCCGTTTTTCGACTGTTAGTCTGTATGTGATTTTTTTATTGTTCCATTATATCTTTGAAGTTATTTAAGGTACGGAATTAAAACTTGACACAACTGCTAAGTGCGTTAAGGCACAAATTCAAATGAATTTGGACATTTCTAACATTTATGGTTGCAAAATGGCGGCCATTAAAATTTTTAAAGCTAAATATCTTAAAAACTGCAAACAAAAAAGTTGAAACTAAGTTTGGTTTGTATTGATCAAATGAGAAACAACGGATTAATCTAAGTTTTTACATTTTTAAATCATAAAGATTTACATAGGCCTAAGTTTACGATCGAAACCCGTGTTTTCTCAAAGTAAGATTTTAATTTCTCCACCATCCATTGTTTTATCTTAACAATCTTAGTATTTTTACTCCGGTAATTAAATCATGCAATTTTTTGTAAGTTTGCAAAAGTTTGTAAAATTTTCAGCTTTTAGAAATATTTACCTTTGAACATTTTAAATTACCGCCAAATTGAAACAGAAGATGTTAGAAATGTAAAAATTCACTTGCATTTGCGACTTAATACACGGTTTCTCTGAACTCTCTTCCTTCCTTTTCAGGTATTATTCCTGGACCAAAGACAAGCCAAAAACAAAATATCATATTTTAAAAATTCCAAAACACCATAGTTACTTGTACAGCCGCCATTTTGTATTCTGTTAAGAATAATTTTAAATTTAATAACGGCTAGACGTAATAAGTTGAAATTCGGTACAGAGCTTTTTTAAGTAGAGACCTAGCTAGAAAAAATAATCAACTTTTTATAATTCATTATTTCAAAATGGTGGCCAATTAAAATTTTTAACCTTAAATTACATAAAAACTACCTACATAAGGTAGCAAAGTTGATGTTCCTATGTGTTTTTTTTGTAAAATTTAATTTAAAATCCAACTATGTAAAAATCATGAAAATTGGTTCATAAATAAGCGAGATAGGGCGATATAACTGAGGCTAGTCACGGTCGGACCGCTTTCCCAGGAGCACATTTGGTATGAAATTCATTGTTGAGCTGGCGCCGCAACCGCTCTTTATGCGCGGCAACCCGCTCATATGCGTGCCTATTTGTATTATAAAATCACTAAATTTTAAATATGATATGTTGGCTTGTCTTTGGTCCAGGAATAATACCTGAAAAGGAGGGTAGAGTTCAGGGAGACCCTGTAATTAATAGTTGTGCCAAGTTTAATTTCTGTAACTCAAGAATTTCAAAGATATAGGGGTCTAATGGATTGATTACATACATAGACAGTCGGAAAACGTCTAGACATAACTTGGACACATGCTGTCGTATGTTCTATACCCCACAACCCCCCAGCAATCACCGTTAAATAAGGCCTCGCAAATATATTTTGCACCAGGCCTCGCATATCCTAAGGACAGCTCTGGGTATAGCGGCGAGCTGCTCGTGCGTCCGCACGGGACCTCATTGTGTTGCCCGTTTCGGGGGCCAATGATCCCTTGAAAGAGTCAGTATGAAACTCGCATTTATTTAGCGTATACAAATGTGTTGTCTCTACGTTATCGTTTCATTTCGTCCATAAAATTGAAAATTTTCTAAGAAATTAAACGCCGCAGATACACGCCGAGTATACACAATTAATAGTATATTCCCTATTGGAAAATTCGCCGAAATAGGCCTACCATTCATTAACTGACAAATTATTGTAAATTCTGAAGTCAAATAGAAAGAACTGTCCTTCTTTCTGTATAAAACGTTTTATTGTTTAAAAATAATTTTTTCCTACCACTGCATGGAAATAATCACATTGCCACAGCTGTAATCCTACGCAAAACAGTTCATTTCCGTTTTCCGGTCCTTTTCCGCTCTAGAGCGGTAATGGAACATTGGCGCACGCTAAATCAAGGTTATTTTAAATCTACAATAGGTTAGAACGGTAAAGAAGGTGACGTCACAACACAGACTAGTTTCTATTGGTCAGAAACCACATGACAATCACCATAATTATTACAAATTAATTGTAGTTGCTTTGCTCTGAATCGAATCAGCTGATTTCACGGTCAGTATTTTGATAACCCTAACTTCCGGTTACACACCTATGCAAGTGATTACGATTTATTACAGTTATTAAGTTAATGAAAGTTAATGAAGTTAAATTTAAAGTTGATATAATTGTGTACGTTTATTAAATTCATTTAATCGGTTGTAATTAATTATGGTGGTAGGAAAAATATTGTGTGTATTACGAGCACAAATAGTCATTGCCGCTCTCGAAATGTTTGGCCGCACTCAGCTGACGCTTCGTGCGGCCATCTACATTCTCGAGCGGCAATGACGTTATTTGCGCTCTTAATACACAAATAGCTATTTCCTACCACTGCATGCGGAAATAATCACATTGCCACACCTATAACCCTTTTGCAAAACAGTTCATTTCCGGTTTCCGTTTCTTTCCCGCTATAGAGCGGCATTGTTCTTTACCACACGCTAGATCAAACAGCAATTTTTAGTCAGCTGCTATTACAAACCATGCCACAGTTGTTGTTCATTGTTGTCGTTAGTAATTGCTTCTTTTTTAGTTTGAGGTTATGTTTGATAGTTAACAGTGTGTTCCAACAGAAACACATCTAAAATCATCTAAATGAAATTTTGTATACAATAAAACATGTAATCTGTAGCAATTATGTTGGTAGGAAAAATCTTGTGTGTAGGCCTATTACGAGCGCAAATAGTCATTGCCGCTCTCGAATTGTTTGGCCGCACTTAGCTGACGCTTCGTGCTGCCATCTACAATTATTCTCGAATGACAATGACGTACTTAAAGCTTTTATTACACAAATAGCTATTTCATTCCGCACCTAACGAAATGCGTGCAAACCCGAGGGTGTGATATCCACACATACGGCACGAGAGGCAGGGAGAACTACCGTACGGGAAAACACCGGATGGTGGTTCACGAACGACTGCCTTCAACAGGCAGGTGTTCAGTTTGCAAGCCACTTACCGCGCGCCTTTGACAAGGCAGTAAACCCACCCAAGCCTGCTAAGAGAAGGCGCTCTAGCCATCTGCCGCGCGCTGATGCAAGGGTTTAGAATCTCTGTGTTTGTCGCCCCAGTTTTAAACCGATTTAAAATATCTTGGAGTCATTCTTTTCGTAAAATAATTTTGTACCCCGCTATAATTTTTAAATTTCGATATTAATTTAAATTACTAAGCAGGTTGAGGTTGCTTGCTAATAATGTTGAAATAAGCGTTTTTAATTTAAGTTTTAACGCGTTTATAACAATTTTTAGAGAAACATTTTTAGGTAAATCATACTTGGGTACAGTATAATCTTAAGAACAAGAATATGCATTAAGGTAAAGAGTTTAAAGATAATGATGCAAGAAGGGAGATACGGAAGGTCCTGAAATTTCAAAAACATCAAGCTATTACACCGATCGATATCGATCTGAAAAAAATTGTAAGTAGCAAAATTTAAAATAACCCGTCATATATTTTCCAAAAAATGACATTCCGCGCATAGCGGCATTTAGCAGCAGTCTCGGTCGACGATTTTGACGCCGAGGTAGATGCTACTGGCTACCGAAGCCTTTTACTCGGTGAGCGAGTACTTGAGCACACGTGGAACTAGCTCCAAATTTGTGGAATCAAATAGGAAATTCGCTGGGACCTTCTTTTATTGTTTATTTTTTATAGTGTTTATTATTTTATTTACAGTATTTTTTACACCAATAATACCGAATGACTCATTCCATGCAATGTAATTTTGTTTTGCGGGATAAACGATATTATTAGGAATAATAAATTATTCCATATCATTTCATATCATTTCATTAATTATAATGAAATGATATGTTACAAATATTTTTACATACGCACAACAACCTATAACACAGCAAGGATCGCGAGGAAAATAATCCCCGCACTGAGCACTCGCGAGATAGTGCTGATTGGGTACAAGGCCAGTGAACGAAGCGAACGAGCTTGCGGTCTTAAAACAAACAAGCCTTTTCAGTATTGGCATTCCAGTATGAAAGGCTTCTGTGACTAACATTACTACTGAAAATGAATATAATAAACTTTGAAACGCTCGCCTCCCCCCCTCTAATTACTTATAAATAAAGAACGCTAAGTCGCGAATTTGTGTCTTCAAAATATATGTTTTATGGTATCAAATATCAGTTGTCATCGCTCTTGGAGTAAATCTGAGGTCTTTTGTGATAAATATAATTATTTATTCCACGTAATGCATTTACAAAAAGGTCGATAACAAATTATTATTTTATTGTTAGACGCAGCATAGTCAGTACGAAACATCATCACACAGAACGACTATACTGTATAAGCGAACTTCAAAAAGAAATATTTTCTAACTGATGTCAGTTCGAAAGGATCAAATATAAAATAATTTAACAGGTTTTAAAACTTCAATAATATTTCTTTGCCTTGACTCAAATTTGCACTCCTAAAAAGAGTTAAATTTTTCAATTATTTTTTAAAAGAGAGTATTTTTCTATGAATTCTCCATTAACTAAGCATAAAAATATTTTAAACTCATTTAATGCTTTCGTAGCAGAATATACTTAAGTGCGTAGCGAGTATTGGCTTCTAAAGAGTTAGGTTCTCGTATGTTTCGCCGCGGGGCTGCTCGAGATATATACCCGGGCGACAACAGCGTTACACCGGGAGGACCGATGGTTCTAGGTGACAAATGGCGGCCGCCGAACTAGAGTCCATCTATCAGTTCGGCAACGCTGGTCGAAGCCAACTGCTGGTACACCTTCACCTTAGAACCGGTCTTTGTTCTCCTTTTGATCCTCTCTACCGATCTATTTAAAAATAACTGCTATTAGATGTATATATATTATATTATATTTATTTTTATTTTAAATCATAATACAATGTTATTTCATAACAGCATCTGTGGGTTTGCAGACCGTCAACGGGACTCAAGTGAACGCTGTTTAATAACCAACCCTTTGTTCGTTATCTCTAGCTGCAAGCTCTGCTCTCCGTTCCGGTCGTGGTGCGATGTACGTGTGCGTGGTAGGCCTACCCTTGTCGTGTATGTTTTATTTATTTATTGTGACTGTGTTTTATTCGTCAATTTTAACTTTTTAACGACTCCTTTTCGGGGAATGGACTTAAAACTCATAAAATATGAAATTTTAAGTTACTTGCTTAAATTTCAACTGAAACAACGCTGTCATTTCCTATATTGTGTTTAATTCCCTATATTGTCTTTTTTCATTCTAGTAGGTGAGACAACTTCCTACATACAAATATATTTCATTAGCATCATGGAATGCGAGCCATGAAACTCAAACTATCCCTACCATATCCCTACACCATATCACCCTATCCCTACACCTTACCGTTGAAATAATTACATACTCTTAAAGTTGGTTTGAAGTATTTTATAGGCCATGGGCCACATTCATTTATTTTAAGAAAATCGGGATTTTCTTAAAGAAAACTACTTAGTCTGATATAAAATAGTACCTTTATTGTTGTACAAATAATACGGTAGGACTACTAAGAAAGCGTTTTATAAAAACTGCAAAAAGGCAAGCATTTAGAAACTACAATTAAGTACTTTTGACGATTGCATATTTCTCAAAAATAATGACATGGCTGAAATTATAATTTTATCCTGCAGTAGGTGGTTTACTACAATAGTTATGGATTGTTAATCAGTCAATATCCAACTTCATAGAAAATAAAGACTAGAAAATAATAAAACTTAATTAAATTAAATTTATCAACTGAACAAAATAAATGGACATTCCTTTCTTCCATCTTATTGTGAGGTTATTCCCGACACATCTTTATCATTAATGTATGGCATTGGAATTGGAATAAGACATTGAATCTCGTCAAACTATTATGATAAAAAATGTTTACTCAATATGAACTACATTAAAAAAAAAAATTATGAAACAGCGACTCTAGTCTACTGGATCAAAAACATAAGACCGCATCTTTGAAGGGAGAACACCATCTGATGACACGTTTGGTGGCAAGCGTTCAAGCTAATTAACATCTGTGAATAGCAATATTTGCAGAGCCAATCTGTTACCAAGTCGCCTGTACGAAGCGTCCAGTTAGTTTTTTACAGAAAGAAACCTCCACTTATATCTGGTTAAAGGGGGGAGGGGGTTGGGTTGAGTGATAGGATTGTAAGCGTCAAATAAATTATTCATCGGTAGTCGCGGGGTCGGCAGGGATGAGGCTCCACTATGCGCTCTAAACCATATCCACTTGTGCGCTTACAATTTCAACTTTCGTTTCACCGATCAATTCTACTCTCAGTTCAACATGCGGCAACGCTTGCCTTAATGCATGCGCCTAATGGAATGTCATGCTTGGCGTGATTCGTGTTTTTTAATACGTATGAAGATATAACTATGTAGTGTTAGGACGAATTGGTGGGCATATTTGGTGTTTGTACAATATTTTTTTAATTAATGCAGGTTATAACCATTTTAAATATAATCAATTTAAGTTAAGAACATTTTCAGCGCGCCAAAAAGCGCACAGGTGTGGTGGACATTAAAACCTAGTATTAGTAGACTCGTGTTCCGCCCGGGTTCGGCGCGTCTCCGCTAGAGCGCTCTGATGGGTGGTTTATCTAGTAGTTTATCTCCTCGCCCACCAGGGTGCAGCACTGGACAACTACATCTGTCTACTTTAAACCAATTTTAATTATCAATCAGTTTATTATTCACCTCTGTCTGAGGTTATTTCAATTCAGTTAATTTCTATAATTAATTCGCCTAAAGAAATTTAGAAACCTTATCAGATGCATAAGGTTAGTCGCAGATGCAGGTGGTAAGTCGGTGGTATCTGCTTTAGTGCTTATCAGATGTGCATAGTTGGTAGATTTCTAGATTAAGTTGTTTTATCAAATATTAAAAATGTAGTTCTCATATGTTTTTTAACAATAATATCAACTTAAATGCGAGACAGTTTGATATCAGACCAACAAGTTTGATCTCCCAAGTCATGAAAACACTTTTGTGAAAGGTCCGGAGTCGTTGACTCCGTTCGAGTAGTTTCGAGCCCCGGACCTAATTAGAACGTACTTTAACTTTAACATTTCAACATTAACATTGCGATGGGGAAACAAATCAATACTCGTGAAATTAGTTAGCGTGCTGCGAGCTTAACGAATAACATATTGAAGGCCATGATGTAATGGTTTTAAAGATAGTATTGATCATAGTATGATATTATTTTCTCGGTACCTCAACAAAACAAATTGAGATTCTCTGAAGGGTCTGGATCGTCTAGACTTTATCTAGTCTTGAACCCCGATCCTCATTACAACTACCGTACTGTGTCTATATCTACGGAACGGCTTAATAATTTTTTAATTAATTTAGTTAAAGTAATGAAACGTTGCATATCTATTTAAGCCATTAAAATCTGCTTTTTCCGATATCCGGTAGGGGTTTTTAGCTCTTCCAGCTTCCAGAGGGAACCATGGGGAGTACGAAGAAATTTTAAATATATAAGCATAGTTCAATATGTCCATCACATAAAAGGTCTCTTTATATAAAAAAAAGAGAAGCAAACCCGACATTAAAATGACAATTGAGTAAATAATGGCTGGCCATTAAACTTTGCTTTGAAATCATATTGCCGATTCAAAACATGCAAAAACTCTTGGTAAACTCGACCTTTTGAGGTCAGGTTTGTGGCAACGTCACATAATACAAAGTTTTATAGGGAATTCTGATTAATTTGCCACAATTTCGACTTAAAAGGTCGAGTGTATAAAGAATATTTTGTTTTTGGCAAAGATCGATTTTAATGCAAAGTTGGATCGAATGCCAATTTTGACTCGGTCATCCCTTTAAGGCCGGGTTTGCGGCACTATACTTTATTGAAAGAGACATTTAATTTGATATTCATATTGAATTGTATTTACGATTAAAATTTTCTTCATACTCCCCATGGACAGACCCCCTGAAGAAATAAGAATCCTATGAATAGCGGTAAAAATTTTAATGGCTTATATGGATGTGCAAAGTTTCATTACCTAAACTAAATTAATTAAAAACTTATTAATCCATTCCGGGACTTTGTTTTTACACTGATATTCTGCTCGATCGCGCTTGCTGCCGCTGCTCATCCCGGGGCGCTTTTATGCATACTCCTTCTCCCACTTATCTTCCTTTCTTGTCACCAAATGGTTATTTTATCTTTACTCTCAGGAAGATCGCTCAGGAGGTATGGTCAAAAGAAAACTGCACTTCGAGACTTGGGGTGGTTTTTGAGCCCGCCCTAAATGTATAACCATGGAGCTATCAGAACTTGTTTATTCAATATATTTTAGTTCATAATATATAATTTTAGTAAAGTACAGGGTGCGGCAAAAAACCGACCTATTTTCTTTCGCGCACCGTTCAGCGACAAAACATCTGAGAAAGATGGGGGTAGGCTTGTTGGAACGCAAATTTTATGCCATTTTAGTAGTTATGGAGTAGCGGTCGTTTGAACAACGCTAGTTCCTTATCAATACGTATTTCAATATTGGTGGTTCAATCATTGCTACTCAGCGGCAGTTTCGTGCATTCTTTCAATCAGGTCAACATTTAGAATTCTGAATCCTAGCACAATTATGCACTGGGTTACAACTTAAGATAAACTTGTTTTGAGTTGAAAACGAAGCCAACAAGGTCCAAGGTCAGCGCAGACGCCAGAGAACATGGATGGAGTCATTGCTGTTGTGTGAAAAACAGTCCTCGTCGGCCCGTTAGAAAATAAGCTAGTGATTTGCTCGTGTCTACGCCAGAAGAATTTTGTTAAGATAATTGAACTATGTACACTAAATGCTATTGAGGGATAGTATTCCAAACCCATCACATTGTTGTGGACACCCCGGGAATCGAACCGGTGACATGAACCAGAGTCCAAGACGCCAACCGGTAGGCTAGCGAAATGCCTTGAACATGGCTGACCATTCGGTTTGAAAAATTTTGTGGTTCGATCTTAATCTCCATCCACACCAATTAATTGGCTATTGTTCAGTAATTAAAGCCCACTGGCCATGCAAAGCAAAAAATTTTCGACAAACAAATGGTTGATTTAAATGCTGATAAAGAAATGTTTAATGTTTACTGACGAGAAGCACAAAATACGCCCCGATAACTAAAGCCTGTTATTTGACATGCTTGATGTAAACATGTAGGTTAGGCGACCACTACTCAATGACTACTGAAATTGCATAAAATTTGCTTTAAAATAATCCCACCCCCACCACCCTCAGACGTCCTGTCGCCGAATGGTGCATAACAGAAAATAGGTCGGTTTTTTTGCCGCACCCTGTATTTTCATAGATTGACAAAATTTGGACTATGAAGAAAATAATGTTCATTTCAGTTTTGATGGTTCTTTTTTAAATTGAGTTTTTATGCGAGTTTCAATTTACTACGTGCTCTGGACATTTAAACATCTTTTCTCTCATGTCTTTGTAGGTACCTAGTTTTTTTACCGAAAATGATATATAAACCACAGTCAACCTTATTAATTTCATAAATATTTAATTTTACTATTTAAAACCTTAACCTTGAACTACCGTGAAATAAATCTAGCCTATAATTTTATATTTAACCATTTTTTACACTCAGATGTCTAGTTGGAGGGGGCGGGGTAGACCTTCAGTGTTTGCTATTGAAATAATGAAATAATGAAGTTTATTTACACCAAAAATAATAATGTACATACAAATTAAAACAACATGGAAATACACGCTGATCAAATTACAAGTACGCTGATCAGCGGTTGAATAACAAAATAAAAATCCTTATCATATACACAAAAATAATGAGTCATAGTTCTACTTAAATTATACTCAAACAGGGTTCTGCTATCGTCTACAGTGGTGTTATCACTAATTGCTTAATGGCTTAGCTTATCTAAATAATCTATAGGCCCCCTAAGTTTTTACAAAGGTTCTACTAATGTCCTACGGGTCATTGCACAAATTACTATACAAACCGTACGATAACGTAATAATGTAACGTTTACAAAAGTGGAAAATTTTAGGTATTTTCATTAAAAATACCTAAATACCTAAATATAGTTGTTAAATTAAGATATTTCTTAAATAATTTACATCAGGTATACCCAATAACCATATTTTTACTTTAGAACAAAAGAGTTTAATACTATTGCAGGTTTTAATTTCAATTGGCAACTGATTGAAAAATAATGGAGCTAAAAAACGAAAAGAGTGTTTATATAATTCTTTATTTACTTTTGGTCTTCGGAAAAGCCTTTTGTTAATGCTACTAGTGTTGTGAAAACTATTCATTTACTCGCTACAAATACTTTGTGTCTTCTTTTTCATTCCAGAAAATATGTTAACCCTAGCTGGAACCTGCCCTAGTTCTGTCGTCCGAGACCGGCCGCCATCCTGGACGACACACCGTTATAGCTCCAAGGATACAGAATTTTATCTCAAATTCAAACATGCAATGACTCTTAACAGAAGAGAACTCAAACCATAATTTAAAGACCAATCCCCCGGCAGTCAATGAGTTGCTTTTTTTAGATACTGCAGCAATGACTGGTACGAAGGAGCCCCGGAGCACTGTCACTGTCACGGAGCTCCGGGGCTCCTTCGTCCACCGTGGCGGTGACAGTGACAATGCTTTACCGCGTTCGCCAAGTTGCCGCGAGAGCGCTCTAGTCTCGGCCGTCCAAGTAGTTCCCCGCGCACCAGGGTGCAGCACTGGTCAACATTTTATAGTAATGTTGTATTCAATAGTTTTGTAGTTTGATATCTGATGTTTTTTAACATTTATTCACCTCTATAAATTGTTCTCAATACGGAAATTAAAAGAAAATCACAACTAATGGTGCTAATGACAGTTAAATGAGCGATATACGTTCCCATCTTTTACAAATCAAACCTGTAAATATATATTGAGTAAACATCTCATCCTCAATCACGGAAAGCCCGTCAAAATCGCGATAGTTTTGTAGAGCTTTTCTGCAAGGACGTTGCTGGTCGTTGACTTTATCTAGTTTCGACAGCCGACCTAATTAGACTTCAAGCATCGCCCACCACTGTGGCTTCGTTATGGCGTTAATCCCTGAGAGAAAAATTAATTACGTATCGCTCTCACCGATGTTTGCAGCATGTGACAAGTACAGTTTTAACAATACTTGTAGTGCTGTTAACAGCCATTATTTCTATATAAACGAGAAGTTTTCTGTTTGTTTTGACTTGAGGGGGAGGGTGGGGGTGGCGGCAGGTGCGGCGGCCTTTAGCAAGGTTGTAAATCATAAGTCGCAGAGCGCGACGACTCATCTCATCCCCTATGACTGTCTGTCGGAATTAGTTATCTCCAGCGGTTCAGTGGAGTAAGTTATCAGTCAAGCGCAAAGTGGCGTTTGTGTAATGTGGCGATTTCCTTGGCTATTTTGATTAAATTTACATTCATCCATTTTGTGGCCTCTGATCACTGGTAAGAGGAAATTATTTTTAATATACTATACAGTATAGAGTTTTTCTCATTAACTACATTGTGAAGTTCATTATAGTAGTGTTTAAAGTGACTCGAGGTGACTATGATGATGCAGAAAATACAAAAATGTATAAACTACAATGAAGTTTTAAGTTGAAACGAGAGAAATAGTCTGGTTTATAAAATAAAAGCTAATCCATTACTTAACGTAAATTATCAGAGTTAATTTTCATTTCTAAGCCTTTACAAATACAGTAACAATTATCAAATACATAAGTAAATTTACTAGGATAGCACTGTATGGATATTTTTCACACTCCGAAGCCCTTCCTTGGCTTTTTGAAATTAAAAAAAGCAATGAACAGGTGATTGATTAATCAAGAATATTTTAGACAAAATTAAATGTTCTTGAAAAATATACAACGTTAAATTCAATTATACCAAGTGGAAATGTTACAATAATAAATCAAATGCGAATCTTTTACAGCTTATAGCCTACGCCTACGCCTAATTTTTAATACAAATTACTCCTGACTATTTTGATTAAAACTTTCTGTTTCTTTTATTTGTTAATTTATATAAACTGAGATTAAATTTAAACTTAAAATTAAACTAAAACTGATAACTTCATATTAACAAAAGACTGTCTATTAGTGAACTTTTAGTAGAATATTTTATTTTTTAGGGAAGGATGGAGAAAGTTTTTTCAAGAAACGGTATTTACAATTTAATACGAAAATGTGAACAGCATAAGTTGGAGGACAAATTACTGTTCATGGAAAACGAGATTTATGGAATAGTACAATGTACAGAAGATAAAAGAAAAGACGTGAATCTAGATTTGAAAAATTTTAAAGTTGACTTTAAAAAGAAATGGGAAGCTGCAAACAGGAACTACGAACGATTTTTGAAACGTAATGAAGGAATGAAGACTGGTTAAAAGCCTTGTTAAAATTCCTAACTTCACTGCTCCAGGGCCTGGACGTCCAGGCAAAGATTTTCAAGAACCAAGCGACCGAGCGAAAAGATGTAAAACAGAAGATATAAAGAAACACTCCCGTCGCAGCAGACCTGCGTACTCAGCGAATTTAAAATGGAATTTCAGATTGTTTACTTTCCCCATAAAAACACCATAGGATCGAGTATGTAGGTTTGCTGCCATGGGGTGTTGTTAGAAAATCTAAGTTAATCAATAATTAGTGCATGTAAACACAAAATTGTATCAAGCTCTGACAATTTTTATTTTCCCCATACTCACCCCATGGGGGTGAGTATGTAGGTTTGAGGCCATATGGGTTTTGTAAGCAAGTATAAGTTAAACCCTGTCAAATTTGATTAAGTTATGTCAATAAATAGGTAAGATATAGGGTTTTCTTGATTTCCCATAAGAATAACATGGAAAACACTTTTATTTCTCTGTAACCATTTAAGCTAAGTTAAAAATTCAAAATACTAAATTGTTTGTTTTTTAAGCTCTTTTGAATGGTTTTAGTTAAAAGTCATGAATTTTGCCAAAAATGCCAAAAACCCAATTTTGACCCCTGTGAAACCCCATAAAACCCCGTTCCCATAACCCGACAATACTGGTTCGCGAACTCATGAAAATAGACCTGGTCTTACACCTTCATACCAATTTTGATCAAAATCGGAGGTCCGTTTCAAAAGTTATCGGTACCACGGACACACACACACACACACACACACACACACACACACACACACACACACACACACACACACACACACACACACACAGTCTTGTTCGCCTATATTTGTGGGGCCTTGGGATTACACACCTATTTGGGGGCTCATGTGTGTGCATTTGACAAGTACTGTGGGGCCATTTAGAATTGTGGGGCCGTACAAAAAACCTAACCTAACCTAACCTAAACTAACCTAACCTAACCTAACTTAACCTAACCTACTAAACTAACCATTATTGACTTTTCCAAGAGTAAAAAGTAGAATTTTAGCTCAAAATAAATTATGGGGCCGTGTGTATGGCCCCGCAATTTCAGAAGGCCCCACACTCACGTGAAATTCACACACTTGGCCCCACAAATATAGGGGGACACTGTCCACACACACACACACAAACACATATATATATATATATATATATATATATATATATGTATGTATGTATATACACATATACATACATATGAAAATGAACGAACGGTGTTTTTGGCTTCTGGGGACCTCAAAATGAAAAAGTAAAGTAGTCCCGGTCTTAGGTCTTACCATGGCTACTACCGTAATAGCGTATTCCCTATAGGGAAATTCGCTAAAACACTTCAGCTGAAGAATTAACCTTTGCGGCCTCGATGAGCCACCTTGCATCAGGAAATCCAGATGCAGCAACTATGATAAAAAAAAGTCGCCGAGACTCCAACGAGAGCGACGAAGATGAAAAAATTATTAGTTCTTCAAAAGAATCTCAAGTAAAGAAGCACACGCCATCAGAGGCGTTATCAATATTTGTTGATGCAAATCTCACAAGAAAACAATATGAAATTATACAGACATAAAACAAAAATATTTACCCTGCTTACTCGCTTATACAACGAGCAAAAAAGGAATGTTACCCCAGTGCTAGGGCTACTGCTAGAGCTAATACCTAACCAGGGCTACGACCTGGTTATGGATGCGGTGATCCAGCGCTTCACTCTCGTTGGTTGACAGTTCGCTCCTCTCGTTATAGCTGTTTCCCGTACAAGGTTTGATCGATTGCCTCCCACTAGCTTACACATTATATTTTGGCATTGTAGCTAAGCTACACATTGCAGAACGCTGATATTTAGTTACTGAAGTCCGAATTCGCCGCCATGATTTGTTGCCAAACGCAGTAGGTACGTTTTAAGCGCTTCCACATGATTTTTCTTCCTGAGGTTTCTTAGAAAAATACACTTTTGGCATTGGGTGTTTTCTCAGATCACATGGTTTGGACCGTTCACAAGATCAGCTTTCTGCAGTTTCAGGGTCTCGTTTCTCGTGAATGCGATCTGGATTATTTTTAATGGTGCTTCACAGAAATCACAGCCCCTGTTAAAGCATGTCTAAACTCAATTTAACTGCCAACAACCTTCTCCTTAGGGTAACCCGGAGTTTCTTTCCAGAAAGATTGTTTTTACATTCAATTTTAAAAATAGTTTCCTAACCGTATAGCTCAAACTTGATGAGCTTTGACATATCACTGCTATCGCCATCACCTACAAAAACAAGCTAAGTGGTGCTAAATTAAATTGGTTTGTAATCTTATACTCTAAAACAAGTACTGTCTGTACGGGCAATATTTGCTTTCTATCCAGAGACTTTAATTTTTTGGTGGAATGTGGGGTATTGGGGCACAAGGAATCGATTGGAGTTGGTCCCATGACTGTTAATAATCCGGGTTTCATCCTCGGCTCCTTCAAATTTTCCATATTATCCTTGTGGAGATATTATATTGGTAGTAAATTGCTCAAAATTCAGCTGAAAATTGTAGGTATACATATCAATTTGTTATGCCTTTTGTCATGCGTGCGACTTTCCAGTTGGCCAGACTGAGAAGCCACACTACATGACTGAGGGCGTAGCTCATTAAATAAAAAGAGACATGTTAAGATTCAAAACCAAATATAATTAACAGATATTAAAATCAACATAACAAACAGAAAATACAATAATTTCAATCAGTAAAATAACTATAATGATAAACAAGAAATGAATTCAACTTATACATTTATTAAATTTAATGTTGGTGTTAAGTAGACTGGAACTCCCAAAGAAATAACTCAAACTTATAAACCTACAGAAACTTTAAACAAAATTATTAATTTGGATCGGACCCCCCTTAATTTAGAAAACCCCAACTAAATTGGACTTACCCCGGGCCCCAGGCCTTGAGCCCCATGGCCCTTCGAACCTAACCCCCCAAACCTATACACTCACATCACAGCACTAGACACACTCCCCCGAAACCAAGTCTGCTGACCTATTTAAGCTAGAGCTACCAATAGGTCAGCATAAACAAGCTATTGTTTAATAACAGTTCCAGTCTACTCATACAACAGCAAGCTCAAATACTTCCTCCTTACATTACTGCCTTGACCTCGCCTGAAACTAACAATTTTAAAACCCAACAAACATTAATTAATAATTAAATAAACAATATTAATCCAGTTCCCCCCTTACACTTTAACCTATGGTTCAACAAATGTCCTTCTGCCAATGTACCAAAGTGCACCACTCATTGGCGTGGGTAGTGAGCGAAGCAATCCAGCTTTGTCTGAGAAAGGAAAGTGACGCTTCATAATTTTACCGAGCAAAAGCCCGGCCCCCTGATACTGAAAGCGAGTGTATAAGTGAAACGAAAAAAATTGCCCAAGCTTTAACAAGACTACCTTTTAGAAATTCTAACTATTGCTTTTCGTTTGAAGAAAAAGAAAATAATAGCCTAATAACTGTGAGGTTACATCATATAAACAATTCACATATACCTATTACATGAATATACTTCAAATTGTACATCTCAATTTTTTTTAACCTCAACAATTATATTAGCCTCCATTGCCGTTGATGACTTTGTCCAATTTTTATGACACACATGTTCTGTTACAATGTGTAGGCCCTACCATAAAAAATGTCCCACTAGGAATTCCTCCCAAAAGGACAACAGAAATAACTATTACTACCTCAAAAGTCAACATTGTTAAAATAAATATTTTGTTGAGTAAAAATTATTAAATTTTCTCATCTAGAAAATGTTTATTTTGCTTATTAGTTTGCTTAGTTTAATAAACAGATTACTTTTATTTATTTACTGAAGTTATTTTGTTAATTTTTATTACTTGTTATAAATACATAAACTATTGTTATTTCACGATAAAGAGAAGTACAATCCGCTACAGAGGGTGGGATGGCTTAACTTTGTTTCAGTGGTAAGTCTTTTTTTTAGAAATGTATGCATGGCTCAACCTGGAAGCACAGATTAAAGAACCTTCTAGAAGGTTCTTTAATCTGTGCTGGAAGCAAGCTCTCTCTGGATAACAGACGACAATCTACCTCGTTGCTTTGCTAGTGGAACCGGGATCTACTGTCGGTAACCGACGCTGCTGCCATCCGTCGGAGCAGCTTTGCTAGTGGAACCGGGATCTACTGTCGGTAACCGACGCTGCTGCCATCCGTCGGAGCAGCTTTGCTAGTGGAACCGGGATCTACTGTCGGTAACCGACGCTGCTGCCATCCGTCGGAGCAGCGTTGAACTAAGTTGAGCCCGGTCCCAGTGATTATTTGGCAAGGGTTAAAAAAGCCAACAATAAATAAATAGCAATAAATAAATAAATTGTAACAATAAACAATAAATTGTTATTGTTGTGTGTTGTTGTTGCAATTGTAACAATTGCAACAATAAATAAATTGTATTGCATTGGGACAATGGTAATTGTTTACATTAACTGCCTCAGCTCCAAAATCTTCCATACTTGTGTTACTAACTATTTGGGTCTTTAATATGAATAAACAAGCAATATTAAAGCCCGCTCACCCTTTTTGAGGAAATGATAGACATTACTGATAAGGAATAAGTGGGTAAAGTTCAAACTGTTAACGCTGGCGTTGTCGTTCCTGATAGTGATGGCTAATTGTGCGGAAGGACCATTTCAGTTCGAGGTGGTTGTGAATTTTATATTCCTTTCCTTTATAGAGTTTTTTCTAATTGGAAACCCAACGGAATCAACACAACTTAACGTAACATAACGAAACCCAACGAATATAACAAATACATAATGTAACCTAACACAATTTAACATTAAACTCAAGTTTATTTTAATTGTTTTCCTTTATTGTGATTTACCAATCGGAAACCTAACGAAAAAAAACAAAACCTAACCTAATCTAACGAAATCTAACTTAAATTATTATATGATCATAGTGCGATACCGAAAAACAAGCGACCAGCCCGAAATTGCTGCTGATGGCAACAGCATTGGCTACTCTCACTCTGATTATTACGGTAACCTCAATTACATTGTTAAATATATAGTTTAGGCTGAGCGGCCTTTAATATAGTTTGTTTATTCATATTTGGGACCCAAATAGTTAGTATCGGAAGTATGGAAGATTTTGGAGCTGAGGCAGTTAATGTAAACAATTACCATTTTCGAATAGGTTTTTATTGAATATCTTGTAATTAATTTTGCTGTTGTATTGCACAACAATTGTACTAAATTCCTTTTGATAACTTAGCAAATTATAGTACAGAATTTTAATAATAAATGATGAAGAAATTTTCTTAAACCACATAATATTTTTTATAACAATTACAACGAATTTACCGTTATAAATTTTATGTTTAATAACACATAGGTCGGAAAATACTGATTATGTATTTTGCCCCATATTAAAGACAGCCTGGTTCGGCGGCCAGTGGGACTCACTCCCTGTGATACGGAGCGCTAGCGTCACCTCGCAACTCGCGACTACTGGCAGATCAACTGACTGAAGGCACAATGCTGGAACGAGGTTGGGGAGACAATGCAAGAGAACTAAAATAGTAATGGTTCCCCGTCGTCTTGGATTCTGCCAATAATACTCTTCGATAATATCTAAAATGCGCAAATAGCTACACAACCTACCTGGATGGTGTTCATCTTGGAAATAAAATGTGCCACGACGGTCAATAAATAAGCCCGGAAGACACTACGTATGACAAGTACCCGGCGTTGGAGGGACGGCATCAACGCGACGCATTTGCTGCCACGTAGGTATGCCATGGACTTTTTCCGACGCTATCTCGACGACATATCTGCGCGTCGGCAATAACGCTACATGGTTGGCAGAGGCCGGTGTGGCATGCACGGATGGGACCGTGCTAGAAGTGGCGCGCGTCCCTTTTGTGCATGCGACCCTCCATGCACGAAACGGACGCTACCCCGGCGGGCTGGAACTGTGTAGGGACTGGCGCGCGTCCCTTCTGTATATGCGACCCACTATGCTCGGAACGGACATGAATAAAGTCGAGACTTTAGACCTCCAGAGGGGCTCAACAAGGGCTCAGAATCACGCCTCTCTTGTTAAAAAAAATCAAATGCATTTATTATTATTTTTTTGTATTTTTTACTTTGCATTTTCTGCAACCAATTATCATTTTATGCAGACATATTTCATTAACTTACCGCCTAATATATAATACTAGAGATCACCTCCTGATCGAAATTCAATCAAAATTTTGGTTGATCTAGACCCAAGAAGCTTAAAAACATTTTAGAACTAAAACATCTGTTCTTCCTAATTTTCTAGCAGTTGTTTTTACAACAGCTGTCTAATGATTCATTCAATTCTCCTTTCTCCATAAGATTAACATTGGAACTTTGAAAGCCTGTGGGGCGCAGCCCTGTAGTCCGATGTGAATTAGAATGTGATTCTGCTCATCTACAGGACTATACCTGTCTAACGGTATGCGCGGATTCATCCTACGATGCACACGAGCTGAGAAAAAGGGAGGAAATGAAACATGCTTGCGTATTAATATATAGATTGATTTGGTACTTGTTATTTATATATAGTTTATCAACTTCTGCAAGCTTTTTTTATTCAGTGTGGCAAAGTATAGCATACTAGCGGTTAACATAACTTTAAGACTAAAATGAGAACTTAAGTAATTATATAATTTAAAATAGACTAAATATATCCAACATTAATAGAGGTTTTAAGTTGTAAACTTTCGGAATAGCTTACTGAACTATAACTGACTAATTGGCACATATTATTATTGTGCCCTTATTATTTCAAAATACTGTTCCTTTAACCGTTTATTCTACAACAATGATAATTCGAACAATAATGCGGACAACATGAAGCAAGAAACTAAAAAAAACAACGAATTACTGTATTGGAACGCACGCGTTAAAGCAAGAAACTAAAAAAAACGAATTACTGTACTGGAACGCACGCGTTAGCCCCCCAAGTATAAACAATGGCAGAGGTTTCAAAAGAAACCATTGAAGTGTGAAGAACGCGGCTGCCCGGACTCAGGTAGGCGGCCCGTTCGTACATGGAGGGGTGGCATGCCCAAGTGAGACCCGACGCCTTCTCCCGCACGCCACTTTACGCATGCTACACCGGCGCGGCACCCTCACTTTGAATAGCCTAATGATGTGAATTAAAAATAATAATTTAAATACCTGATTATAGTTATCATGGTGGAAACAAAAAAGACAATGATATCCACCATATAATGGCTTGGTTAGATTATCATATTTTTAAAATTATTATATGATATAGTCTACGGTAAGTGACTGAATTAGAGTTAATAGCATAGTTCCATCTGATGTTGGGAAAATTAAGTAAAAACAAATTTGAGACAAAATAATTCTTGTCCATCTAAATTACGACTCATAAAATCTACAATACTTCTTCTGATTGGATTTTTTCAGAGCTAAGTTTTAACATGCTTTTAGTAAATACATAGTAAACAGTTGAAAATAATATGACAGTCAATAGAATTGTTTCAAGTTTGGTAAACTAACTACAGTATTATGGAATTTTTCACAACAGCGTGTTTAGACAATAAATATAAAGTGACTTGAGGCCAGGAATAAGGGTGACCTGGGTTTTCCATATAAGACTTTCCTAACAAGTAGCTGGGCGCTGTTAGCACAGAAAAACCACGTGCTGTTAGTCACTTTTGTCTTAAAATACCTATGCTTCGCTAGTAGTCATGAAAGTAATGTGCTCTCAAAGTCATTTTTTAGTTACATTACATAAGTTCCTTAATTAAAAATTGGGATTAAAATAGTTGGGACAAAAATAAATGAGAAATTTTATGATAAATCCATGTTACTCTACTGAAGCCATCGATGTTTACTACAACGATGAATGAAGCATCTTCTAATACCAGCAATATAAGTTTTAGCACTAATGTATTTTGCTTTGGTATTCTTTAAATAATTTTATTTTTAAACGTAGGTTAAGTCTGATAAATATAAAAAATATATTTTAAAACCAATAAATATTTGCGATAAATATATTGCGTGAAAACGTCCAAAGCATTAGCGGAATAAAACGAAATATTTTAAAAACAATTGTAGGGATGAAACGGGATTTTTCAGCCTGTATACCGGGATTTTAATTTTGGATAGGCTACACTGTCACGCAGGCTGACAATTTAAGATAAATCTTGCGGTAACTAAACGGAATGAGGATAAGACTTGTGTGTTAACTTCATTATTTTTGTCGGTGGAAAATCAATCTTTCATTTTTTAAGTAAACCATGTATAAGATTTGGCGAGCTCGTTCCCTTCATCAGCAGCAATTCCAGTAAAGTTTTCCCTAGGGACCCTTGAACATTTATATTGCAGGGACGTAACCATCAAGAAATCCTATTTCAAATCATACTACAATAACTGCACCAAGGAATCCGGGGAAGTTTAAAATGGCAGCCAGCGTAGCGTCTCAACTCCTCGCAGACGCGGCACAGACAGCAGGCAGACATCAGGGCCATAACCGAAGGTGGCAGAACTTTGGGGGCGTAGTGCACCTCGTACCGCGGTCACTTTTGCTGGCCGGGGGATGGTGTGTAAATCCGTAAGAAGTAGACCTACAGACCCGTCAGAAAGTGCCGAGGTCACCCTGGGCCGCGGGTGACAATGGCGTATAAGTCATACCCATATCTCTAGGACCCAAAACAATGCATTTCTGCAGTTACGAGCGCAGCACCGTTTACCCCGTCCAGGGCTTAGCAGAATGTTTGTCTTAAAAAAAAAAAAAACAACATATCTTGATTATATATTAACAAAGCAATCCAACAATATCACCTTTCCATTTGAACGCTTTCCTGAAATTTTATAAAAATATTAAATTTACTGTGAAATGAAAAATTACTAAAACTATAATATTTTTTCCAGAAACTTACAGCTAGAAATTTGTTGGTAAAGAGTTTTATTTTCCTTTTTTTTCAAAAGTGTTGGTAAACACCAGTTGGAAAACTAGACGTCGCATAGACGTTCGGGTCATTTTAGTTAAATATCTACTGTCATAAGACCATTAGTGTCACAAATCTTCCAAATTTGTTAATGTGTAGTTAATTTCTGTAACAGAATATTATTGTAATAGTATGAATTTAATACATATTTTATTGATTGAATATTATTACTTTCACACAACGTGTTCCCGACCTTTTAGTCCCTTGGAAACTTCGTACCATATGGACCATGGAAATATAATTCATTGTAGTAATAAAAGACATTAATGGATGGGAAGGTAGCTGATCTTAGTAGCTGCCCGGTTGTACGACAATTGGCCACCAAACTGACTTCCCCCAGCCCTTTTGGCAACGACGCCACAGGGCGGTTTCTGGATCAGACTGTATTCACACTGGATTCATCGTGGCCGCTCCCCCGAAATTCTTGAGTTCACCGCGGTACGAGGTGCATCGTCCCCGAACTTTGGAGGTGACACATTCTGGGGAGGAAGTCTAGAAAGAATTGTAAAATTAATGTTTCGTACTTTGGTATAGTGTTAGCTTTTTCTTTTTAATTAACTTTTTATGCGAGATTCCATTAAAGATTCAGCTTATTAAATTTCCAGTGTTTGACACTTGACATGGATTTTGTGTCTTGAGTTAATTATTAATAAAAATAAGACACGTGAGGTATTTTTATCAGAAAATTATTTTCTTCCAAATTATGCATTATGATTTTGATATATTCTATAAATATATGCATGTTAGTATACAATTTCACACTTGAATCTAAAAAAAATATCTAACTAGTTTCTACAACGTATTTAAAATTTACCTTAAATTTCAGTAATTTTGCTTTAACATGTTTTTGTATCTTAAAAACAATCATGCTATGTACTATACACACTTTTCGAGCGAATGCCGGGTTTTAGAGCACAGCGAACAAAGTTAACTATCTGTGATTTTTTATGACCTTTTCGTTCAGCTCAAAATCCACATTATTTTGATAATTTAACCTTCTTTGTATTTATTATGGTTTAGTTCTATTTTTGCAAGATGCCAATGGTGAGCATAAAAAATATATTAATTTGATTTTTAACGGGTTTTAAATATTAGAGAATAAATGTTATTTTAGTAAATATGCGTCCCTATTTCGTCCCTATAAGTCCCTATTTTAGAGACGTCGGTTTACTGTAAGATATAATACTGTAAGAGTATTAAATCTTTGTTAAAATAGCAAAACGATAGTGTCAAACAATTAAAAACGTTCTCTAAAACCTATTCTACAAAAAATCCATGTAATGTTTCTCGATGTTATGAGCTTATATGTGTTATTTCAAATTTATGACCAGATCACGAGTGTTGACGGTCGTGTACGAGACTGTTCTCGCCTTTGGTGACCGGAGTACGGGACCGTTCAAGATCGACAAAAAATCCGGAAATACAAAAATATTTTTACAATACAGTAACACTGATTTTCGAGATGATATCATTTAACAATAATTTAACATAGGTTGTGACTATAATAATTGAATACTTAATAATTTTAAAAAAACGTGTCTGTAATATCGCCGTTACAATTTAATTTGTGCGCGACCTCGCAAAAAAAGGAAAAATTCTAACTAGTGTTTTTTTAAACAATAAACGTAGAAACTAATTGAAAAGTAATAGGTGAAAGGTCTCAATATGTCCTTATTTTGACAGCAAAGCCAAAACACAATATAGAATTTCAGCGCTCCCATTCTCTAAAAGAGCAGTAGGCCTAATATGTTCTATATAAATAAAAAGAAAAGAAAGAGAGAAAGAAAACGTGTTTTATTATATCTCGAAACAGAATACAACACATGCCCTTTACATAATAACAAACTTGAACTAGTTTTATAAAATAAAATATTGGTATTCACATGAAAAAAAAAACCAATAGGACAATGGTCACTAAGACCCCGTTGACCCGATTCTCTAACCTAATTAAACATCAGCTTACCTTAAAATAATTAAATAAAACAAACCTAATTGATACAAAAATAAAAGTGTAAACGTAATTCCTGCAGCTTTATTTCTATGGATTAAATTCACTGATCAGATCCCGGCGACATTTCCACTCATCCCTCATAAACTTTCCGAAAACACGCCAATCCCTCCCATTCATTTATTCATTAAATTCAATATCATTCAAAAGATTTTTTCCAAAATAATACTTTCTTATATTTTTAAGAACCGTACAAATTGCTACAAAGTTATATACGTCTTCAGGTTGTCTTGTATTGCACAGAGAACACAGCTAATTTTTATCCACAATCCATGGTTTATAATTTAGATCGACAAGCTGCCCTCTCGCCTTAATAGCCCAACTAATTGTTGAAATGTCGTAATTGCCCTCAAACACACTCTTATCAGCAAGATAAAGTTTCTGGGTAAGATATTGCTGATGATAACGCGACGTGAGCGCCCGTCCCTCGCACTCCCTCCACCAGGCGGCGCGTGCCTCGTTCACCACCGCAGTCAGCTGATTGTGAACAACTTCCGTCCCCCCTCCCAGTGGATACTCGGAGAGCACTTTTTCACCGCAGAGCAGAATAATGACGTCATGACTACTAATTGTGTTTATTTTATTCGATGGTTCGATACCGATGCGATGTGAGGTTCGATACCAACGGAATCGATACCGATGCTGACCTAGACAAATATTGCCACATTTATCAACTTAGTCGACTATGCCGATATGTGATTGTTTCCTTCCATAGTAACGTAATTTTATTTGATTTTGATCGATGTTGAATACGTAGATAATGGAATCGCGGAATCAGAAGGAAATCCTTTAGCCATTACAGCGAAGCCCTTGATGACGCCTTTGATAGTTTGTAAAATCTAGAGTTTATTGGAATTAGCGTAAAAAATACTGTAGCTGATATTAACAGGGATGTGATAATATGCTAAAATTACTTTATTTTTCTTGTACTTGTCAATTGAAACACGAAGCCAGCCAATGCCATTTAATATACTAATGATGCTGGGTTATAGGCCTATTATTGGCTACTTATGAGATAATCGTAACAACAATTCATCTGAGCCTACTATCATTGACTATTGATACTACGTGTCTAAAGTCAATGCTACTATGTTATTCTTAATATTGCCACATAAGGTGCAAGATGCAACTTTATAGCTGGCAAAATGGGTGTTACGGGTTATTACGAGAAATAAATAAGAAGTCTCAAAACGGATCGCGAATAACAAATTATCTACAACATAAATTTGTTTTTATATTTATAAGTTAACTCATTACTTAACAAAGGGTTTACAAACTTCATTCCATTGTATGGGAAATCGAAAAGGATCGAGATCTTGTACTAGTGTCTTAGAGTTAGATCTGTTTGTCATTGTAATTAATTTGACGTATCCTATTTCACATAAGTCATATTGTATGTCTGTGATCAATGGAATAAAGATTTCTTGATTCTTGATTCTTGATTAAAAATAACGACACACGAAGATAACCTAGCCTAATGTTACACTAAATTTAAGACTTAAGTTAATTTAGAATCAACGTAGGACCAGGCCCAGACAAATTTGTAAGGCCTAATATAATTTTTCCATTAAAAAAAATTTATTTTGGATCGAAGGCGTGAAGGGTAGGATGTGAAGCCGTTAAAACGTCATTAAATTATTTTGAACCTCATTTCTAAATGAGAAATAGTTCATATTAAAATATAATTCAAACAATTTATAACGGACCATTGCATGGACTTAGAATTGATTGCTGAGAGAAATCAGGAGTTTCAAGAGTTAATTTTACCACGGGAATGAATATAATTCGGTCGGAAATTAACTCAAGATTAATAAGTTTTGTTGATAAGTTTAAAGTTTGTTTTGGCGTCCATAACCAAAAAACACGTATGTGTCGGTATACATACAACCGAATTACACCGCACAGTGACTACGTGGTAATTGTCGATTTCGAAGTTGTTCAATAGACTATCGATAGTAATCGGCTCGACAGTGACGTCATTATTCTGCCCTGCGGCGGGTGAAAAAGTGCTCTCCTGAATACTCAAATCAGATATACTCGCCAATTTTTCCCACACACTACTAAAGCCTACATGTTGTCTTATTAATGTTTTTACTAAAAGATTTGGAAGTCGATCCGGTGGCAATTCAAGCAGTTTGACGGTGTAATTTAAATTAACCCTAAGAGTATAAAATAACAGTTTTTCCAATCAGGTTTCCAAATACAGAACGTAATCTGGTGTATTATTTGGCAAATTAAATAAGCGCTTTAAAAATAATTTTAAAACTGGTTTGATTTCGTCACTCTCATTGTAACCCCACACTTGAGCTCCGTATAGCTTAAAATTGTCCTGATAACTGCCGAAAATAAATTGAACTTAATATTCAAAGACACTGTTTTATTGCTATATACATATATAAGAAAATGAACGAATGGTGTTTTTGGCTTCTGGGGACCTCAAAATGAAAAAGTAAAGTGGTCCCGGGCTTAGGTCTTACCATGACTACTACCTTAATAGCGTATTCCATATAGGGAAATTCGCTAATATTCCCTATAGGGAAATTCGCTAAAATGAGATGACTAAAAATTAAACAACTAGAACAATTAATTAGCATAGACATTAAAAACAGGGTGGCCTATAATTTACAATATTGCCCTTTTCAGCAAAAGAGCAAAACGGGATATTGTAGTTTTAGCGGAAACGTTTATCTAGAAAATGACAAAACATTAGTTGTAAATACAATGTATAATTTTAATTTATATTTTGAGTTTGTTACAAGATCAGCTAATTTTGAAGAAATATAGGGGGATTAATTTACGGAAAAAAATAAATCGTCATGTTGGGTTAGAAATTTATCATATGTTAAAAGGGAATTGTACACTTTTATTAAGATTAATTGTAAAGAAACTAAGGAAGACATACTTTTATTACCTTTGTATTTAAACTTTAACAATTGGGAAAACAATTTTGAAAGGGCAAGTGCATGTTTGTTTAATTATAATGTTTACTAAGGAGAACGTAAAACGCGGGAATCTTTTCATCTTGTGCCTACCACATCCTTGGCGGGTGTTAGCTGCGCACCCTAGCCTTATCGGGCGTTACGTCTCTCCATCATGCGGTCATCCACAACAGTCTGGTCTTACCAAAGCTCACATACGACATGGGACCATCGCAAGACGACTAGTGCAAGCAACGTTCCTCAGACTGTCTAGTGTATTTAACATCCACTAGTACAAACTGGCACTAACTATGACATCACTAATCTGCTCAGTCCAGTCTGGTTTTTGGGACCCCCATTTCTCTGTAGGTAACTACATTAAGATGGACTAAATTGTTTAAACTAGTCATGTCTAGGGGTGAAGAATAACCAAATATTTTCTGTACTGTAGGCCCCCACAACATCTAGCTGTCCGCTACAGCCACACAGGGGTGACAACAAAAAACTTGGGGAATCAACATTTACATGCAATCTGGGGTTACGATTTTTCTCAGTGTAATTTTGATGTCTTGCTAGCAAAACTGTTAGTGTCTTGGACCTCGGTTCAAAAGGTCATAGGTTCTATTTATGTATACTTGTTCAATAAGTTTTTCTCACTTCGTTCTTATTTTTCAACATTTTAATAATAAATCAATTTCTTACACGTTTTTTTAGTACAATTATGTATGAAATAACTCAACATTTGAAATTTATATGATGCTTCTAGTGTTTAATTTTTAATCATTACCATGTCGTATGGTTTTTGTTTATAAATTTAAGAAATGTGCCCGTGATGGGCTACTGCATATGCACAGTGATACGAATCTGATGGTACCGTGGACAGAAATGTTAAATTTTTCTTCTATGGAATGTATACCAACATAGTCGCTATAACATATTGCAGCTATCCAATGTTACTAACAACAATAGCAACAACAACAAAAAGTGAATAAAACCAAAAACAGTCAAATCTTTACAATTCAAAGTAATTAACCCTTCCAGTCACCGTGTCCTGTGTACAGGACTAATAATAATTAATTCATTTGATAAAATGAATACAAGTGGAAGTGGAAACAATTTTATTGGCATCTTGGAGTAAAAATATGATTATCTTGCATATTTCAATGCCGTAGTGGCACACACACAGTAAACATAAGTAAAAAGTAGCAAAATCAGTGTTGACCAAGATGCAACTCTCAAAGAATCAACCGATCCCGGCAACTTCCACGGAAGCCTGCCACCGTTTATTTAACGTGGGCCCTGCCACCAACTTTGCCACAGATCAGGTCCATGTCCCTAGCCCGGCCATGTCGGAAATCGGCATTTTAACCATACCAGAGGTTAATATACAGTTAGTATAGGTTAATAGAGCTATTCCCAAAGTTAGTATACATTCCGGTCAAATGTTATTCAATAAAATGTAATGGTGGGCCAGAGACATGCCAGCCCGGCCATGTCGGAAATCGGCATTTTTAACCATACCAGAGGTTAATATACAGTGTTAGTATAGGTTAATAGAAATTATAAAATTTTATGTTTTATAGAGTATAGGTTAATAGGTTAATTTTTCCTGTGTAATAATAAAACATTTTATTTTAACATGGTAATTAAAAGAAAGGTTTATTTTCACTGTGAAGTATTACCATGATATACATGATAACTTACACAGTAAATAAATAAAATTTCCACAATCTCCGCGCTAACATTTCTTGGACCGCAATGACATTTTGTTTATAAAACATTAGACTGAAATTCGGTATACTATCTGCGGTAATATCTCTATTAATATACTATACGAATTGTATATTAACAATTGGTATTGTCAAAAATGCTTAAAGTGCTTCTGACATAGCTGGACTGGCATTTCTTTCACCCCCATTACATTTTATTCAATAGCATTTGAGCGGAATGTATACTAACTGCGGGAATATTAACATATACTAACTGTATATTAACCTCTAGCATCGTCAAAAATGCCAATTTCCGACATGGCTGGGCTGGCATGTCTCTGGTCCGTCATGACATTTTATTTCATAACATTTTACCGGAATGCATACTAACTGCGGGAATAGCTTTATTGGCCTATACTAACTTTATATTAACCTCTGGTATTGTAAAAAATGCCAAATTCCGACAAGGCCGGGCTGGCATTTCTTTGACCGTCATGACATTTTATTTTATAACATTTGACCAGAATGTATACTAACTGCGGGAATAGCTCTATTAACCTATACTAACTGTATATCAACCTCTGGCATCGTCAAAAATGCGAATTTCCGACATGGCCGGGCTGGCATGTCTCTGGCCCGCCATTACATTTTATTCAATAACATTTGACCGGAATGTATACTAACTGCGGGAATAGCTCTATTAACCTATACTAACTGTATATTAACCTCTGATGTGGTTAAAAATGCCGATTTCCGACATGGCCGGGCCAGGGACATGGAGCTCCACAGATCGGCTAACCCTTTAAGTTTGGTCGTGAGCGGATTGGAACCCGCGCCAACTCAGACATCCTGGCCAAGAAGCCTTAGCCATCTCAGCTATCCCGACCGGCAGCCTAGTCACGAGAATTAGGGTTTTGAACAATGCGCGACCCTGGCGGGAAAAACCATAGGCCGTTGGTAAGTGAGTTCACTACGAGAGCGCAGCACTTAACCGCTGCACTCAGTTTAAAGTAGATAATTTGTGACTAAAAGGGTTAAAATTAATATGATAAATATAATAAAAATTACGGGTCGAAATGGAATTAACTCAATTAAAAAGAAGAACTCCAGAGTCTTCTTGTAGAGTCAAGAGAAAATGAAAAACAGTAACTTAATACCATCAATACTATGCCTATACAAGTTAATAAACACAAATCCAGTGTATGAAAACCATAACAAAATAATGTGATGAAAACTTGTTCACAACCTGTGACAATAGGATCTCCCATCTATAAGCCTACTGTATATTTAAAACGGTAAGATAAAAAACACTTTTGGATAGATCATCTGAGACTTCCACTGGACCGATTTACATGCAGTTTGTACCAAATAAAAGCAAAACTTCTCTATATTAGCAGGGTGTGTTTACTTAAAGTCACCTTACTTTCTTAAATTACAAAAATTGAAATTTCCAAACCTTTGCAATGAATTTAATTTACAGGCTTTCAATCAGCTGATTGCATACAAAAGATATTTTTAGACTAAAAACAGTATAAGAGAAACGCTTAGTAAAAATTTGGTTTCTTATGGCCAGTACTTAAAACGGTATATATACAATCATAATGAATTGTCCTTTACGTATTATGGACCAAACATAATTCAGTTTTATTCTATTGAAACCTCACAGTTTTATAGTTGGTGGATCAAAAGTAAATAAGTTTTTATTGTTAAATTGTTTAGTACTAGTCCTATACCTAAAGGTACTTAATTATGCAAAACAGCTGGTTAATTGGAAGGATATAGCTATTTAAAAAGTAAATTTGATAAATGTTATGCGCCATCTGCCTAGCCCTCCACTCGCCACGAATGGAGATGTATCCATCGAGTATCGTCGGGCATCTACTCGTTAATATTTTCATCATGAACTAAAATTTGAATATGTTGGTGACCTTAAGAAAATAATGTAAACCATGCATTAAGTTGGTAATGTTTCTAGAGTATAAATAATTTTATTACAAGAGTTGTACTTCTTACTCTTCCTGCTATAAATAAAACAGTTTTGTAAGTATTTACAAACATGATAAATCCCATGTAAAAATGAACTTTTTCATTTCATTTAAGTTAATGGAAAATTTCGGGACTAGGCGTACCTCATTTTATTGAATTTTAATTAAGACAAATTTAAAAAAACACCATACACATAAAAGTAGCTCTTTTGAACAAAACTAAGAAACAACAAATAATCTTATTTATTTTAACATCAAATTTAATTTAACTTAATTAAAAATATCAACAAGTCAAACTATCAATAGTTTCGTCATTATCGTTTTTGCGGGATATTAAAACCCTTCTCTGCTTGAACATACTTTAAATTCAAACCTATGCCGCCATTTTACTGATGCCTGATATATGGCTTAAAAAGTATGAACACAATTCATTATTACCAAAACCGGCTTAGATTCTCTAGAAAAATATTCATTATATTTCTCTATTGTTGGTTTGGTCAATAAACATTTATTAATGCAAAATATTAGGCCGTTTCAGTTACCAAATAAAGCGATAGTTATTTTACCAACGTCCCCAACAATTTCAAACGCTGTCTTTTTTTACCACAAAACAATTCTTAGCCTGATGTGTTTTTGTTTTGTTCCATCACCTGTTGTTAAACAGATTTAGTTTTTGCCTTTCAATTGCCATCATGGCGACCAAGGGAAAATATTGAAATGTGGTTTTTTAAAGACAGTGTTTACTTGCATAAAGATGAAACTTTCCAAGTAGGCTATAACACCATTTAAAAGTTTCTTTCATTCCGCAAAACAAGTATTTCCAATTTTTTTGTAAATATTGACTTGGAAAATATATAGTTTATATTGTGGCCATGTACGAGATTGTCCCATCTGTTTGTTAAATTGTTAATGGGTTTGTATAATAGGTTTGTTTTATATTGGCTTTAGAGTGTTAATAAAACAAACATTTTTCTTATGATTTCACATTAACTTTTTATAGTTTGCTATAAAGAATAAAAGTAAAAAATAAACATTTGTTAATGAAGTTAAAACTTTATAATGACTTGGAATGATATTTAAGAGTATAAAAACTCATAATTTCAAAGAAAGCTTGGAAGTGAAAAGTATAATTTATACTTCCATTTTACATTTTCAGCTTAGTTTATGGAATATATAAAAATACTGTAATGTGAAAGAAGGACTGAAAGTTTCCCTTAAGATGGGTTCACTGTTATAGTTATAGGTTGATCATTTTGTAATTTTTCAAATGGATTAAAATTTCAAATGATATGAGGAGTTTTCTTTCTGGTTTTGTAGAGATTTATTAACATTTTAACCGATTGTTAAACTTAATATCGACTTAAACATATTTATCGGGTTAACATTTTTAAAGTTTGTAAGAAAGTAAGGACTCTAAGTATTGTAAAAAATTCAAACAAAATTATAAAAATTCCATAAAAATAAAAATAATTCGGGAACAAAAAAATTTAAAAACACATTAAGAGTCTGCAGTACATGCACCATCATGGTAGTTTGTCCCATAAGAGCAATGTTAAATTTGAAATATTACTGTGAGTTTGTTTTTCGTCGGAAAATTTCAAACTTGATGTCATTTTAAATGTTACCATAGTATCTAGTGCTTGTTGTAATAGAAAATTAATTAAAAAAAGTATCCACTCGAATAACGAATAAAATATAAATATATTTAACACCATTTTAAAACCACTTTTAAACAAGTTTTAGTAGTTTTATTGGACGTCATGCACTCCGCCATTCCCTTATGGTGAACATATTTAAGTTTCATGCAAAATCCAATGCAATATTATCGAGATATAGTGTTTCAAAGATAACAGTTATGTTTTAAATTTTACATTGCTCTTATGGGACCAAAAATCCGAGATGGCGCAGGTACTGCAGACTCTTAATATTTTACTATATTTAGAAAGAAACTAATCGTTAATACATAACATAAAATTAGCTAAACTTTTTCAAAAACTTTCAGTTAATTTTGAGACCAAGAAGAATTGATATTCAATTATTCTAAAATTAAAATTGTCAATCATAACTAAAAAATCAAGTTTATATAAAATTCATTTTCATTTTATATTTATTCATTATAGGCTATATAAAATCATATAAGCTAATTTGACTCTATAACCTAATAGCACACACATAGAAAGTTGCTTATGATTTGGAACACTGTATACAAATACGTACTACACCAAACAAAAAGCCCGTGGCAGACTAAGGAACTACAAGGCATGGCAGGGAGGCGGAGAGTGCAAGGGAGGATAACCTAGCCCCCAACATATCTCCTTCAATGGCGACAAAGGCAACACCAAATTTCTAATGGTGTGGCAAACAGCTAGAGGGTGTGCTGGCGTGTTAAAGAACCAAAAGTCTATACAGTATTGAATTTTAAAATCTACAAAGCCATTCTAATTATTTTTTTAACACTGTATATAAAATTAATCTTTATTGTTTTTGGGATGAAAAAAGAGAGAATTTATATGTTTAAAAACATTTTATTATAGAAACAAAGAACAGAACAGACTTTTTATCTAACAAACAATTTATTAAAAAAAATTAAGAACTAATTACAATTTTAACCTTCAGAACAAATGTGAAAAATGTTTATTTTTGTTTGTTTATTTTATTTAACAAACCATTTATTAAATAAGTTTTAAAGAGGAAACAAGAATCTCACACCTGAACATTAACAGCAGGTAAGTACAACAATTCTTGCAGTACTGGTGACTTAAATAATGACAACCAATAACTAAATCACACTTAACCCTGCCAACTCTTCATAATAAAATACAGTAGAACCTCGATAGTTCGACTCTCGATAGTTCGACATGGTCCATGACAACTTAACATGTTAATAATGACCGATAGTGCCCATGTTGGAACCTGACAAAGGTGAAAATGTAAACAAATTGGCGAATGATTTGAATTTTGTTTATGTTAAAGTCCAATTAGGTTATGGTTTCATTAAAATTTAGTGTTTCCTAAATTCAAATTATGATTTTCATACTCCCATTGTTAAAATTTCCCATATACTCCCTAATTAGACATTTCGATAGTTCAACACTCTCTAAGTCCACAAAGTGTCGAACTATCGCGGTTCTACTGTATTATCCTTTTACAAACATAACTGTTATATTGCGAGTATAATGGCACATAATGGTATACTACCCAATTTCCTTTTCTATTTTAAGCGTATCACTACAATATCTTATTAACCAAAGTCAACTCCTGGCAAAACAGTTAAATCTGTTTTAATTTGTTTGTTTTTTGTCAGCAGTAATAGAAAAGATATTTAAGAACCAAGCAAATGTTAAAATTGGATGAATTTAATTACAAATATTTTTCATCCTTTTTTTTGTAAAATAGCACACAAAAGTTGAGAGAAATTACATTTTAAGAGTAACAGAAACTAAAAAACCCTGCACTAAACTTAACTACTAAATTAAAATATCTTCAAAAGGTCTGGTTAAAAATCTCAAGGAACAATCTGGAGGATTCCTTAACTGGTGAAACATAACCTAAATTCTAGGATCTTCAGGCAGTGAGTACCCAATTATAATAGACTTAAAACATTTACATAAATTAAATACAAAGAAAACTAGTAGAAAGAAATTAATTTGTACAATGGTTTGTACTTTTCAACCCAACTCCCACATAAAACTGGAGAACTTAGATTTTGTGAAAAAAAAACTCAGCAATAATCCTAACTCCTTAATTAAAATACCTGGAAAGGTCTGGTAAAAAACTCGCCAATCCTAGAGGTGGTATTTGTGAAATTAAACAATGCCATAACTGGTGAAACACATAACCTAAACCCTAAGATCTTCAGGCATTGAGTACCCAATTATAAGGATAATTTTTATAGGTTTTTAAAATATTTACATGATTCACATTGAAAACTAGAAGAAAAAAATTAATTTAAACTGTACAATAGTTTATAGTACTTTTAATTCCTTGGATATCCCACAAGAAATGGGAGTACTTCCATTAGGCAGAAAAACTCTGCACTAATCCTAACTCCTTTATTAAAATATCTTTAAAGGCCTGTTTATAAAACTCACAGATCTAGAGTGGTGATCTTAGTGAAATGTAACCGGTGAAACAGATGTCGTCAATCCTAGAATATTCAGGCTATGAGTACCCAACTATAAGGATAATAGTAATACATATTTACATATGTACATATATACATATGTACATATTTACATACATGGTTAATTCACATAGATAACTAGTAATCTAAACTGTACAATATTTTACACTTTTTATACCCCATGAAATGGGAGTACTTACATTACATTAAAACATTTATAGATGTAATAATAAATAATGCATCATACATAAACGAGATATTATACAACATAAAAAAAATACTAACTTTGTATATACAACTGCTTAAGCTTAATAAGCCAATCCTCGAACAAAACGAGGTTAACTTATTCAATAGTAACTATCATATACTAATTGCAAGACATATGTTTACAAAAAAAGAAATAGATTCAGCTAGAGTACCTGAGAGTGTACACGTATACATTTATCAAAGGCAACACTTATACATTTGTCACAGGCTTTTGACTTTTATGAATTAATAGCACAAACAATTTAGTTCTGATATCAAGAACAATAGGCTCAATCTCTTAAAATCATATGTCAGTTGAAAGGAAGCAAATGGTTTGTTCAAGGACAAGAAAAACACGATTTCAAGCAAATAAAAATAGGTGTTCTGCAAGGTTTGGTATTAGGACCTTTGCTCTTTGTTATTGCAATCAATGATTTGGCTTCTAGTGTACTTTGTTCAACAGAACTGTACACTGATGACACCACTCTATTGAATTTTGAAAAGTATCTTGACAAATTAGTTAAACTGGAACATCAGGCAGTAAAAAGTGGAAAATAAAAACACCACTTGTGTGGTTTGAAGAAAATCAACCAGATAAGTTAGTAGTAAAACAGGGAAAATAGTATTCTAATTAAAGGATGTTAAGCCAGTAAAACTTTTGGGAGTACATCTAGATAGTAGATTGAGTATAAACAATCACATTGAGGAACTGTGTAAAAAATAGCAAGGGTTAATTTTTTAACACAAAAACTTAGAAACGGTGTAAGAATTAATATGCTGGTTACTGCCTATTATGCATTCTTTCAATCACATTTGTGGTATGATATATTGAAGTGGGCAACATGGCAAACAAGGTTCTAAGAATAATAAAAAATGCACCACCTAGAGAGTAACGTGTACATTTAAGAGGATTCCAAAACTATGATCCTTATAAGTTTATATATTTTTGTTGGTTAGTTGATGTTAAAGAGAATCTTGATTTTTTTTTAGAATGACACCAGATTTACATAGGTATCTAACTAGAGAAAATCACCTTTTACAATTGCCTCAAGTAAAATTAGAAAAAATAGACTGCACTTTGTAGAGAGCCTAAAGAAAATAAAAATCTTGAATCTTGAGCTTATTAGTATACATGAAAACACAAATGTTTAATGATATCTATCTTTTCCCCCCCATAGGGAAAAAATTATTGAAATGTGCTTTTTTATGAGTGTTTGTAAGCTGCTTAAAAATTACTTTCTCAATTAAGCTAGCTGAATCCTTTTTTCTTGTTTGTAAGCCTTATTTTTCTTAAAAATAAAGCCAAAAGCCAAGCCTAAAATAAAGCCTAAAAAGCCAAAGGATTTTTCTTACAATCAATTTCAAGACTTAGAGCAGAGAGTACATTGATAAAGTGACATACACATTTATTTACATTTATATTACAGTGTGAACCAGACCTTTTGAATTCTTAAGATAAAGGCACATTTTCAACAATATATAAAATTAAATCTTTCTTAAAACCAATTAAAATACCTCATTGAACTTGAAAGATATATTTTATTTTGGTGGGAGTTTCACATTATAAAGTCGGCCTTGCTTTTCAAATGGGTCGTTTTTCTGTTAAGAAGTGTAAGGAATTCCTTGAGCTAAACTACGGTGTAGTTCTCAACCTGTAAGTATAAAATTTACCATATTAGAATTTTGGATTTAATATGTAGATATGACAAAATATAACAAAAGGGCAATTGATTCAGAGCAGTATTTTTTCATTCAATTATCTCTGCAAACACAAAGAAAATTAAATAGAAAAAGTAGAGTGCAACAACAACAATTGATAAATGATTGATGATTGGGCTAGTTAGATACAATACTTGGTTCCCGGAGCCTCCGTTTATCAACAGTTGAGTTTTTGAGGTTTTACGGTAATCAGTTAATTTACAGCACAAATTTTTAACATTAAAATACAAACCTCCTTTGTCTTAACAGCATCTCCAACTCCCTTTAAGATGTCAATTTCCTCATCTTTTGCCCTTTTAGAAGGGCCTGAAGACATTCTAGACCCTCTTTTGTATCCAGTAGACGGGTATGGGTTGAGTTCAAAAGTATTAATCAACTCATCAGGCAGGGGGGCTAGTCTTTCTGTCTGGGCATTTAGATCTGGAACTGCATGATTATGTTTTAGAACAGAGCAATGTGGAATATCTGGCATCATGTGGTACATGTTCAACTTAATAGATCGTATGATTAGAAAAAATCTTTACTTGTAGGTTATAGGCAGCACCCACTTTAAATGTCTATTAGTTTGTTTAGGCTAGGCCAGGTTATCATAGTATGTCAATCTAAGTTCCATTATCATTGTTATCGCTTGTTTTACAACAGGTGTCTGGGTTACGGATCCAAAGATCATTCAAGGTCAGGTCGTTCAATGTTATTCTAGCTCTTTCACCGCTAGACATATAGAGTGTGTGATTGATTGTTTACACTGTAGATTTTCATGCAGCTTTACTTGTAATATGAGTGAACTATATACCAACATTAAATTATCTATGCTAACCTGGCATAACCTCAAGAAACTAAACCTTCGATGCAATCTTCACTCTCCTTACCATCGTTTCTGCCTTCTTGGACTCTCTTGTAAGAACTGCATCAACCTAAATACTAGAAAATTATGCAAAAACTTTAACTAAAGCCAGAAGTATACATTAATGTTTTCACGTAACATTGATTTTCACTGTACAACCTTAAAATAATGGGTGGTGCCTATAATCGACAAGTGCAAAAAATCAAACCTCCCACTGTAGTTGAGCTGAATTAATATTTCAATCAGGTTCATAATCAGGAACTCGTGATTTTAAACACATTAACACCCATCATTTCCTCCCTTCAGAAGTAGTTGGGTAATGTACTGTGATGTAGTTACTGGTAATGATAAGGAAGTCAAATGCGTGGCAATTAATAACAAGACCCATCTCCATCCCCTGCCAGCCCAGTGTCAATGCTACTAATGATATGGTAGTTGCCAAAATTAGAGAGACCGGAGGCAGGTAGTCCCGCCCCGTCCTAATAATTTGTTGACAAAACATCCCCTATTGTAGCGCGTATTGTAAAAAAAAAAAGAAAAATGATACCAAACACGACAAGTATGTTTCCAAATAATGTTCATTTTAGATATGTTTATTAACTAATTCTGATCTATCCCTTGTTTGTCTCGAAATGTTAGACAATACCCCATCTTGAACCTTGTAAATGTCATAAGAGGGTGCTTTTATGGTTACAAATTATTTATCTTGCAGTGAATAAATTTATTTTTAATAAAGGTGATGATTGATAATTTAGTTAAATGTTTACTGTACATTTTCAACAAATAAAACAAATATTACGTCAGTTATCCAAAGGCAATAAAAATTATACCACAAAGCTTTGTTCGAATCATGAGTGTCAAAATAAACATTTATAATCATCAAAAATATTAGTTTGCTTATTTATTATTACCGATCAACATTTCCAGACAAATTACCTGGTAATCGGGATTTGTTTAGTAAAGCCACGACCGCACTGGCCGAACATTCGCGGCGAACTTGTTCGGCGAACACAAAAAATCAATAAACGTTTAAAACAAACAATTACTGACCATAAGATTTATATAATAAATACATTTCAACAAACAAATAACTTTTCGGCAGAAAACTGTTAGGTGAACGTGTTCGGCCAGTGCGGACACGGCTTAATCTAAAATATAAACGTTGTTTGCAAACATAATAATTGTGTCATCTTAATAGGTGAATTTACCTCAAGATTAGTGTTAAATACTTAAAGTGGTAGGTATTTTGGTTGCGGTGAAGCCAACCTAAGGCATACTTAATGCAAAAATAATTTTGTGCTATAGGATATAACAAAACATAATTGTGTCGTGTTTGGTATCGTTTTTCTTATTTTTATGTGAACTTTTCAAGTATATTAAAATTAATATGTTTTCCGACACACGTAAAATTATTAAAGAGAGCAATAGTGATGCCATTAGGTGACTCATCACTGAAACAGCTGCGCGAGGACTAGAATGACGGGGGAGCGACCCGGACCGGCCGCAGGTAGCCAGGGGCCCAGACGCCAAGTTCTGCTAGACACATTATAGATCATGTGATATACAGCAGTTATCGGATTTATTTTTCTTAGTCACTAATTTTTTAGGAAATGTTTTATCAAAATAAAAGCTAAATAAATTTTAGAATGTATCATATCTTTTATCAACCGATGCAAAGTAAACATCATGCCATGTTTCTTCCTCAACAATTGCTGGAAGTATTATATGTTTTCCGGGGAACATTTTCTAATTTCTTGCTTTACACGTAAATTAGTTTTTTTATAGTTCTGTTCACCGTTAGTTCTAAAAGTTGACCATCATGATCTGAAAGACCAGTTATTAGACCTTCTACTTTAATATTATTTTTGTCAATATTTTTTACTATAAAATTGTCAATAGCAGTTTCTGATTGTTCAGTTACTCTTGTGGGAAAATCTACAAGGTAACTCATATTTCGACTCTTTAATGCTTCTTCAAATAACCCATTACTATAACCAATTAAAATTGCATTTCCTTCAATAGTTCATCACTTAAAGAACATGGCACTGATACCCGCTTTAACTCAAAGCCCCTTCCCAACAACATCATTACTCCTCCTTTCAATGTATTTTTTCTCGAAAAATTTGCCCTATTATGTAATTATTAATATTTACACAATCTTTTTCTTCTTATTTTAAATCATGTTCAGTTAATATTATAATTTGTGGTCTGATTTCATCTAAGATAATTTCTAAAGCACTGATTCATGATGAAAGGTGCTGAATATTTTGGTGAAATATTTTGGTTTTTAATTTACTGTTGTTTAAGTTAGGCCTAATTATGTGATCAGAGTTGTTGTGAGAATGGTAGAGTTTAAAGGTAAAACACGTGTCTAGGGCATTTGTACATCAAGACTACCATAAGATGAACTTAAAATTACATAAGGAGCACTATCAACTTCACTATCACTGCTCCACTTTAGCGGTTCATTGTATGTGAAGTCACTGGGCACCACTAAAAAAACTTTGGAGAACTTTGGTGGTGATGTTGAGACTGGGCTCAGTAGTTGCTCGCCCGGTGTTGGAAAGGTTGACTCCGTTGATACCTGCTGCTCCTGCTGTCAGTCATCTGTCGATTGTGGTTGGTCAATTTGGAAGGTGGTGTGGGTTTTGTTGCCAATATGCTTCCGCTGATGCTGTTCTTTACCTGGTTGTAGGAGTTTGCCTTGGATATAATAAGTTGCCTCATTTGCTGCAAAAATGTCTTGTGAGGTACACCATTTCTTAACATTCTTAAGGCCTTTTGTGGTTAATCCAAATTGTGATGGGGGCTTGGGTTATTTGTTGAAATTTAACTATATCTGATATGAAAAGATTCAAATTTATTTTATCTCGGTTCAACCAATCGGGGAACATATTAAATGTTAAATTTTTTTTCAAGAAAGTATCAGTTAGATGTTGGAAAGCTATTTTATAGTCACGTGTTACCATTTATAGTGGTATTTATTTTATAGTGGTTTACCATTGTTTGTGTTTTTTGTTATCAAAATAAATACAGAAGGTCCATTGTGATCTTCCTGTAGTGCTAGATAGTCAGATAGACACTGTGATATTACTGGCCGGCCAAAAATCTTCATAAATATCACGGCTACTCCAGCGCTCATACGACGAGGATCAGTGAAGTCTGCTGATATGCTATTTGCCAGTCCAACTTTATTGTCATTTTTATGCTTATCAATTACTTTTGCCATATGTGAGGGAGTTATATTTATTTTTGCATCTCTGATACTTATCTGTCATTCCTTGTTGACAGAAAGCTGTGAATCCTTGTCTTCAAAGGTTACGTCATGTTCAGTGCTTAGGTCTAGTTTATTTAATGAATCTTTTAACATGTAACACAACTTCTTTTTACCACGATAATTTAAGTGTAGACCGTGTTGAGTAAAGTGAAATCTACTAAGTTCTTCCATATCAATTACATTTATTTTTCTAATCCTTAGCACATGGTCTTTAATGTAATTGTTTACTTTGTCTATTTCTTTGTGGAGTAAGTTATCAGGATTTAAGTCTTAGTGATGGGGTATTTTAGTTTAAATTACAGTTTTATTTTTACTGAGAAGTTGTAAGTCTTTTTCCAAGTTTTCATAGATGTTTGAAGTAGTCTTTTTACTGACCTCATTTGTCCCCGCAATTAACACCAGATCTTGCAGCTTGTCTATAAACTTGCTGAGTTGTTGCGCCAGGCATCACCAAACCACTCAATCTGATCTTGCCTTTGCTGCAGGTATTCATTAATTCTGGAACCCCTCTTCCATGGCTGTCTGAGTAAAACTCAACTTCCCTTGAATAAATTTCAACTATCCAATTTTTTGGATTCTCCTAAGGATTTAGGACTTTCACGGATATCAGTTGTTCCACATTCTAACTATCATCTCATATTACAATTGTATTGTTATCAAGTAAAAAAAACTCATCAACAGAAAACCGACAAGTGTTATAAATTCTCGGTTATAGTTCTTTTTTTTCTTCATAAAAACCCGATAAAACCGACAACAGACTTTATCAACCGACCCATCCCTAGTTTGTTGTCATTATTTTGTAATCTATTCATTAAATAATTAACATGATTTTAAAAGGAAATAAGTAGTTACGATTGCGAATCCATTAACACAGGAAGCGCTAATGTAGTTCCTTCTTTTATCTGGACTTTATACAAACCGTGAAGAGTGGAGGTTCGTTACAACGATTACCTTACATTAAAAATGTGTTACAAGATTATGTAGAGTAAATTATCGTATGAAAAGAATAAATATATTTCCATTTCCTCAAATTAATACACTTTAAATCAGAAAGATGGGCCTAATTTTTTGTAAACTGACTAAATCCCGCCCCTAAAATTTTGCTGCTATAGGCTAAAGCCTTATCAGTCTATTTAAAAAATACAGCCCTGAAGGAACCAATCACAATGAAGCAGCCAGGTGAACCGCGCGGTAAGCATCCATGTAAATCAAATGAGTTTGATTTTTAAAAGCATCGCTGTAGACCTCCTGAATGGCATTGCGATGCACCTCCACCGCGACTTAACTGTTATGATACGCCTGGTTAACTACAATGTTTGTTTTTTATTTACATGGATGTCAACTGCGACCTACACCTCCACCTCGACCCACCTGTACTGTTCGTACCCTTACTGTTATAATAGGAAATTCTAGCAAAACAGAAAGATGTCCCAGTTATAAAGTAACTTTAAAATAATTAGGTCCGGATCAAGTGGATTTTTTGTTGAATCCAGTTAATCAGGTTGAAGTTTTTTTATTTCTGGTTGAAGTTTTCGATCAGGTGGCGATCTCTAGTTTTTTATAAAAGCCTATGGATTACTTTGAAGTATTTTTGTTGAAAACAGTCAATGGAGTATTTATTGGTTAAAGTAGTACCTAAATAATTTTTGTGTTTGATTATCTGAGCAAATTGATTATAAGTACCTTGATTCCAATTAGTTTGGATACTCAACTCTCTACTGTATTAGGATATGTCAGGCACAATATGGTGGACCGATGAACATATACATGAGATAGTATTCATTGTGACCCTGGATTGGAATATATTAATAATGAAATAAAATTACCTTGTCCAATCATTGGTTATCAAAAGTCGACATGTTTCGTTCCTTAGAACTTCATCAGGTCCATAGTATGCAACTACCACATATTCCAATGTATTATTACATTGTGGTTTGTCAAATGATTCAATAAAAAGTTGTCCCAGTCATTTAAGCTAAAAGTTGTCATAATAATAAAATTAATAAAACTGATTAAAATTGTACTTGGGCTGGCCAGCACCTCACTCTTATCACAAGCTAGATAATACTGATTCATTGAAGGTGTTGTCTTCTTCTTCTTATATTATTATTTTCTCCAATGCCATCTATGTTGATGTTCTTCCTACTTTTACTTTAAACTTCTTTGCATTTTTGTTTGTCTATGTATGTATCAAAAATAATATTTCATTTAAAAGAAGTTTGATCATTGAGGATGTTGTTGGGATCGGTCTTTTTTGCTTTGTAGATGGTGAATTCTTCTTTTACATCAAGCTTAAAGCTTTTTGGTAAAACCTCAATTATTTCCATGTTCTTCTCGACTGATGTATAGCTATGGCCTTCTGATATTAAATGTTCTGTGTATAAGGATTGTTGATAGTAAAATTAAATAAAATTACCAGTGATTGGACAAGGTAATTTTATTTCATTATTAATATACATGAGAAGCTACTTACTTCTCTGGATTCTCTAGAGCCTTGCCAATGTAGGTGAGCTCTTTCTTGAGTAGGAAGCCCACCGCCCTCTGTTCATAACCTTCTCCCACCATGAAACTGTGGGCTCGGTGGGTTGTTGCAAACGCATCTTTCATGTACATGTCTCCCAGCTTACGCAAGGGGTTCCCTGAACGCTTTAACTTGCTCTGGTGTCGCCTTGATCTGGAGGGATGAATACCTTATTTTAAACCATCAAATTTACTACAGGGGTATTTTTGATAATTTATAATGTGATTTTATGATCATATTTTATGATAATCTGATGTACCTTTTTTCTTGTTGAAGTTTTCAAAGTGTGGTATCATTAAAATAATGTTACTTTTATTTAATCTGTTTAACCATTTTTATATTTATTTATTTATTATATTTATTTTAGCTATTTTGTATGATAATGAATTAAACAAATCAAATTGACTTGAAGGTTAAATAAATATAGGTTAACAAACGATCTTCATTAGAAATAAATAAAGTCTCTTTTTCTAGCAACGGTTAAAAGCAATATTTTAGAGTGATTTTTATAATAGAATACCAAAGTAGATCGAACACTTTTCTCAACTGAAATGAGCTATATTAATAAAATGTTAGGGGTTTTAATTTTGTTATAAAAAATTTAATAGTCTGGCATACATGGGATAGGCCTTAAAATGGACCATTTAAATAGGATTTTGGTGTTTGAATTTAAGCATACAATGACTAATACTTTAGGAAAGCTGGCAACTCCAAAAATTTTGACCTAAATCCGCCCTTCCAAGGTAAGCCGGTTAAAGTGGAGGCCGGTTAAGAGGGAGCCTACTGTATGTGGAGTTTAGTGGTGATGGATAACTAAAACAAAAAGAAACACTTTTTCACTAAAAAACATGGTTTGATTGACAGTGTGGTGAAATACATGATGGATGTGGATTGTTCTATATATTTGAACAACATCAAAATACATAAGCAGACCACAATTACCGGTAAAGACTCTAAAAAAAAAAAAAAAAAAAAAAAAAAAAAAAAAAAAAAAAAAAAACAGCAGTCTTACTAATAACGAATTACAAAATTCAGATCAAATGTAACTTTTTGACTTTGTAATTTACAGAATATTATTACAGTAGGAGTACTGTAGTAACTTTATATTTTGTATATGCCTAGACTTCAATTTTGTGCCGCAAGGCTTCAAAGATTTTTACATATTTACTGTATCGTTTGCCCTTAAATTTCTTTACCTGTGTGTGTAGGGTGCTGGATTTCTCAAATAAGCTTTGTTTCCAATTAAATGACTTTTACTGTACATTTGTGTTTTAATATGGCTCAACCTGACCAGGATGGTTTGTGAACCTCGATGTAGTGAAATTTCAGCTAACTTTACCTCAATATAACACACCTCAGTGTAATGTAAAGTATTTGTTCAAAATGTAAATCATAATTCTAGTTAGTTAGTACAGAGACCCAGACAACGACAAAGCAAATCACATTTCATAAAAATTAGGTATACAGTTGCTGTGAATGAATATGGCGGATTACCGCGAACTGTATTAGTAGTGGCACGTGATAAAATGCGCCACGATATAAGTTCAATACCTTCATTCCCACAAGAATGAAATTAGAAACTTGTTAACACTGCACCACGCCGCCATTATGGTCACCCGTGGGGACAAATAATGGTGACGACATCATCTGCAAATCAAACTAAGGGGCGTGGTCAGAAAATTAAATGATTGGCTAATATGATGTCTCATGGGGATGACAGGATTTTACAGAAGGGGAAGCGAGAACCGAGCAACCAAAAAGTATGGGGAGGCAAGAACCGAGCAACCAAAAAGTAAAGGGACGGAACTTTAGTCTTAAGGAAGTTAGGATTGGAGAGGATCAACCTACGGGATGAGGTAGTAAGCCACCTCCAGTGTCCGAACCGCCTATCACCAAGACTCCAACTTCTATCACTTTGAAAACAAAGACTTCACTCACTCCAGACAACAAACATTTCAAACCTTCAACAAAGAAGTTCAAACACGGAGGTCAAATCCCATCGTATCTTCAGAAACAAAAAATCATCCTGCTCTCCCTCCCGAATTCGACTGCATCCCACTGAACAACACGGACTTCGGGGACCAAGAGGACATCATCAGACAACCTGGAGGACAATCCAGGAGCAGAGGCGAATAGTCAACACCGCATCCACGGACCAGGGTTGCAGCCGTACGACCACACCAGGGGGTCCATCTTCGAGACCACCGTCCGGGAACATCATCCCCTGGTGGACAACGCCGCCATGCCCAGGAAAACATCCCCGGGTGAACAGGGTATGTGCTCTCCAAAGATTTTTCAAAAGGTCCAAGACAAATTCAACCAAAGTCAACAGTTTAACAAAATTTCAATTTCGATATTATTCTAATTGTTGCTAATAATAAAGTGAACAAGAGGATATAATCAAGGTTTAATTGAACTTAATAAATAAAACAATATTTAAGATTAGAACATAGTGAGAAACAGCTAGCGGAATATTTGTAAATATTTCTTTTAAATAGATAGCCTACATTAATTCTTGTGCAGATTATTTTATTATTAACACTAGGTCTTTGTTTCTGTTATTATCTGACTTAAGTAAATGTGTCTCAGTACAGACCCTTACTGGTTTTGCGGTCCAAAATATTTTAATGACATTATTTTTTTTGGGAACCTTATCAGTAGAATTAAATTAATTTATTCAATAGTTATAGTTAATTAATGATTTTCAGGCGAACGGTTGTAAATATAATCTAAGTGCTAGCAATGATTTAACTAAAATGATTCTAAACTAAATAGATTATTTAAAATGTAAATATAATTATAAATATTGTAGGGGTGGGCGAGTACTCGAGTTTTCGAGTATCTGTCGAGTATTTTTTGATACTCGAAGCTCAGTGAGTACTTGTGACTACTCGTTAAAGTCGAGTCGAGTAGTTATTAAATTAAAATATAGCATTTCTGAAATGTTTTTGTATTTATTTAAACCCCATTTCTTTAAATTGTAAAATGTTTTTATTGTGAAAGTGATACATATTAAGACCAAAGAAAGTTTGATGTGAAGACGATGAAAATGCTTCTAACGGTGCTTCTCAGACAGCGACAGCACTCTACTGCTGACTGAACTCTTTGTCAGTCTTGTCATGCGAGTGAGCGCACGGTTAGTGGTAGAGTCACCATTGCTACTGATTAATAAAATGATTAATTTGTAGACCTTCATAACACTGGGGAAAAAAATTAATAGTCAATTATAATTTGACATCTAATTGCATCAAAACAATGATTTAAAACTGATTCAAATAACTTTAGACAAAATAAAGAGCTGTGTTGACATTAGCAGTAAGAATACTACGGCAGACAGAAGAGTAGGTACAAGAGAACAATCAGGTTTACCAATGGCTAACCTCAAATTGCCAGAGTAATACCATTGACTTTAGATACTAAATCAATAGTATCAATAGTCAATGGTAATACAATTTTATAGTTATATGTTATTTTTCTAATCCATCATTCACAAAAATACATGTTTATTAATTGATAATAAACATATTTTTCTCTCAAATTGCTTTGATTTTAAGACAGACATTGAATTTATTGTTCTTTGTGAATTTTTAAGTCCTAACAAACAGGCTTCATGGCTGTTCACTAAAGCTAGCCTTTACTCAGTTAAGAGACATTCTGCCACTAGCAGACGGCGAGGGAATTAGGTGAATTCCAAAACAGTGAAAATTATATGTACATAGCTTGAGTATTTCGGAGAAGTGAAAATAATTCCTAAACAAAATTAGTGAAGATTTTCTTATCAACAAAGACAAAGGAAGTAGATAGAGTTGAAAATGACAATTTAAATCCACCAATTACATTTAGTGATTCTGATTCAGCTGTAGGATCCAGGTGTCTAGGCTAGGCTTCTGACTTAAAGTAGGCCTAATATGCCAAATACAAAAAACTGTGAATAGGGAAAATCTTTTATTTGGTAACATCTTAAAGTAAGTGAAACATATGAAAGTGAAAAGTTAAGTAAGTAACTGTAACTGGGGATTTTCTTTTTTTCATTTAATGATGGTTAGAGGCTATTTTTCAATCTTTTATTCTGTACATTCCTTAATCCCTTTTGTTACTAAACCAAGTTTTTAGCTTAAGTTTTTTTTAATAATCAGCGATTTAAAAACCAATATTTTTTCCTTCACACAGTTTTTAAGCAAATTAAACTTAGGACTAAAGTTATCTCTTTTAGACCTTGTAGGATAGGCTAGTTATTTTAGTTTAGTAGGCTAGTATTTTTTATATTTGAGTGTAGACTAGTTATTTTAAGGCAATTTTCAATATTTTTATGTTCACGTATTACTCGACTCGACTCGACTCGAAACTCGAGTATTCTACTTACTACTCGACTCGACTCGACTCGACTCGTTCCAAAAATGTGATACTCGCCCACCTCTAAAATATTGTCTTAATTGAATTTTCTGATGACGATTATTTCTATAAAAGTGCGACCTCATTGAAAGGCAAAAAGTGTAAAGACATTTGGTAATTAGAATCCAGTGAAACTACAATTTTGTGGTTTTGAACTATAACAAAGTACTCCAGTGCTTCTGTGAGATTTTGAATAATATTACATGTAATGAATCTATGAAGGGCAATCTTATTTATTAGGTTAAGTTCGTGGTGTATATTAAACATATGTTTTACTTACATTTGTGTTTGTTCAATCCCGGTCCTTAACCTCTTGCATTAAGCCAAGTGAGACAAGAATAGTTAGTTTACTTTTTATTTATTCATCGCTTTAATTCACAAATTAATTTTTGCTAGCCTAACCATCTTTACACGGGTGAACCAGTTTACATTAACGAAATACTTGATATAACGAATTTTCAATTCGGTCACTTGAGATTTGTTATCAAGGTTTGACTGGACAAGCATGACAATATTTGGTGAAACAAATACTGTTAACTTCCTTAACATCTTAATGTCGTTTTCAAAAGAAAAAATATGTAGACCAAATTTTCATTATCAGGGTTCAGATTTCCTGTTTCAGTAAGTGTTAGGCCTATCATTGCTTGGCAACACTGTAAACCATTCGTCCACTGACCTGAAAGCCTTTGATGGCCGTTAATATTTCTGCTCTCTGCTCAGGTCCAATGTTCCCCTTCTCCAGCTTATCTATTAGCTGCTTCTGGTGATGGAGGAGCTCCTCTATCAGCTCGTGTTTTTGCTTACACAGATGCTGTTTTTGCTTTAAAGCCTCCTAGAAACAGAAACACAAGTAAGTATTTTGAAGTCATATAAGAGAATAATACTTGATCAATGTATTTATACAGACCTAAAAATAATTTTCAGCTAATTTAGATTATATCTTGAGCTAGTTTTTGGACAGCAAAATAAGGTATGTATGTTTTTAATAGGGATGGGTCGGTTTTTAAAGGCGGTTGTCAGTTTTATAGTTTTTTTACAAAATAACCGATAACCGAAAATTGATAACACGTCGGTTTTCGGTTAATTACTTTTTACTAACGAAAGATAAGAAGTTCAACAGAAATCAATTATAAAGGAGAGGATGTCCACGGTTCTAGGAAGATAGCAATACAATTGTTATTTAAATAATTTTTATTTTGGGCTTCACTCACCTTAATGACTTTCCGGGACTCGTCAATTGTTGAAAAAAAACACACACACACACAAAAACACGACATAAAACACAAACACTGTTTATCGTCCCAATGTTTCGCGGAACCGAAAATACAAAAAAAGTCCTGCTTCCTCAGGGCTTGTCTTGACTTAACTTTTCCCGCACGAGGGCCGATCGCCTAACCACGATTGACGGTTGCGAAACAGCTGGTCCTGCGGGGGAGGGGGTCCTAATCACCTCTGCTGATAAGCCGATTGTTTTTGTGCCAGCCCTGTGGTTCTTTCTTAACCAAAACATCCAAATTATTTTGATTTTTCAATTTTAATAAATTTTTTGGATGTTTTGGTTGAGAAACAACCACAGGGCTGGCACATAAGCATTTATAGGAAACCAACAGCTACCGGACATTATTTACATTTCAATTAGAACCATCCCGCTCATGTAAAAACGGGTCTCGCCATAGGCTTAACCACTCGGGCAAAATTCGTATGCAGCTCTGAAGAAATTTTTGATTCCAAACTTAGAACAAATAAAATTACATTTGAAAAATAGTGGCTACCCTCCCTCCATCTTCAATAAGGTGCTGAAAGCGGTGAACAATATAAATATTATGGAAGTCACAGAAAAGTAAAGCCTGTAACAACAATATGCGTTCTGTATATAAAAAATGTATCCGAGAAAATAAGGAGAATAAATTCAAAACATAATATTCGAACAGTTTTTAAATGGAGTGACACAATCCGTAGCTGTTTAACTAAAGTGAAACCTGTGAATGAAAGTCAAACTGCAAAGAATGTTGTTTATCAGATTCCTTGCTCATGCAGCCGGAATTACGTAGGCCAAACCTCAAGACCCACAACAGTTAGGATTAAGGAACACATGAAAAAAGTTAAAAATAAAGAAAATTATGGCTCTCGTATTTGTGATTATATTCATTTAATGAGGTGGGACGAGTGTAATTTTATTTAAAGAGCCTGACTAGAGGAGGAGGAACATAGCAGAGTCGATGTTTATGGAGGATGAAAGGGAGCCACTGTCTCGACTATTAGTAGACATTCATCCTGTTTACCAAAGTATTATTGGAAATTAACTAAAACAGTTAAGCGATAAGGCCCGGAAGGTGGATGGCTTATCAGCACAGGTGATTAGGACCCCCTCCCCCGCAGGACCAGCTGTTTCGCAACCGTCAATCGTGGTTAGGCGATTGGCCCGCGTGCGGGAAAAGTTAAGTCAAGACAAGCCCTGAGGAAGTGGGGCATTTTTTGTATTTTCGGTCCTGCGAAACGTCACCTGCAACTTCGGGATGATAAACAGTGTTTGTGTTCTATGTTGTGTTTTTTGTGTGTGTTTTTCAACAATTGACGAAACAGTGACAACAGTCCTGGAAAGTCATCAAGGTGAGTAAAGCCCGAAAAAAAATTTTAATTGGAACAACCTCACCTGTAATCATGTCATTCGGAAACAGAATAATACAATTGTAATATGAGACGATAGATAGAATGCGGTACACCTGCCGATAAGAGCTCTATTGTTTGGCATCAAGCGACGATTGGCGGCCCGCGATCGCTTATCTGATTATCGTCCTTATCAGTTCAATAGTACATTATATTGGGTTTATGATCTAATTGTCGTACAGAAACAAAATATAGCTAATTTTTTTGTCTGATTTTAACGTATTGAATAAAACTTAAATAAAAGTTGTACGACCTACCTATGGTTCAACGGTATAGGTGAATTAATGTTGTTTTTATGTTGTTTTCAATATTGAACTAAAAAATACTACAACATTCCTTATTTTTTTATAAATACCGTATACATTTTTTAGTTATAGAAATCAAATTATTATTTTACTGAATTAAAAGAATTAAAACCAAAAATAATAATCTTAACTAAATGAGTTTTTATAACACTTAAGAGACATGGAATAACAAAACATTTCTTAAGCCATAATTTGAAGGTGTTTCTAAACTTTTTAAATGGTAGGATTTTATTCAATACTCCCACATACTTAATCAATTCCTACCAAAATAAAATAGCCAAATTTTTTATTAATTTTTGTTTAAAATTGAAAATTTGTCCACTAAAATAGTTGTATTGATTTTTGACTACTTTTAAATAAAATGTAAGGATAGTTATATAGTAGGAAAAACATTTATATTTTCTTGCAATGACTATTTTGAACTGAAGACTATTTAACTGGTTTTATTTAAAAAGCATAAAGTGTAAAAGGCAGACAATAGGCATCAGCCTGATTTTAGATGCTAACTTCGAGTTGATTCATGTTTACATCTAAAATATACCGAAAAACCAACAACCGGTGAAAGTGAAAAACCGAACCGATAAATTTGGCAATCGACACATCACTAGTTTTGAAATATTACTGTTGTTCCTAAAAATTACTGTCGACATACTGTATTTAGACATGAAGATGTGGTTTGTTTAAAATAAGAACAAAAAAGTCCAAATCATCTTCATTTTTACACCTACGGGATCTATGGTTTTCAAATAATTTATTAATGATTTTGGAAGGTTCAAAGCTGAATTCAACTACTTAATACTAGGTTACTTTACCTTGGTCATCAGCTTTATAATGTCCGTGGTGGATTATTATACAACTGATGTCAAAGGTATACTAACAGAGTATAAAATATAAGTATTCAAAATATCATACAACACAGACTATAGTAAATTTCTAAATTATTTTAATTTCACTGAAAAACTCCAACCTTCCAGCTGAACTTATGGAAGAAAAATCTATAGCTTGGATGATAATTACATCAATATTGAACAGAAAAAGATTACTAAATCACACACCCTTGCTATATTACTTATTTAGATACACATTGTGAGGTGGACAGCGAAAAGGACTTCTTGTTGGCAATTTTTTTATTAATATTTCAAGTTTAGGATCAAAAAGAAGAACAGAGAAACAACTTTGCTATTGGTTTACTTGTACAGATCTGATTGTGAAGCAGCAAAAAGTATAATTTCTTTTCTTATTTCTATTAGTTCGCCATCGTAGTTCTTTTGGTTACTGCAGGAGTTCAGTAAAGACAAGTTTTTAAGTAATGTGAAGTGGATTTGTGTGTTTAAAAAAGTACCCTCTTTTTGGACTCTACAGGCAATCTGAGATCCCTTTCCAAGTATCCTTTGCAATATTAATTTCTGCCTCACAATTAAAAAGTTTTTACAATTCGTATAACAGAAGTATTTACAGTTAGCTTCCATCTCTTTTTCGTAGTAGAACAATTGTTATTTTCAACAAATACTTTTCGATTAAAAATTGGCTCTGAGTTTTTGTTTACCTGTCTTTTCACTTCCATCTTCTTCTTCATAGAGTTTCTCGCAACTTGGATATCTTGGGAGTTATTAAATGTTGTTTGGACGATCTGAAAATATTAGTATCTATTATATCAAACATATCTACAGATAAAAAAAAATACTAAAACTTATAGAAAAACATCCATATGGTTACTCCTACAGAGTGTCCCAAACCATTGACTCAAACTTCACCAAATTATTCCTAAGGTTGAAACAAACCAAATTCATTGTGCAATGTAGTCATATCGTCCATAGTGTTTTTATTAGGAAAAATATTCATTATCCTTGTTATTAGTAAATCAAATTGAAACTTGGCATGGTGGTGTATGCTTTTTATTTACATTTTAACTGTTAATTTCAAATTTATATCTTTTCTAACTTCAAAATGGCGGTAATTACAAATTTTCAAAATGAAATATTTCAAATATGGTAAATTTTACAAAATTGCAATTACATACAAAGTTTCCAAATTTAATTATATAAACAACAATGCCAAGATTTGAAACAGTAGGCAGAAAATTATCAAGCAAATAAGAACTTTCTTGGAGAAGAATTTTAATTTTCAATAATTGGCTTAAATTAAGAGTGTTTCTGTCACAAAATATCTCATTTACTAGGTTCCTTGCTGTCCAATGTTTGTAATCTTAGGTTTGTTGTTAAAATAATTAAATTGTACAGCTTCTGGTAATTTTTTTATGTTCATCATTTTTGAGATATTTAATAAAAAAAGAAAAAAAATTACCACAAAAATGCTAACAATAGCATTTATATTTTTTTATACATTTTTTTCAATTTGATATTTAATTTTACTGAAAAGCTCCTCCCTTCCAGCTGAACTCGTGGAAGAAAAATGTATTGCTTGGATGCGAATTGCATCAATGCATTGAACGGAAAAAGATTACTAAATCACACACCCTTACTATATTACTTATTTAGATACACATTGTGAGGTGGACAGCGAAAAGGACTTCCTGTTGGCAATTTTTTTATTAATATTTCAAGTTCAGGAAAACAGAGAAAAACAGAGAAACAACTGTGATATTGGCTTACTTGTACAGATCTGATTGTGAAGCAGCAAAAAGTATAATTACTTTTCTTAATAGAAACCCATCGTAGTTCTTTTGGTTACTGCAGGAGTTCAGTAAAGACAAGTTTTTAAGTAATGTGAAGTAGATTTGTGTGTTTTAAAAAAGTAAATTCTTTTCGGACTCTACAGGCAATCTGAGATCCCTTTTCCTACTCTCCTTTACAAATTATTTTGAGAGTTTCAGCCAAATGTGAACCAGTCTTTCACAATCAATTGTATATGAAGTATATGAATATGCAAAAAATTGAAAATAGATATATTGTCCCAGATGACTTAACGGGTTGTGCTGAAAAATTTACTTTGCCAACAAAAGGTCCCTTCTTGCTTTCTGCCAATTTTTTTTTTTAAGAGGTTGGCGGACCTCTTTTTGCCTTACTTTGCCCCGTCCACATAGACTATTGATCTGTGCATGGATCGTATTAGACAAAGTAAGGGGGTGAGCCGCTACAGTTCAAGGTGAAAGGTACTGATAAAAGTCACTGGCAGAACGCGGATTCGAACCCACAACATCGCTTCCATGGTCCCGAAGTCCAGCTCGCTAACCACTACGTCACTGACTCACCCAATTACAAAGTATTTACAGTTAGTATTACAGTAGGATTTACAGTTAGCGTCCATACCTTTTTCTTAGAACAACTATAACATTGTTTTTTTCTACAAATACTTTTCGATTAAAGAGTTTTTGTATACCCGTCTTTTCACTTCCATCTTCTTCTTTATAGAGTTTCTCGCAACTTGGATTTCTTGAGAGTTATTCAATGTTGTTTGGACGATCTGAAAATATTATTATCTATTATATCAAACACATCTACGGATTAAAAAATTATTTTAACTGATAATTTAAAAATTATATCTTTTCCAAATGGTGGTACAGTACACTCTCGTTCATCTGAACTAATGTGGCGGACGGCCATTTCGGATGTCAAAAAATTTCGATGAAGCGGAGTCCGTCGTGAGTCATCATTTCCGCCCGTACGGTGACCTATAGTGATTGTATTCACTCTTGTTTTTAAGATAAAACAAGAAATTTTATGAAAATAAGGCACTCAAACTTTGAACATGGTAACAATGAACCTATAGGAATAAAAACAACGCAGGAAATAAAGATCCAAAATCTTTATTCTCATATTCCATATTCATATTCCACTCAAATTACAGCAGTCAACTGACTTCCACGCAGTAACACAGGTGCAGTCATGACGCGAGACAGACCGAATGACAGTTTGGGAAGCGGTCGAAGCGGATGTTCACTTCCAGCCCCCTCCCTCTTTCTATTTTTGTGTGAATACTCCACGGCCTCGTAAATCACATCGATGGGTACTGATTATGGAAAACGACTGATGACGTTTGATGCAAAATGTGATACTTCACTGTTGTGCGGGTAGAACGAATGGAAACTGAAGGCGCTAAAACGGAAAAATTATTTATGCCGTAAGAAAAAAAGTTAATAATATCCAGATTTTCAGTTCCGATGAAGCGGAGTTCCGATGTCGCCAAGTCCGATGAACGAGAGTGTACTGTAATTACAAATTTTTAAAATGAAATATCTCAAATATGATAAATTTTACAAAATTGTGATAAAATACCAAGTTTAAAATTTTAATTATATAAACAACAATACCAAGATTTGAAACAGTAGGCAGCAAATTATCTAGCAAATGAGAATTTTCTTGCAGAAGAATTTTAATTTTCAATAACTGGCTTAAATTAAGAGTCTTTCTGTCACAAAATATCTCATTTAGTAGGTTACTTGATGTCCAATGTTTGTAATCTTAGTTTTGTTGTTTAAATAGTTAAATTGTACAATTAAATTGAGATAATTAATTAAAAAAATTAAATTATCACCAAAAATGTTAATAATAGCATTTATATATTTTTTCATACATGATTTTTTTCAATTTGATATTTAATTTTACTGAAAAATTCCTCCCTTCCAGCAGAACTCGCGGAAGAAAAATGTATTGCTTGGATGAGAATTGCATCAATGCACTGAACAGAAAAAGATTACTAAATCACACACCCTTACTATATTACTCATTTAGATACACATTGTGAGGTGGACAGCGAAAAAGACTTCTTGTTGGCAATTTTTTTATTAATATTTCATGTTTAGGATCAAAGAGAAAAACAGAGAAACAACTGTGCTATTGGCTTACTTGTACAGATCTGATTGTGAAGCAGCAAAAAGTATAATTTCTTTTCTTATTTCTATTAGTTCGCCATCGTAGTTCTTTTGGTTACTGCAGGAGTTCAGTAAAGACAAGTTTTTAAGCAATGTGAAGTGGATTTGTGTGTTTTAAAAACGTACCTTCTTTTCGGACTCTACAGGCAATCTGAGATCCCTTTTCCTAAACTCATTTACGAATTATTTTGAGAGTTTCAGCCGAATGTGAACGAGTCTTTCACAATCGATTGTGTATGAAGTATATGAATATGCAAACAACCGAAAATAGATATTTTTGACCCAGATGACTTAACCGGTTGAACTGAAAAATTTACTTTGCCAACAAAAGGTCCCTCCTTGCTTTCTGACTCACAATTACAAAGTATTTACAGTTAGTATTATAATAGTATTTACAATTAGTATTACAGTGGTATTTACAGTTAGCGTCTATAAATTTTTCTAAGAACAATTATAACATTGTTATTTTCTACAAATAATATTTTGATTAAAATTCGGCTATGAGTTTTTGTATACCTGTCTTTTCACTTCCATCTTCTTCTTTATAGTGTTTCTCGCATCTTGGATTTCTTGGGAGTTGTTAAATGTTGTTTGGACGATCTGGAAATATTAGTTTCTATTATATCAAACATATCTACAAATGTAAAAATTATACTAAAACTTGTAGAAAAACATCCATATGGTTACTCCTACAGAGTGTCCCAAAACGATTGACACAAACTTCACCAAATTATTCCTAAGATTAAAACAAACCAAATTCATTATGCAATGTAGTCCTATCTTCCACAGTGTTTTTATTAGAAAAAATATTCATTATCCGTGTTATTTGTAAAAATATGAAATTAAAAAAAAAATGTATGAAAAAATATATACATATGTTATTCTTAGCATTGTTGGTGATAATTTAAATAAAAAAATATCTCAAAAATGATGAACATAAAAGAAATAAATTTCCAAAAAGTTGTAAAATTTAATTATTTAAGCATCACACCTAAGATTACAAACATTGGACAGCAAGTAACCTAGTAAATGAGATATTTTGTGATATAAACACTGTTAATTTAAGCCAATTATTGAAAATTAAAATTCTTCTGTAAGAAAGTTCTCATTTGCTAGATAATTTGCTGTCCACTGTTTCAACTCTTGGTATATATAATTAAATTTTGAAACTTTGTATTTTATGGCAATTTTGTAAAATTTACCATATTTGAGATTTTTAAATTTTGAAAATTTGTAAGTACCGCCATTTTGAAGTTAGAAAAGATATAATTTTGAAATTTATCAGTTAAAATGTAAATAAATAGCATACACCACCATGCCAAGTTTGAATTTGACATCTACAACAATAACAAAGATAATGAATACCGTATAATCCCGCTAATTTGAACTAATTGAAACTGGGTTCTGTTCGGTTTAGAGAATTTTCTGATTAGGAGGATATAACATATATACTAAAACTTAGTTTTAGTAAAGCCTGATTTGCATATATATATGACAGAAATGTTTTTACTACAGTAGTTAGTAATACATCAATTGCTTCTATTTCAAAGAACACTTAGTTTAGAGAATATATTGTTGACTTTCTTGTATTATATTAATAATTTTTAACCGTACAAGCACTTTACATTTCACCGATAAAGCACCGAAATTTATAGAGGGAACATCTGATGATGCAAGCTCTATGGTATTGCTTGGCTTGTAAACAGGTGCAGTGATGGATCGGAAGGGGATGAGATTGATCCTTGATAAGAATACAAAGTTATAAAATAGAAACCCCCATGCACACTACCACATCTGTCAAAGTTTACCACATTTAAAATATGAGTCATTGCACTTTACATTGCGAGTAAACACTTACATTCGAGATTAGTTGAATTCCAATTTAGATTTTTGCATTTCATATTAGTTATGCTAGGGATGGACGGGATTACTTTTTTTTGTTCAGGACGGGAATTTTTATTTCCCATTCATATTCGGGATGAGATTGCTTGTCTTGAAGCAATCAGGAAATATTTGTTTAGACTTTCATCTGAGTGTTGTATGAAGACAAATTAATGTTAAATATCAACCGATTCTGTTTCCAAATTGTTCCACTTGTTTTTGTATGAGTTACAGTGAATGTCCTTTCGTTGAAAACATTTAAAACATCTAATTTTTATATTTGCAGTATACAATGAGATCAGGGAAAAGTATAAATTTTCTTGTAACCAAAGAAATTTAAATAAAATCACTAAATAATATACATATAAAGAAAAGAATGTTGTTCATGTCAAATTTTATACTAGTTTTGTTGAATGAAATATTAAACGTTTGGCACGACGAATAAAAATAAATATTATGTACATTAAAATGTAGATTAAAACAATTGGAATAACAACAACAAATTAAATAAGAAAAAGAAAAGATAAAACTACCTTTTCCATTTCATTTGGTTCCTGCTGGTCGGCAGAATGGGGTGGAGCATTTATTGATACTAGAGCTCCTAAGCGCTCTTTTGCCGAAGGGTGGTTTAGAGGTTTGACGTTCTCAAGTTCGTTCTGTAAGTTACAAATGATTAGGAAGGGGAGTCACAAAATGCAGCTGTTCAAACTACAAATATTGCCATGCATCAAACAGGAAAGTTTCATTCTCACACACCCTTCCTTATGGATGACTATATTTGTATTTGCTGAAAGAAGAGAATGGGAGGAGGTAAAGGGGAGGTAAAAGTAACCGATAGCTCAGCGGTAGAGCTCCAGAATCACAAGCCAGCGGCTTCTCGTTCAATTCCAGGTGACTATGTTACAGGCACAAACATGAATGGTCACATTTGGTATGTCTGTGTGACTAATTGCTGTAAAGCAACTTTGCTGTTATTTTGCCAAAAATGTGACGTAATTCCGGAGAAGGAAAAATAAATAACGTTTCGAGTGGCTTCCCAACTTCAGAAAAAAATCATCAGGATAACGCCATGGGTAATGCTCCGACGGAGCTAATATAATTCCAGGGGTCATTAAATTAATTGCTGATTAGAAATAATAACGATGCAATACCTATTAGAATTTGGAACAAAAACGCAGGGTTCAGAACCTAAACTAAACCTAAACGCAGGCCAACCCTAACTAGTAGAACGATCTCGTGCTGTTGGGTACGTTCATCCTCGCCCTTGGAAAAGGTGTAAGAATTTTGATTAAAGTTGAGATTCAAAAGGTTTAATTAATTAAGTCAATGTTCGGGAGTAGATAATCCCTTAGGCCTCACCCAAATATAAAAATATATTTGAGTTACATTAGAAAATCACCAGAGGATGCGGGCATGCTTGTCTGTCTAACGATGAAAACTGATAAACGATAAATAAACAAAATACGAATAACGTCTGGGAAGTGTTAGAGACTAAAATTATTAAATCAAGTTTAACTGGGAATCATGATGAAAATTATAAAAAAATTTGGTGAACGGTCGTTATGGACAAACTGTGACAGGTTAGCCGGCAACAATAAAACTAAAATAAACTACGGAGAAAACTAGATAAAATAGTACTAATAATTTAGAATGATTTTAGGAATTGAATTTAAGTTTGATAATTTAGAAAAACTGATATTAATAAGCATGGAAAAAGTAATATTCTAATCGAATAGACATACCGCGGGGAAGGCAAAATAACGTGTACGGAGTTCGATGTGCTGTTTTTCTCGAAGTCGGTCGAAGAATGTGACTTAACTCGGGAGAAGGGGGAAAATAAATAACGTTTCGAATGCCTCCCACCAAATAAGAAAATAAATCACCAAAATAAATGCCATGGATGTACTCAGAAGGAGTTAAAACAAATTCTAGGGGTCAGTTTCTAAACGAATAAATTATTTGCTGATTATATATAATTTTAAAGATGCAAATTAGGATTTAAAACAAAACGCAGGGCTCAGTACCCAACCATAACTATGAGAAAGAACTTGAGGTGTTGGGTATGCTCATCCTCATCCTCTAATAAGATTTTGGAATCTTGCCAGAGTTTTGGATGTAAAAGATTTAAATGTTTAATTGTTTATAGTTTGCGGATAAATCATTCCGTAGGCCTCATCCAAATATATGTCAAGTAATCAAGTTACGTCAGGCAATCACCAGACAATGCAGGCATGCGCGTCCCTCCAATGATGAAAACTGCTTAAAAAGAATAACAATGCAGAAAACAAAAATAATGGCTGTTTGGTGTTAGAAACTAAAATTAATAAATTGAGTACGAATTAGAATCATGACAAAAATTATTATAAAACTTTGTGAACGCTCGTTCCGGACAAACCGTGACAGGCAAGCCGGTGGAAAATTTATTTAAAATAAGGTATGGAGAAAACTAAATTAAATGGTTGCAATGGTCTGATAATATTGTAAAAACTGATTTTGATAAACACAGAAAAGAAACATAAATGAAAAATAATACCGTGACAGAATAAAACGTACCAGGGAGAAAGTAAACGATCGTGCATGGAGTTTGACATGCTATCCATCTCAAAGTCGGTCGAAGAAGAGAGCTATCTTTATATCACTGTACAGGCTTATTGAACCATAGAGATGGGCAGTAGAGTTTATATTTTTTTTTAATAGTGATTTTACCTAAAATTTCACATGAAACCACACAAGACTAATTCAACTCTCCAACTCAAAGTCTCTTCTAATTCCTAACTCAACTTGCTATGTATCAACTCAACTCAACTCAAAATCTCTTTATTTACAATATGTATATACATGATACATGAAAACAGCGTCAATGAGCTTAACCAAGAAAATATACAATAACTTAACTAAACCTACCCTTCATAAAATTCTTTGAAAGAATACAATGGTTTGTCTAATAAATAGCTTTGAACATTAATTTTAAATTTATTTACATTGGTTTCTTTTCATAAAGTGGCTGGTAAATTCATAAAAAAACTTTGCACCAACATGTGTTGGTTTCTTATTATAAAATTCAAATGTGTGATGATGGGTGTTGATGATATCCCGGTTTTGGGTGTTGTATGGGTGGAGCTTAGTACTTTCTTGTTGTAATTGGTTTGATTTAAGGAAAAGTAATACTGTGTCAAGAACATATCCTGATCACCTTAGGTGATCCTATTATTCCATTTGCTATTTAGAATTTATCAACACCCTCTTCTCTAGCCTGGAGAATGTTTTTCATCCAGAAAGAGTAACCAGCAAGGAACATCTGCCATTTCCAAAAACTTGGATCAGAATTTTCAGTCAGCAGTAAGCCTCATATTTTAAGACACCAGGTTTCAATAAGTAGTAGAATCAAAATGGAAGGGATTGCTAATTAAATTAAAAGTTTTCAGCCTAAGATAAAATACATCACAGTTGGAAGACAAGACTAAACTACTACCAACTAAATTGTAAACGATTAAGAGGGGAATAAAACTTAACTATAGCCTAAAACTATCTAAGTACTAGTGATGTGTCAAGACGGAAACTCGAATCTCGAAACCACCGAAACTTAAGAAAAGTTTTGGTTTCGAGGTTCGATCGCTGAGTTTTGAGAAACAAAACCCGAAACTGCTGGTATTTTAATGTCATTATTACTGTTTTTACAAAAGTAAGAAAATAACGACATTGATGAATAATTCTTAGGATATAAAAGCCCACTTATCATCGTCGTATCGAAATTACACAATACTTTTAAATTCTTTTAAAAGTTCAATGACACAGTCAGTGATCTCATGAATGGGGCTCTGAGGTCTTTTGGACGCTGGTGTGAAGAGGTATAGACCGAGGAACCTCAAAGATTATGGTATAGACCTCAAAAGATTGTGGTGGTTCCAGGGGCGGCTCGTGAGTTTTTTAGCGCCCGTGCAAAGACCAAATTTGCCGCCCCCATCGCTTTCCAACACCATGCTATCCCCGAACACACCCCCCCCCCCCCACCACACACCCGATCGCCAGACCCTGCTCTTTTTTTAGTAACACATGGTAAAATTGACACGTGCGAGCTTCGCCCCTAATTCACATGCAAGCTCGTAATATGTTGGAAAATATTTATTTTTAAATAATTAATTTCCAAGAGTCTCTTGGAATTAAGGCTCCAGTCTGAGCACGAACGACGTTACCGAATGCCGCCTCGCGGCCGTAGTGCTAGCTAGACGAGTTTTACGGGAATCGTGTTTAAAAATTAACTAATTATGATAGAGATTGACTCTTAGCTGTTTTATAAAAGTAGAAAGACGGATTTCGTCTTCTCTGGTTTTAGAATTTTGAAATAAAATTATTAATTCTATTATAACTGTCTAAAATCATCGGTTTTTTTCTAGTGGCAAATTTTAGACTTTATAGATGCAGAGGTTTACGGGGATCGTGTTTTAAAACTATCCAATTAAGATAATTTGCTCTTAACTTTTTCTAAAAGTAGAAAGACGAATCTCGTTTCCTCTGTTTTTAGAATGTTTAAATAAAATTTCTAATTTCATCTATAACCAACTGTCTAAAATCGTCCGTTTTTTCGATTTTTAACTGAAGTTTTCCATTAGTTTTGATGAAACTACCAAAGTGAGATTACCAAATTGTAAAAAAGGAAATTTAGCGCCGTTATTCTTCTTTAAAATGACACCTTATTTATAGCTCAAGGCTGGATGCATTTCGCAGAAGATAACAGGGTTCTAAAAAACCCCTGCATTTGCATCGAAAAAAATAGATTATTTTAGACAGTTATAGCTGAAAGTAGAAATTGTATTTGAAAAATTCTAAAACCAGAGCCAACGAGATCCTTTTTTTTTTTAATTTTAGGAAAAGTTAACAGCCAATCTATATCTTAGTTAGTCCTAAAACACGATCCCCGTAAACGTCGCTACTCGTAAACCCCGTTATACTTGCTACTAGAGAAAACAGACGATTTTAGACAGTTATAACTGAAATTAGAAATTTTATTAAAAAATTCTAAAGCTAGAGAAGACGAGATCCTTCTTTCTACTTTTAGAAAAAGTTAAGAGTCAATCTCTAACTTAATGAGTTAATTTTGAAACACGATTCCCGTGAACCTCTGCATCCATAAAACTCGCTTAGCGCTACGGCCGCCGGCCGCCAGGCGGCATTCGGGCTCAGGTATAGACCGGAGCGGTTATTTTCTTCGTCTTTCTTTTATGTTTTCGGTATTCTTCACCGCTAATCTTTTGAAATGTCAAATCAGAAATTTATATACAACACAGATTTTTTGTAACTAGAAAGACATAGTTGTACCATTGACTGTACACCTCACGGTACGGTACCACGTTCGGTATCATCGGACTTAAATTATTACATTAAAATTTCAAGAATGTTTAACAATTGGGAATTTCCAGACAAGAATATACCTGGAAAGACACTAGACAGACAGTGACAAAAGTTTTATCTGAGCAGGAACAATATACGGCCCGCCCGGCAACGACGATGTTCTCATACCAAGAATTTAATATTCAATAGTTGTGTAACAAAAATAAAAACTCGTTATCTGTAGCGATCAAGTAGTCTACAATCTTCAGTCTTTAATTTTTTATTTACTTTTTAACTCTTTATGAGACATTCCGGCTACTTAAAACCTCGGAAATAAAATAACTATGGTATGGTATAGAAATATTGTCTTTATCTATTTCCTCTCCTTGTAAAAATTAAGCTTATTACCAAAATGTATTCGTCACATACAAATTACTAAACGAACTCAACCATTCACCAAATAGGCTAAAACCAGGGCCTAAGTTGTAATTAAGTAATCAAGTCTTGTGGAAAGAGGCCAGTTTGGGAGGGGTCCCAATCAGGTCTCTTTTGACCAAGGGTTGGGTTTTGATGTCATAGAACTTTAAAAGCATGGTGTAGTTTATAGTTCTATGACGGATGTCGGCTGACGGAATATAGTGTGGCTGACGGAATGTCGGCGCCGGGATGTCAACCATGATCGCAGACCATAAAAAACTGTCATTCGTGCCGTACCATTCTTCCATTACTAGAATATTCATATTGAGAAGAGGATACCTACAAGCCTAAGAGGGCGGCACCGCAACTTTGGATGGGCGCTCGAGTGTTTCAGGGAGCGCTTCCTTGTATATACACGAGTTTAAAAATCATACAAACAAGGCCATTGGCCTGCTCTCTTGAATCATTAAAGATAAATAATTTAAGAAAAACTATTGATTTACATTATAAAAACTACCGTTCCCTTCTCTTTGTTTGATTTTTCAAGCACCTATCTTTCTCTGACCCCTCTTTCCGTCGCCCGGAGCGGCGCTTCACGCCGCCCCCCAAAATACGGCGCGCCTCTGGCGCCCCGTGCGGGCGCACGGGCCGCACGGGCCACGAGCCGCTACTGGGTGGTTCCTTTCATAAGGAGGAGGATCCTAAGAGGGATCGGCCCCTTAGTACTGCAAGGCTCTAATATAGAATTGCAGAACCAGGTGAAGCATCTGGGGGTAATTTTGGACCAGATGCTTCATTGGGGACCACAACTCCAATAGGTAATAGACTGAGTTAAGTGGTCACTTATTACATGCAGGCGATTGGTGGGGGGTGGGGGGGGGGGGAGGGTATGGGGAATAAAGCCAAAACTTATGCACTGGCTTTCCATCTCTGTGGCCAGACCTGCCATTTCCTATGGTTCGCTTGTATGGTGGCCCAAGATGAACTCGGGGACAGCGATGAGGGGATTGGCGGGAGTTCAAAGACTCGAATGTCTCCTCATCACAGGAGCCCTGAGTGCCCGTCCTGGGGCTTCCCTGGATTGTCTTCTCAACTTGTTGCATATTGATCCTTTCATCAAGACCATGGCAAGGAAAGCTGTTCATCGACTTAAATGTGAAAATCTTTGGATGGACACAGGAGGACTCTGTGGTTACTCTCAGATTATTCTGACGGTACAAGGGAACGTTTTGGTCATTCCCTCGGACTACATGCCAGTCAAATAAGCCTTCGGTAAGTCATTCAAGGTCCTCCTTCCAAGGGAAGATTGGCTGTCTGGAGGGAACCCTCTTCCACCTGCGGACCTGGAATGGTTCACTGATGGGTCCAAGGTAAGAGGAGGAACAGGAGTCGTAGTACATGGGGTGCAAGCGGAGGTAGGGCTTTGTCTCCCTATGGGGGTGCACCCCACGATGTTCCAGGCAGAGGATGCTGCAATTATGGAGTGTGCTAGAGTAAACCTGGTGCAAGGTATCAGTTACAGGAGTATTTCCATTTTTTCGGACAGTCCCGCAGCTCTGATGGCTCTGGACTCCTGTGAGTTCAGGTCAAAGATTGTCTGGGACTGCTTCACCACAATATCTGCGCTAGGTAGATGCAATAGCAAGACGCTCTGCTGGGTCCCTGGTCATAAAGGGATCCCTGGGAATGAGGCTGCGGACACTCTGGCCAATGCAGCTTCGTCTTCAGAGTTTACTGGCCCGGAGCCTTTCTGTGCTGTCTCTCGTGAGTTTGCGTGCCAAGCGATCATGTCATGGGCGAGGGAGGAACATCGTAAGGTCTGGTCCAGACTTCCTCAACTGAGGGTAAGTACTTCACTCTCCATCTCAGAAAATTGCCTCCAACATTCTGCAGCTAGAGAGGAGGCATATTAGCAAGTAACAGGGCTGGTAACAGGACATTGTCGTTTGAGGAAGCACCTGCAGCGCTTGGGTCTCTATAATGGAGATCCGGTATGCAGGAAGTGTGGGCAGTCAGATGAAAATGCAGATCACTTTGACTGCAGGCAGCTGGAAGAGGCTAGAGAGAGCCCTCAATGGATTACGGAGGGGCACTTTCCTTCCTCAAGAGGAGCTTGTTTGCAGGCTGCAGAAGTTTATCAGGTTTCTAAACTGGGATGAGCTCTGAAACACATACGGGGAGTGCAAAAAGCCCTTGCGGATGACGCCTCGGGATCAAGTCCGTCCCACTGAATGAATGAAAAATTAATGAATCAGTAACACCAACAAAATTGGCGACTTGCCGATTTCGCCAATAGATGCGGAGTTGTCAAATTCTCAACTTGTTTGGTCAAGTATTTTAAACTACTCGAATCAATACTGAGTAGTGCTAACTACTCGAGTAATTACTTGTTAGAAGAGTATTCCCCCACCCCTAATCATGACATAACATTTCATCAAAGCTACATACTTCATAGGCCTACTTCATACTAATAATGCAATATAATAAATTTTAAGACCTTTAAAATGATGTGCAATGAATGATATAGTGCAGTGAAATTTTATTCAGGATTTCCTTTAGGGACGTCTCTTGGAGAGAGTCTTGGAGATAACTCTATGAGTTATATAACTGACATAATTCTTTAAAATCTGAGGAATAAGCTTCAAACATCACCTCATAAGGGGAACTATATCAATAGCTATTCCATTTTAAGGTTAGAGTACTATGATTTTATCACAAAGTTTTATTATCTGTTGTATCCAGCTTGGTTATCCCTAGGAGGTCAGGTTTATGAAAATGAAAGTTTGATTATCTGTTGTATCCAGCTCGGTTATCCCTAGGAGGTCAGGTTTATGAAATTGAGGGGTGTGCGAATAGTGATATTTCTGGTCGAGCCGAGCCAAGCTGAGCTGGTAATAAAATATTCGAGTTCCGAGCCAAGCCCAGACAACATAAAAAAAAATAAAAAAAATAATAATTGTACATTAATTTTTTTTGTAAAAATGGCAGGTTTTATCTGCCCAAAAGATTATTTTATGAAAAAAGTATAACAGGAAATAAACAAGTTTTAATCAGAAATGAGGATTTCCAGGTAAATTATAAATTTAAAACACCAAACTTCAATGGAATGAGTAAACAGCTCTTCCAGTTGACTGAACATTGAGGTTTAAAAAAAAATAAAAAGGCTCTATTGTTAGGAATCCTTCTCTGAGATGGGAAGGAGGGTGAGGCGGGTGTGTCACAGCCCGCAGGTGGCAGGGTGAGGGGGATAGCTAGGTATAATTTATTCAACATGAAAGCCATATATCCATTTCTAAACTAACTGTACAAAAATAAATGACCAATTTTTTTGTCTAATTATGTAGCCTACAAATTGGAAGAAAAGTCAACCGAAGTTGAAGGATTTGTTCAAAATTTATTCTAATTAATGAATTCCTGGCAGGCTAATAAATTTATAACTTTAGCAAATAAAACTTATAACAAGTGATCAAACCTTTCTTCAAATACATTTAGCTCAATACAAAACAAAATTACTAAGGGATTAGAGCAATAATCAAGCACGGAACTATAAACAAACCCCCCACTTGTATTGCTTTCTATTTATAGAACATCCTTTCGCTGGGCCGAGCGAGCAGTGTGAGTGTGTGCGGGGGTGCAAGTGTGCATGTGTGCGTGTCCAGTAGTCAAGGTCATTACCCCGCTCCCATTCTATTGCGTGGTAGACCCCACCCCGCCCAGCTGCGCCATCCTCTTACCTCCCTGACACCGTGTACGACGACGATCACACCGCTCATGTATAAATTGCCGTGTTTGGTGTTTCTCTTCTTTTTTGCATTATTAATTAATAAATCAAATAACTGTTAGTACAGAGTTTTCTTCTTCAGGCATTTTTTTGGCGGATTTGTTGCTTCTGAAACCATTTTCAGCTCGACCACTAGAATAGTTTTGCATAACCTCGAGCCGAGCCACATAGTGCTAGTATTTGACCACAACTATTCGAGTACTCAAACACCCATGATGAAATTGTACTCTTCTGAGCAAGACCTTTGATTTGATGTCGGTCATATCAACCTATGATTACATTTATGATTTTCTTCTGACTCCAGGAGAGCCAAACCCCATTTGAAGTAAAATGCAAAGTAATAATGCAAAAAACTAAATTTTTCAGCTCTTCAATCAGTTTCAAGGCTTTTAATATTTTACCTAAATGTATAGTAGAAATATTAAACCGCCTCCAGACTCTTCAGCATACATCTACATTCAATGTCGAGCCCTGAGCATAGTACTTAAAAAACCTGTAAGTTTATTAGTTAAATTTTAATTAATAAAATATAATATTTGATTCAAAATTTATAAATTCTATCTACGAGTGTAAATTAACTGATTTAACACTTTTACATATGAAATACATTTGAAATTTGAGATGACATACCATGTTGTTGGCAAATCCAGGCCGACATTGACGCTTCATTGAGTTATGGAGCGTCTTGTAGCAGTGGGGACCCTCCACCCTGGGGACGCAGATGACCTTCCTCTGGTGGTGGGGAGCAAACCCCCTCTGCCCAAGCCCCCGGCCTGCTGAACAAAAACCAAAACACATAAGAAACACTGTCTGTCAACTAAATGATAGATCTTACATCTGGGACAATAATATTGAAACGTCATTTAGTGCAAACGGAGGTTGCCTCTGCGATTGGATAAAGTTGAATCGGAAACTAATACAACCTACCCAGGAACGGATTTCAATTACCATAAAATATAATCATATGAGAGATACATAACTTGAGAAGGAAATAAATTTATTTGGCCAAGTTTATTCAGTAGGGAAAATATGGCAAAAGTACCGAATAGTGGTAGTTGTATAAGGGAATGACAAAAGGATTTTATACTGATATTTTATAAGATTTAACTCGTGTAAATACTGTATAATCTTTGTGACATTGTGAGGGAGCTTGTTGTTCCTATGGAATTTACAATTTTGCAATAAAACAAAATGATTGAAACTCAATGATTGTAAAATTGCTTAAAAAATCAAATATAAGGGGCAGAAAGTACGATAACATTTTCTAGCACCATTTCTTTACATTCCATTCTTCTATTTAATTATAGAAATATAGAGGATTCAGTAACAGTGAATAGTTTGCAATGGTTTAAATTTGAAAGAATAAATGTAAAGCAAAAATATATTACCTGCTGTTCTAAATTGTGGCTTCATCCACATCCTGGCATCCATTGTAGGAGCATCCGGGTTGTATTTAGCTGAGGAAAAATTATTATATTTAGAATTTATTTGTAATTTTACAATGAGGGTTAGTTAGGAACAAGAGGTAGAAGATTTAACTTACTGTCCAGAGTCTTTGACATAATGAATAAAATGCATATAATTTGTTCACGTTAGTTGGATTTTTTTACTTTTGGTTGTGAACCGCGTTTAGGGACATGCGAAGGGTATGGGGGCATTATTCTTATAGTTTTGGTCCTTTAAAAAGTCAATCATCATATTTTTTTGATATTGGATAACTAAGGAGTCTTTTACGACCGATGCATGGAGTGATAAATCATTTTATTCAATGACATCCAGAAAAATCCTAACTGGAATTAAACATCAGTTAGGGCCTAACTACTTCCTGTAAGTATTTCCAGTTAGGATGAGCTGTGTTGGAAAATAGATTTCACTTTTAACCTTTTGACAAGTAAGGCATTTTTACGGGAAATGAGTATGGCCATTATAAAAAAATAGTGAAAATGTTCAGAAATGGTCTTGCGTTAATTTTTTAGAAGTGGTAATTTAATGAAAATCAAGATATAAATGATCCATAGGCAAGTAAAAATTGAAACATCTTGCTTTTTAACATGTGATTGATAGATTTTAATGTGAGAAGTATCAATGACACTGCTGCTAATAGCAGTAAAGGACGTGGTCTATTAGTGTTGTGATATTTCACTCCTGGGATCTGCTTCAATAGCGTTTTAGTGTGTCACTTGTAAATGGATGCCAGCTGTACTTTCAAGCCGCACATTGAATAACTCTGTAAAAAACTGAGTTCATTATCAATTTCATAAGAAGATTAAGGCAACTGTACGGGACCGAAGTGGCAAAGACAGCCTACGATGCATGGGATCACCCGACCTCCAAAGGTTGAGTGGATCGGTAGTTATTGCATTTTTTGTTTTCAGCAATATGATTTTAATTTAAAGTTTGATTGCCTGCCATTTTTGACTTGATCATCCTTTTGAGGCCGGGTTTGTTCTCTATTCTTCGAGACCGTTAATTTGATGTACATATTGACCTATGCTTACATTTAAGATTTTCTTCTGACTCCTTGTGGACCGTCCCCTTTGGAGGTCCAAGGATACCAAGTACTTTAGGAAGTAGTCTTAGTCACTTAAAATCAATTTGTAAAGTTTTAGTTTTGTTACTTAAATACTTTTAAAGGTATTAAATCGTTTCAAGACTTTTTCCACCCTGTATATTAAATATTATAGCAAAAATTAATGAAAAACACCAATTATTTTATTAAATTATTATTTATAAAAAAGAGTATGGGTATTTTAAGGGTATTAACTGTTGCAGAATTTCAATACCTACAAAACGACACATTCAAAGTCAAAATTGGTTGACTTGGTGGGCAGTAATAAGTATTTAACTAAAACACTGCAAATTTGGTTGGCCGCCATTTTGATGACGTCATATGGGGGTGATCCGGACTATTAAGAGAGTGTCTCCCGGCGGTTTTGTACATACCATTTGATGTAGAAGCAATGTAAAAAACTTTTAGACCAGTATCCAGCACTGAAATATTTTTTGCTATCTCCACGGACTAAAAGGGTTCAAACTGACAAAATAAGAGTCTGTTATTTCCTTCGCACAACAAACGCTAACAAGCTACAAGTTGGCAATGTTCTCACCAGGTTGGGCGGGGAGCGATTGGTCAACTGGGGCCAGTGGTGCATGGACATGAGAGGGGGCACAAGGGTGGGGGCGCAACACGACCGGGTTCTTGCCATGGTCGTATGGGCACATATCTCCCCTCATGCAGATGCCCTTCTCTGTACACAAACACAGCAGTGAGTAGAGAACCCACCCGGTCAAAAAAATGTCAAATGATCAGATAAAGTAAAAATATTATTAATAATAATGAGGCATGATGAATTGCTACTCTTTATTCAGCTAAGCCTCAATGTAGTATGTAGAATCACTATTCCCTAAAAGACATAGAATACACCAAATACTATTCTAGTACCTTTTTGTTCATGAAATGTTATCAGTCTATTTAAGCCCTAATCTTTTTCAAACACAAAGAGAAAGTGATTTTTCACTTTGTGTTTGAAAAGACTACACAGACACCGTATTCAAACCTCACATGTTTATTGGAAATTGTTCCTACCCAGCTCACCAGTACGTTTTTTTTTTTTTTTTTTTTTTTTTTTTTTTTTAAGATGAGTTAGCTGTGTATTACCAGTATCTTTTTTCTCCTTATGAAGGTTAAAAAGTCAAGTAGGCCTACTTTTTCATTAAAACCCTAGTCTTTGGATTTAATGTATAAAATTTTAACACATAAATTATGCTTTCTTCAGCAAACACAGTTCCAGTAGATTCCTTTCACAATGGATCCACTATGTATTCACTATCTAAATCCTGTAATATGCTTTTTTCACATGTATTCCTGTATGGTATATGCTTCACAGTATGGATATACAACAACATCCAAGACATACTTTACTGAACATTATATTTATTAATCTATTTGATCATCTCATTAATTATTATTTATTTTTTGTTATATTGTTATCTAGGTATAGTGACTGTTGCATTGCTTGAATGGACTGATTTATTTAACTCTTGTTCATGCATCTAAATTACTGTATTTGTACTGATGCTTTTATGTAATTGGCTTTTTGCTGTTTAAGAGCATCCAAATAAAGAAAATTGAAATTGAATCTCTTGGGGCAAATATCCAGGAATATCAAACTATGTAACAAGAATTTTAGGATGGTATAGTAGTTTGCACAAATACTATTTGTGCACAAATACACAATAGTTTGTGCAAATATTTGCACAATACACAAATATTTGTGCACAAATACAAATTCAATTTTCTGCCACAATCGAATGTTAATGTTGTAATATTTCACTAAACAAGTTATGGTAGGGAAATTAACACTGTTCTCTTTCAGCCAATTTTTCACAATGATGTTTAATTTTTCGTTAATTTGTCTTTTCATTCATAAAATTATTCTCATTTAAACTAATACATCTGTCTAGCTGTTTTAAAAACTTTCACATTTGATATGCTGAAACTAATTTTCACTGTTGATATGCTGACAAATATGAGTAAAAACAATGTTACCAACAAATTTGCGACTAACCGAGAGAACCATGCTAAAGACTCTCTCTCTCTCTCTCTCTCTCAGTAACAGTTAACATAACTAAAAAATAGAAATAATTGATAAAGGAAAGATACTGTGGATTAAGAAATTCCTCTAGTTGTGCCTATTAATTTTTTTAACGGAAATCTATTTACTGGAAAATATGTTTAACTTACTGAAAATTTTAATACAATTGATCCTCACCAACTCAAAACTCTGGGAACTATGATTTTGATTAGATCTACACATAGTTTATTTGACTTAGGAATAGTTAGAGTTAAAGACTTTGTAACTTTTTTGTTAAATTTTGAATTACAGAGGTAGTGTACAGTGCAGTTGAGTTAGCAAGTAAAATCTGAACTGGGTGTGATACCGACTCATCGCAAACTGTGCATCGGAATTTCAACTAGTAGTGGTCCATAGAAAAAACTTTGAGATATAAAGGTAATCTTTGACATGTGGATGCAAAATACTACTCAAATTCAGCTCATCTACTGAAATTAGAGTCATAGAGGAATATTTGTATCTCTTATACTAATAGAGGTAAAATATAACAGTAAAATTAGTTAAAGTTATGGGTTTATTCTTTGACTTAGACGGGCTTTTCCAAGGGGATTGAAAATAATTCAAGATATCGAAGATTTTGTGTTATCGAGATTCAAGTTAAAGAGTTGATTGTAATAAGATCAATAATTACAGTCGTATAAAATTAAATTGTATTAAAGAGCTGGATTTAAAAATACTTTATTGATTTAAAGTATTACAGAGAGTCAATAGTAGTCTATTGCTACTAAATTAAAATAGGATGATCAATGACAAACTCACCATGGAAGTCGCGGCACCTCTGTACAACATTCTTTAGAGGCACTAGGATGTCCTCGAGGCCGCCTTGGGTCGGAGTTGCCCATCCTGGCATAGGGGTCGATTTGTGTGGAGAGTCTGAAATTTATAAAAAACATCATTGCAAAACATTCTTATTCTACCAGGTGCCTTGGGTTTAACTCCCAAATCGGAACAGATAGTTCAAAATTCGTTGCTATGATTACGAAGTCACTTTGAACTGTTAGTCCTCCCATAGACTTAGAGAAGCAGCTTCTGAAGCGAGAAGTGCTGCCAGGCAGTATGTCTTTTACATCCAGTTTATCATATGTTCCAGTTCTTGGTAAACATTCTAGTTAATTTTGTTTCTGTTAAATATATCAATCAAATCATTCAAAGTTGCACATTTTAAGAAAAGTATTCAGATAGTTAAGTAAAAAGCAAAAGGTTTTTCGAATGTTTGGATATTTGAAACTTTAATCAAACAAAGCCATTCACTTAATTCATCTGTTTTTGTGTCTATGAGGGTTGTGCACATTATTGTCTTCTAAAAGTTCACAACTGGCTGAAATGTTTTTAATAAAATTCCACTTCATATGAAGAACATTAATTATATCAAGGTTTTTTGTAACAAAGTAGTAAAATGGTTGTGCTCAAAAGAAGATGTGTACTCTCTGAACAATATCATGAGCTAAGAAAGGGTTTTGTTACTGTTAATTTTTTGTTATTTATGTTACTTTTTGTTCTTTGTTATTTAGTTACAGTTTACTAACTTATTAATTGTTATTTATTTATTTATTAATAGTTGTTATTCATCTTAAGTTGTTGTTTTTGTCCATTTTTATAAAAGTAAACAGTTCAGATGTTGCAGTTGGCGAACTACAAACAATTGTTATTCAAATAATGCTTCACTTAATTTCACTGTTTTTTTTTTTTTTTTTACTAGTTATATACTTTTTTCTAACACACTGGTCACACTACTGGAAGAAGTGGCCAGTAGTTAACAATATAAGCGGCCAGGCCAAATCGGTGCGTGTGCGCTAAGCGGCCAGTCAATTTTGGCCATTTTGCAGACGTTTTAAAAAAAAATAACAGTGTCTAAACTACTAATGATAACCTAGTCATATGCATATTCATTTTGTTCGGAAAAAGACGTAGATTATTTCTAAAATAAATTAATTAAAATCCCTGTTGGTACGTTTTTACAAAATGTAAAAAAAAACATTTTTTTTTTTTAATTTTGAAATATTTTTCAAAAGTAGAGTGTTAGAACTTTTACACTGATTTTTAACAGAAAATCGAAGATGTACAAAATGTGGGCAATTTATTTCCCTTCGTGGAAATATGTTTAGTTTGTTTGAAATATTTTTTTTACAACTGTTACAGGGGAAATTACGGAAAATAGAAAAATTTTACAAAAGTGCCCTGTACATTTGAAAGATAAAAATAAAGTAAATAATATATACATATTACAGTAAATGTGCTATGTTACTAAACTGTACAATGTATTTATTGGAAGTAATGCGTTTTTGTACCATAAAAATTTTTGTTCTTTACTTTATATGTGTTAAATTTTTTTTTTTATTTTCAAAAAACCTAATTTAGTTACCGGTACTCAAAGCTTCATATAATTTTTATACAACTTGATAATATGATCAATTGTACATATTTTTGTAGTACAGATCATTCTGAACAAGAAAATATACATAAGTATAAGGAAATAATAAAAAAAAATTTCTTAAGACATTTGAGTGAATGGATGCACGGGTCGAAATTAGAACAAAAATCTACCCCTCAGGTAGTATTCCAGCAAATCTGCAGAGGTTACTTCAAACTAAACCCTCTCTGTGACTTAACTTTACAAGATAACCCTATCATATGCATACTCATTTTGTTCACAAAAGAACATAGCATTTAAATAAAATAAAACTAAACTAATCGCTGCTAGTATATCATTAGCAAAATGCAAACAATCAATTTTATAAATCATTTTGAAATATTTTCTAATTAGACTACTAGAACTCTTACAATATTTAATTTAAACTCAATCTAATACATAATAAACTGTATTTAATTTATTTCTCTACATATAAATGTGTTTAGTTTATAGGAAATAATTTTTTTTATCCTCAGTTATTGATAAAAATAGGTAAAATGGGCAAAATTGACAAACTTAGGTTTTATGTTTGACACAAAGAAATAAAATCAAAGTATAGGTAAATATAAAAAGGACTTTTTATTTTACTAAACTTTACAATATATTCTTTGGTATTAATACACTTATGAACAAAAAATAACTGTTTTTCTTTTTACTTATCATGTGTAGGAAAACATATTTTGTTCTTGACAAAAACCCTAATTTAGTTATTAAAAGCTGATATAATTATCTTACAATTTTATAATAACATAACTGGTACATTTATTTGAAGTGCATATCTTCCTGAACAAGAATATATACATATATACAAGTAAAATAAAAAAAATATTAAGGTTCCTTAAAAGTTTTTGGGATGAGACGCGTGAGGCTTCACACTAGTAATAGGTAGAATGGCCTAGCAATACAACTATTTCCGTCTTCTTCCACAGACCATCGGACGCACCATAGAGGAAGGAATCGCTACTAATATGTATAACTTTTTCCTATCAACAAAATTATATGATTTATAACACGCTAAACTCATTATTAATTGTTTTAATAGGCGATTTATTATTTGCCGTATTTCCGGCAAATTGGCCAAACTATGCACCGCACATTTTAGCTGATTTTAAAAATTATTTTTCCTCTTTTCCGAAGTCATATGACATATGTTTATCACTGGAAACGAAAGAAAAACTTGTGCTCGTTTCAATCATACCAACGGCTTTCTCATAGTAAAAAAAATACAAAAAGTAAAATTTTTTTTAGAAACATATGTTTTTAGACGTTTTGCCGTTTTTGAGAAGGAAATGGTTCGTGCGCTTAATTTTGTTCAAATTATAATACGAATTACGTCGATCTCTTAATGGTACAAGATTCGATTATATACGAAAATGAAAGTTTGGAATATCCTCTTTAAAATGGTATCAATATTATTACATTTATTGATCGTTTCCATGTGTAATGAGTAGTTGAACAAAAATTGACCTATATTGCCGGAATCCGGCAATTGACGATTTTCGCAAAAATGAAATTGCCGGATATCCGGCAATGGCCGCTTCTAGGGTTAATTTCTTATTGGTTAAATGTAGCTTTGTATATGATTGTATTTATGGGAAATAAATTCATTTATTCATTTATAAGTTTAACAGAACAGATAACAGGACCTAAACAATATAATTTATGCAAAAACTCTCAACAGCATGAAAAAATTGCTTATGTTGAATGTTAATAAAGCTGACTGTTAAGCAGCTATAAATTATAATAAGATGCTTTTAACATTACAAAACAGTAATTGTATTAAAGATTGATTTATTTAACAATACTTTGCCACTTTCCCTTTGATTGGAAAGTCACACATCTTTGGTTGGCGGTTTGTTTAATTTGTAAGAATTAGACGAATCAAACATGCCATCCCTTAGTTTTCTACGACAATTGGTTCAGAAAGTAGCAATTGGTACTAGGAGCAAAAAACACCCCTCTTGAATAAATTACTCAACAGATGTCTAGGGCCCTGTTTATTTTCCTCGTTAGCGAGATCACCCCCCCGCCGCTGGACGTAAACATCTATTGTTCGGCAGTTCCCGTCCCAATAAATTCCCGAGTAAAAAAATCCCGACTGATGATCGGGACAAATTTGCTCCTGAAAATTTTCATGAAATTTCGGATCCCAACCATCCCTAGTTGTTATTAGAAACAGGATATTGCTGACGATGACTATTTTTACGGCAAGAGAATCAAAGAGGTACAGCCGCCCCTCAAAAGCAAAATAGTAATAAATAGTTATGTTAATAAGTAGTATTAAATACAAGAGCCACAACTCCAAATCCAAAACTTCTATTGAACCTACCGTTTTCTACTACATTTAAAAAAAGGAAATATATCCCAAAAGCCTATGTATAATCGGTTTAGATAGTTGAAGGTAGGACAGAGCTCAAAACTTCACCGGACCCTACTCTTTCAACGTTTAAATTTCTTGCTATAAAATATTTCTTTTAAGACTCAAAAAAAGATTAAAAAAATAAAAATAAATTTAAATGGTTTTACAAAAATCATTCTTGAGGATTAACAGAGTAATGTGTTAATAAATCAAAGTTTTAATTAATTCCATGTTGTTAGATACATTTGCTTGAGTGAGTCAGACTCACTCAAGTGTGGTGATGAAACCTGTCGCAGCGTAGACAACCAGCGACAAGGAATGTCAGAAGGTAATACAGTCAACTCCCGATTATCCGGGGTAATAACTGATTGAAGGGTCCCGGATAACCCAAAACCACGGTTAAAACAAAGAGTTCAATAAATTAAGTAAAACACCATGAAATAAAGGATAACCCAAAACCACGGTTAAAATAAAGAGTTCAATAAATTAAGTAAAACACGAAATAAACAAACAAGTTTTAACTAAGAGTCCTCGGGTTTCCAATATTTATTATTTTTTACTAACCAAACCTGATTGAAATGAATAAACAGATCTATTTGAGTGAACAAGGAACACAATAAAAGGGTCCAACGTGGACAAAAAACCAAGGTCAGGTGTTCTATTGTTTGGCATCGTCAGCTGGGATGGGTGGGTGGGGTGAGGGGGGAGGGTAGCTTGGGATAATTTATTCAAGATAAGAGCATGCGTACAAAAACAAGTGATGGTTCATCTTTTTGTTTAATTGGTAAAAATGTTAGAACAACCAATTGTTCCAAATGTATGCTAATTATTGAATTAGGCTAGTAAATTTATAACTTTGTCCATTAAAATTTTAATGTTACGGTACTTTAACAAAAATTTCTTGAAATGCAAAACAGATGCATTTTGAAATGTGTTGTTTAGTATGATATAACTTAAAATTAATAGGGGTCATTGAACAGCAGACGAATCAGAGCGATAATTATACAGAACTGGAAACTAAATAGGACCTTTCTTGGTTTCTATTTTTAGCTCATCCCGGCGGGCGACCAGTTGTTTCTAGTAGTCAAGGTCATACCCGCCATTGCGCTCCACCCCCCATCCCACCACGCCATCGCTCTGATTCGTTCCTCCCTGACCACATGACTAAGATCACAATTACGCCACCAAATAATTTACAAAAATTATTTTTTGTGTTTCATTGCTTTTTTCCATTGATAAATCAAATAATAATTAGTAAAGATATTTATTCTAAAGTAATTCCAACACAATAAGATTGATAAATGATAGTATTGTTGTCAAAACTGAGAAAATAAATCAAATTGAAATTGACGTTTTGTGACCCCGGTTAATCTGCAACCCGGTTTACCCGCCCCCGGATAATCGGGAGTTGACTGTACTTAGTTAAAATCAAAATCTTCTACAAAATTTTTTATATGGTAAGTCAATAATACAAAAAAAAAAAAAAAAAAAAAAAAAAAACAACCAGAGTAAAAATGCTTACTAATGGGTAATAAAAGTAGAAACATATACTGTCTTGTTTGTACTTACTTGTGTAACAATACTTGGGTTTTTTAAAAGTGGAAGGAAGGGCGTGACTCAAAGGTTTGCTGGATATGGCTTCAGGTTTGTTGGGCATAACAAGAGACAATTTTTCTCTTGTAAAAGCATCCAAATATAACTCTTCTGATGGTAAGCGTATACCTGGCAAAGTCATGTTGCATACAATAATTTCTAAACAATACAACTGATCACAAAACTAACAGACAATTCACAAACAAAGAAAGCTCTGAAGATTGTTAGTGTTTTAATAATTCATGCACAAAGGGTTTATCACGTGTGCAGGTAAAAGAGAAACAAAATAACAAAAACCAAAACCAAAGCTAAGTTGCAGCCCATGATGAATCCACACATAAGTTTTAATAAAAAAAAGTACACATATAAATTGTTACTTCCATTTCTGAGTTCATTAATTAATTGGTGGATGATTAAGAAGTTTAGTATGGCTATTATACCGGTTGTTACTAAATGAATGTCAGTGTTTTAACAATAATACTATGTTAACCTCTTAGTTATAAAGAATATGTAAATGAAAGAGCAAATCAGTTTTATTTTATAACACCAGTGCACACTCGCATGCAATGTTTCTGCAATCCAGTATCAGCTTTAGCAAAAAATTACAACAAGTTAACAAATGCATTTTGCGTTTGACAGTTTGTAAAGACTGAATCTGTAATTACCGGTAAACCAGCACTCTGTTTTAAGTTCGGCTGTGATCCTCCAAAAGATATAACATCTGTAGATAGTATCATCCATTTAAAAATTTCAAATGCCTCTGTGAAGAAAATAGCAATGGAAGACCACGAATTAGTGGAGTTTGTTTAGAGAGTGAGTAATTCAATTGTTAACGGTAGACACTTATTATTTTTAATCATCTCCTTACGACTTTCCCAACAGTCAACACAGTAGTTTTGTAATTCACGACTATCCTACCAAACTGTTTCTTAATTTTGATTTATTTGTTTTTATTTTGGGTTTGTATTTTTAATGAATTGTAAAACACAAAAGGGTTCATAGTCACTAGTAGTTTTTTTTTTTGTTACTAACACTTTCTATGAAACATTTGATTGTGGCAGAAACATTGAAAAGTGCCCATTGGTGCATTCAAGGAAATCTGTTTGAGTTAGCCTACTCTTTCATTTAAAATATTATTTAAAACGTCAAGTTTATTTGGTAAATACTATAAAGCTTTAAAAACCCAAAATTCATTCAGAAACATCTGTTACATTATATTATTTATCTTCTATTTTTGAGATCTAAGTTTCCTGAGGGCGAAATAGCCTTTCTCTCCCAACTCTCCCAGGAGATTTTAATGATTTACATGATAACTACCCCATATTTCTAATTTTTCAATATTCAAATTTTATTATCTTGAAAATAATTTTTAAAGAAATTTTTAATCTTGTTAAATGAGCCAAGATTTTTATTTTCTCGAGTTTTTTCAAGACGAGAAATATTTGGTGAATAATGTTAAAAAATGGTAGGCCTAAATATAATCTACGAATTGCTAGGCCTATTTTACCACCAATTTAATACTGAAATACATGATTTAAATAAATAAATAAATAAAAATGCCTTTATTTTTTAGCGGATATCAGTACATTAGTACATACATTTTGAATCAAAGTGTTTTATCTTTCCTATTCCTACATTTACATCCCAAATTTTTATGTACACATAAGTTTTTTTTTTTTTTTTTAGTTTTTATTAATAATTTTTGTCTATGTTTATAGTTATGATTATGACCGTCATTTAGGCCCAACTATAATTTTTTTTGTCTTTGTATTATTGAGAAATATTGTTAAGCGTGACTAGTATGAGACATAAATTTAACTGACTATAGCAAAAAACAAGATACAACAAAAAGATAAGACTGAAATTGTAATTTAATACTTAAGTAGACTGGTGTTTCAGTCTGGTAAATTTTACAACTTCAATGTTGTATCCATACTCTTATTACCAAATCTTAGCCTATGTTTAAGAGTTATTGGTAATAAGGTATATTTAATTATTGTTCTTATCTGTGATAAATCAGGATTTAACAATGTTACAAAATCAGATTAAAATTCCGAACGCACATTTCCCGTTATGTACGAGAAGGGAAATCCCGTCTCAAAAGTTTATGATAGTTAAAAAGTCTCATCTCGTCTCGAACTAAAAATCCAATCTTTTCCATCCCTACATAAACATTTAAAAAATAGTTTAAAATATAAATTCAAGTAAAATTTAAAATAAGCAATTGAACTATCTTTAATAATTATTTATTTACCAGCAAACATTAAACTAAAAATCAAATTAAAGAATAATTAACTCCACCCCCATTTACTAAAACCACCATTATTATTTGCTTTATACAAGTTTTTTTGAGGCCAATCGTGCACACCACTTTTATTCATGACTTTGATTCTGAAACAATTCAGCTTTTGGATGATTCATTTATTTCTTTATTTATAGTCAACAACAAACATTAAGTACGTGTTTTAAGTTGTCATACAATTATAGCTAAACACAACAAGAATTTTGAATCAAGTCTCTAATTATCTTCAAAGAATTCTTCAAACGAATATATCACTTTCTGTAGTAGATATAATTTTAATCCCTTGTTAAATTTCTTGAAATTATTAATGTTACTGAAATATTACTAGGAATGAATTTGAGAAATTTTTACCAATATAATAAGGACTTTTTTTAATATTTCAGTTCTATGGTACTCTTGTTTGCTTTCTTTATGCCTTGTTAAGTAAAACTTACAACTATCTTCCAATTCGGATTTTTCAGTTTTCGACAGACATGTTTCATAAATATACTGCCCAAAAACAGTTAATATGTTAAGTTCAACAAAATGAGTCCTGCATGAACTTTTCTTAAATTCTTTGTATGATTTGATAATTTTAATAGTTCTAATAGCATGTTTTTGAAGTTTTAGTATTTTTAATAAATTATTTTTGCTAGTTGCACCATACAAATGTATACCATAATTTAAATGTGAGTGAACCAATCCAAAATAAATGATTTTCAAAACTTCCTGTCTGCAGTAATATCTCATTCCCTTTAATACAAATTGAATGTGATTGAATAAATGTGATTGAGTTCACACAGACAGGGCTGCCGAGAGAATTTTTGTGGCCCGGGGCAGAGTTCCGGTGTGAGGCCCCCCCCCAGTGCATCCCTTCCCGTCGCCGGCTGTGTTCGAACCAGATGCAATATAGGCTACACATTTTTATTTTTATTTCTTTGGATACCGTATTTATTTTGTATCTATGTACACAATTTGCTTTCTTTTCTTAAGTGATTCATAAATATTTTATTTGTATTATTTTAAGATATAGACAGGACAAATGTACTAAGGTTTACAGTAGGCCTACAAGAAATAATTTGATCAAACTTGCACTTTGGCTGGGTTCGAGAGTGCTTATTGGAGAGCTACCATGTGGTTTTAGGCCTAACTTAAATATTTTGAAATGGCTAGGCTTACAGGAAAAATTAAAAAAATTAATTTTATTTTAAAATTAATTGTTAATTAATTCCATTTTTTGTTTACTAAACTCTTTTTGAACTTATGATTAGTTGATTTTGCTTTATAATTAATTTATAAAATTGAAAGAATTACTCGGGTCCTATTTACTCGAGACTAACCCTCAACCTCACTCCTAAGCCATTAGACAATTCAATGTTGGTTCTTAAGCAAAACTAAGTACCGTTCACAAAAACTAACCAACTCGCAAACGTTTCTTTCTTGCCTTAAATATGGCAAATTCATTTAAGACATTATTTTAAGACACTTTTATCTTATATACTTGGACCAACAAACGCAGACACGACAATGTTAGCCGAAGACATGAAATATCTGTTGCAAAATATAATATTTTTGCAATGGTATAGCAGTCAAATACCACCGTCCACCGGCACAGGCACAGCACGAGGCGGCGGGCCTCTTCGGTGTCTGTTCACAGACACAGAGCAAACCACGGAGACTCATAATACAGGCTGATAGGCCTGTATATAAGGTCATAGGCTATACTTTGTTACGGTTTGAAGATTTTTATAGGTCTTCAAAAATACATGGTGTTGCTACATAGCCGGCAGAAATTAAGTTGCTAGAAAGCCTATGCAGAAATTAAATTTTGCTACCGTAGATTGGAAAAAAACGCCTGAAGATGGGGCCCCCTGTGTCTTGAGGCCCGGGGCAAACTGCCCCCCCCCTGCCCCCCCCCCCTCTCGGCGGCCCTGCACACAGATCATTTCAAAGATTTCTTCATAATAATCAACAACAATTAGTTTTTAACATGTCACTTTTTATATTTTTGATCCCCAAACAACAGCAGACACAATATTTACAAGACATATAAGTGCCACAACCTCAATCACACATCACAAAACTACGCAGTGAGCAGCACACCATGATTCATGAAAGGTTTTGAAGCTTACCGTATGGGCTATGGGACCTGGACCTTGATCGCTTAACCGGAGATCTGTTCCGGTAGCGGGAGGAGGGAGATCCAGAGTAGGACCTCGGTGATGGGCTATTGGACCCGCTACGCATCCTGGCGAAAAGGCTTAGTTAACCACTTTGCCGGTAAAATGTATCACAATCAAAACAGTTATTAACGGCGCATCATGGGACCTAACACTAGGGTGAATAACCAAAATGTCGGTAAACACTAATAATATTAGGAATGATTATAAAAAAGTACAATCCACAATTAAATGAAAAAAGAGCACAAATGCGCGGTTTTCAACAGAACAGTAATGATATTTCAGTTCCGAATTTGAAAATACTGACATTAAATAGAAAAGTAAATGTATCATTCAATGACCATTTCTTAAGTATTTAAAATGTTTACGAGAGGGATGTTTATAATTATTTGCAACCTGAGCGTATATTCCCTATTTCATTTCAATAAATTGGCCGCTATGGAAGACGTGAATCTTTCCTGAAAGGAACAATCCAATTGATTAAACTCAGCTAATGTGGCGACAGTTAAGAAGCTTTCTACTATAGCTAGATAAAAATAAAATATCAATAAAAGTTAATAAATCAACTAATAAACTATAAATATTTAACTACTTATTTAAAAATAGCTAATTTTGAACAGCAAGGGAAATAAGCAAAAGATAACTTGCATTCAATTAAAGTGGAAACTTCATATGACTATAATGAAAAAAAGCAGCCATTTGTACCTTGTATAGCTGTAAGTAGGATTAGTATTATAAATAAATTTATACAATAAGTCATGTAATATTTAATTATTAAAAATAGACATAATCTCAATTGTGCAGATTAATATTGTAATTTGATTGCTTACTAACGAGCACGATCCAAATGATGTCCTGGTATGACGGCCATTTTGGAGCTTACTCCATCGACGGGTACGTGTCACGGCACACTAAAATATATCATTAGTTAAAATTGTCTATATAATTAGTTAAATTTAAACGCGAAACACATATTACATTTAAAACTACAAGAACAAAACATTGAAGCACGTGCATGGCTGTAGACGACAGGCAACCAACTCCAGAGTGTTTCCAACTCCAAAGTCGTACAGCCGTCTACAGCTGTGCAAGTGATTCAATGTCATGTTTGTGTAGTTTTAAATATAATATGTGTTTCGCATTTATTTTTAATCAAACTGACGCAGCGAAAGCTAAGACAATTTTACTATTGACATAATTTTGTGTGCTGCAACGTGTACCCGTCGATGTAGTAACCTCTTAAAAGGCCGTCGTACCAGGACATCATTTGGATCGTGCTTGATGGTAAGCAGTAAAATTACAATATTATTAAATAGGCCTACATGGTTGATCATCTCCCCACAGTAACTCAACAGAATTACCCTGGAATATCCTAAATATTTTTCCAATAAAAGGTAATTTTAATGTATGGCTGGATTTAGAAGGTGTAATATACTTGACATCATCCATACATACTTAACACCATCTAAGGTTGTTAAGTACTGTGAAAGTGAGTTGATAAAACCTCTAACAAACATTATTACAGTAAACTTCCTCGAATCCGACACGTCCGGGACTTGACATGTGCCGGATTACGAAATATGCCGGATTACAGGATGAATATCAGGAAAAATGTAAATTAAACAAAAATGACTATAAAACACCCATTTTATTATTAAAACAACTTTTAAAGAATAAAACTATTGTATAAATGAAATCTATTGTAATGAAAAACACAGTACATGAATATGAAACTCAAAAGAGTACAGTAGATGTCCAATTGTCCGAGGTACAGTAATTGGGACCGAGACCACCTCGGGTACGGGAAAAACTCGGATACAGTAAAAAAGAGGTTATGTACTATAGCGTAACTAATCGAATCATTTAGTTTGGTGGATATTTTGTTGACTTTTGTTGTTATGTAATAAAGTTTTTGAAATTTACAAACAGCGTCACATTAAAGAGACGCGCGCTGGCAGACTGAACATGAAGACGAAATGTAAACAAAGCTACAGTGACGCCAGGCCTATCCCAAAATTACACGATGTCACACAATGTTGACTGAAGGCGACTCGTCTCCCCTCCACGCATTCCAACATTGAATACGCCACAGTCTAATATGTTATTGGGAGACAGTCAGGACACTTGTATCGAAGCTCCATGTTTAGTGTTGTCCGCGGGGCAATTAGCGCTTAAAGCGGATGGAACCGGCGTGAATGGAGTCCCCAGCCGTTCTTGCTATGGGTGGGAACTTAAAATGTAATTCTGGTAAGTGGCAACCAATTCTGAAATACATTTCGGCTGTTATCATTCAATTGGGATTTAATTTGACAATTTTGATTGTTATCAGCATTGTATAGTGAATGGAGTTATTTTCAGCTGTGTTTGTGTTAAGCTGATGGCTGCAATCACCTGTGATTGTGTTAACTCGGATGCCAACCACTACGAGCGCTAGTAAATCCACACTAGTGCTTCATGTCACTGTTCCTTGCGTAACTGGAGTCCCCGGGTGGTTTAAGCGCACAACCTAAGTGACGGAATTTTCATGTCTGTCTCACAATAACTTATATTAGACTGTGGAATAAGCTTTGGATGATCAGTGTTGCTTCGCGGCAACTTTCGATCCCAAACAAACTCAAACGCTCAATTGTTATTTTTGTTTCTGTCAATATAATAGTTCCTAAAGTCGTGCCAGATTATCAAGCGTGCAGGTTCATAGGATGCCGGATTAGAGGAAGTTTAGTGTAACAAGTCATTTGAACAGGAAAAATTTCCAAATAAGCTCACCAAAGTGTATCCAAAATTTAAACAAGGTGACCCAACTGAAACACAAAACTATAGACCAATATCACTCCCCTCTACCTTCTCAAAAATAATTGATAAGTTTGTTATGGGAAGGCTACTGCAGCATCTCTCACGACATCAGATACTGACAGAAGGACAGCTTGGCTTCACATCGAATAAATCAACAAATACCGCCATCATAACTATTATAGAAAACCTTATAAAAATCATAGAAAAAAGAGACACAACCACCACAGTTTTCCTTGATTATAGCAAAGCTTTCGATTGTTTCAGTCAAGACTTGCTTGTTAAAAAACTAATGAACATGGGAGTAAGGGGTAGTTCAGGCGAATGGTTCAAAAGCTACTTAACAAACAGATTCCAAGCAGTAGAGGACAAGAACCTAAAAAGAGATGTTTTGTGGAAATTATACCCAAACCAGCAAAAATCAAATCAGGAGTTCCTCATAGCTCAGTTCTGGGGCCTGTCTTGTACATAATCTTCACAAGTGACCTTCCTCGCTACCTTGGAGACTACTGTAGTACAATAATTAATGTATGCAGTTGATACCGCGCTGTTCAAAAATAAAAAGGCCACTGATCTAGAAATACAATCTTTTCTAAACTTAGATGAAATTAGAATGGCCTATCACGCGTATGCTCAATCACTCTTGGAGGGAGGTATTATAATGTGGGGGGCAGCTTATAGAACAACTCTCGACCCTTTATATATAACTCAAAAGGCAATTTTAAAAGCCGCCCTAGGAAGGTGTCGGCGTTACTCGTCTGAAGCGCTGTACGCGGAAATACGAGTTTTGGATGTAAGGCAGCTCTTTGTTAGGGTAATTGTTACTTACATTTTTAAGAATTTTGATAATATTTTTGAATACCCTACACATCAATATTCGACTAGACATGCTGCTTTGGCTATTAAATTTCCAAAATTAATTAAAACATTCTCGACAACTAATTCCTTTTATGTAGCTCATATAATTTACCGTAATCTGCCGGATCATCTTAAAGATTTCCTTTCTTGTAAGCTATCAACATATAAACTAAAAGTCAAGTTATGGCTTCACAACATTGGAAGTGCCAACATGGAAAATGTCATTATCTCAAACTACAGGTTATAGGTTGATCGGAGCAGATAACTTTGAGTGTGTGTGGGTGTGTGTGTGTGTGTGTGTGTGTGTGTGTGTGTGTGTGTGTGTGTGTGTGGATGTGAAGAGAGAGAGAGAGGGAGAGAGAGAGAGAGAGAAAGTTGAATGATTGCTGAGGGGGTGAGAAGGAGGTCCGAAATCGCATCTGATGAAATCAACTGCTAAGACCTAAAATTGTATTATATTTTTTTTCTTCTTATACAGCGCTTGTTTTTCTGTAGCCATTATGCCTTTTGTTATCTGTTTTTCTTTTCACGGTTGTTTAATTGTTAAATGTTTAAAATAGAAACATCTATAGTTTAATTAATCTTAATTATATAAAGGACTCAATCCCACGCACAGGCTACGCCTATGTGGGATTATTTCATATTGTAAAAAAATGTGTATCGAAATCACTGTAACTTGTTTTTTGAAATAAAGATGTTTTTGACTTTGACTTTGACTTTGACTTTATTGCTTTGTGAAGGGCACAACAATATTGTCATGCTAACAGTCTGGTACTATGAGAAGAAAAGCCAACCGCTATATTGTAAAGATTGTATTGTAAGAGATATTGTGTATTGGGAAGAAAAGAGAGGAAGTTGCAGGACTGCCAGATGTGATGCAAGTGTCGGAAGTAAGATATTTAGGAGTAGTGGTAGATGATAAACTTAAATGGTCAGACCACCTTGACAAGTTGTGCAGTAAACTCAGCTCAGCTCTGTATGAGCTACAAAGGCTAAAACACATATCTAGTGATGAAACTACAAAAAACAGTGTACTTTGCTCTGTTTGAGGCACATCTCCGATATGGGATAGTGGTATGGGGTAATTCCTCTATAACAACACAAAGAGGGTCCTAGTTCTGCAAAAAAACGGCAGTTCGCATTCTAGCTGTCCTTGGACCTAGAGAATCATGCCGTGCTGCTTTTAAACAACTAAATGTGCTAACTGTAGTAAGCCTTTTCACCCTAGACACTGTCTTACATGCTAAAAGACAGAACATGCAGAGAGGAACTGACTTACACAATTACACCACTAGAAAAGCCATCAACCTAGTACTTGCGATCCATAGTCTCACACTCTACGAAAAACAACCGACATATCTGGGAGCAAAATTCCTCAACATCCAGCCAGAAGAGGTAAAAAATATCCACTGCAAGAAGAAGTTAAGAAACAACATCATAGCATGGCTACATCAGCGCCCTTTCTATACAGGTGACGAGTTTCAAAACTGAAGGCATGATTTTTAGAACCACAGACTTTCCTATCTTTTGAACTGTATTAGTTTTAGTAACACATTTACTGTTCTCAATGAACTAGTAACTCAATGACAGTAATAAATAAAGAATTATTGTCTATTGTCTGTTGTGTATTTTTCCAATGTTACATAATTTTCAGTAATGGCTTTTCAATTTAATAAACGAGTGACTAGAATTTTAAAATAAAACAAAGTAAATAGTTTTACACTAGAAAATGCAATCACTTACCTCCTGTCCCGTTCATTTCTGCTGTTCATGGGCGGGGATTTATTTCGCCACATGCTGACCTCACGCCACCGCAATGGCTCCCCTCTCCATTCGCTTTCCTGAACACAAGCACATAACAAAAGGGTGTCAATCAATCCATCAAAATAACTTTATTCAAAGATGTTCATGTCATGCACAGGATGGTGGCATACGTAATTAGAAATAAAATATAGTAAAAATCTATTAAAACTCTTTTTGGTTGTAGTTCTAGGTCTGAGATTCTGTAATCGATTACTTGAAATATTCATCTAAGTTGTAGGGTGGTTTATTTACTAGATACAATTTGACTTCTTTTTTCAACAATTTTTGATCCCCTGCTTTTGATTGTTTTCTGGCAAGAAATTTATAAATTCAATTAAATTCCAATGTATGAGGGTTTTTGTGTAAATATTTAAATTGTACTGATTGTATGCCAGTTACAGTAGTTACCTTTTTTTGTTTTATTACTGTAAAAAGGATTTAAAGTTGAAAATTTATCTGTTGAGTTTTGATGTCCCGCACAGGAATCTAATACTAATTAAATTCAAGACGAATTATAACAAAGCGAATATATTTCTCAATAAAATACAAACATGCATAATTGTGCTGAAGAAGGATCTGGAATCAGATAGATAAATAAACAACTGAAAACTAAATTATTAAAACAGTCAGCTGTTTTTAGGACTATGACAAATAACTATAGAAAAGATAACAATTTTCAACACTTTCCCTTATTTGCATAGTCAATTGAGTCCATATATCACATCAGCCCAAGACGTTTTCGGAGATCTTGAAGTCTTTGACGGGTTGAAGGCTTCGTCAGTATGTCTGCAAGGTTATACTCCGTACTAATGTGTTCAACTGAAAGCATTCCCTTCTTTATCCGGTCCCGGATGAACAAATACTTCCGTTCAATGTGTTTGGTACGGAAGTGAAACTCAGGATTTTCGCATAATTTCCTTGCTGATTCATTGTCAATTTTAGTACTGGAACAGCAGATAAACCTATTAACTCTTTGAACAGACGGGATATCCATATAGTCTCCTTTGAACCTAAGTTGGCAGCAATTATTTCAGCTTCACAGGTTGAATCGGCCACTAATTCCTGACGACGACTTATCCAAGTAATTGCTGCACCTGCATACTTCACAACAACACCACTTGTTGAGCGCATTGTCGTAGGACATCCTGCAAAATCTGCATCACTGTAGCACTCAAGTAGACGTGACTCGGCGTTACTTCCGTAAACTAACTTTAAATCAATAGTGCCGGCCAAGTATCGAATTACTCGTTTTGCTCTTGTGACGTCCTCAACTGTAAAGTTCTCTAATCGACGTGACAGCACACTGACACTAAACGCGATGTCAAAACGCGTGCCACGTGCCACATAAAGTAAAGCTCCTATGGCTGAACGATATGGAAAATCTGTAGCTTTCTTTGATCCTTGAACGGTTAGTCTTTCCATGGGAGTAACTACGGGGTTGCAACCTTCCATGTTGAACCTAGAAATTATTTTCTTGATGTATGCTGATTGGCAAACTGTGATCTTATCGTTATCTTGAGTAATTTCGAGTCCTAAGAAATATGATACTTCTTTAGCAACAATTTCAAATTGAGATCTAAGTTGTTTGATGAATGAGTCCATTTCAATCTGACTTGTAGCTGCTACTAATCCATCATCAACGTAAAGTGCAACGATTATTTTACCAGCAGACCCGTCCCTTATATAGACGCATGGATCCTCACGACTTGGTTTGAATTGCAGGTGAATCATAAAATCATCAAACCTTTTGTTCCAACATCGTGGGGCTTGCTTGAGGCTATACAAACTGCGCTTAAGACGGCAGACACGATTTGTTCCGTCTGAATATCCTTCAGGTTGATTCATAAATATTTCTTCTTCAACATCTCCGTACAAAAACGCTGTTGAGACGTCAAATTGTTTCAGAAGCATCTTCTCGACGGCTGCGATGGATAATAATGAGCGGACTACCTCTAAACGTGCAACGGGGCTAAAGGTTTCGGAATAATCAACACCAGGTCTTTGAGCACATCCTTTTATGACCAATCTTGCCCGGTATTTGTCTACACTTCCGTCAGGATTTCGCTTAATACGGTAGACCCACTTGCTATTAATCGTTTTCTTATCCGGAGGGAGTTCGGTCAATTCCCACGCATCATGCTTGTACATTGACCTGATTTCAGCGTCCATCGCTAATTCCCACTGAACTCTATCTTCCGAGTTGACAGCTTCACTGAAGGTTTTTGGCTCGTCATCGACAAAAAGTACTTCGGCGACATTCATTGAAACATAATCACTCAGCCATTCAGGGCGCTTCCTTTCCCGAGTCGAGTGCCTGGTTGACTTGAGTTGATCTGTAGAATCCGTGAATATGTCCAATTGCTCATCTTCCCTTTCGCTGGACTGATTTTCGTCCACAGCCATTTCATCAGGCTCTTCAGTATCCTGAACTTCATTTGACCTGATTTCATCGGGAGATTTCAACTCATGTTCTTGAGCCTCTTGATGGTCAACAACTTCGTCACTGCATTCTCCAATGATTTCGTGAAAAATCACATCACGGGATAGAATTACTCCTCTTCTTTCAGGAACGTAAATCCGATATCGTTCATCTCCTTCATAACCGACTAGATAACCAATGATGGCTTTTCTGTCCAGGGATATGGACATAGCATTTTGAACTCACAGTGCGAAGGTGTTTGATTCTTGGCTTTTGACCAAACCATACTTCATAAGGTGATTTATTGACAACTGATGACTTTCCCACTCGGTTTAGAACATAACTAGCCGTAACAACAAGTTCTGCCCAGATTGCTGCGGGAAATTCAACATTTGGATTTGCATACTTAAAAGTACATGCCATTTCAACAAAGTATCATATTTCTTGTTCTATTTTCGCGTTCCACAGCGCCATTTTGTTCAGGTGTGTATGGTGCCGTTAGACGTTGGCTAACACCATATTCCCTGAGAATTTCACGAACTTCAGAGTTATCAAATTCTCCACCGTTGTCACTAAGAAATTCCTTGACATAATGGCCGATTGTGCGAGCTTTTTCGAGGACCTCACGCAATGCCTCCTTCACAGCAGATTTCTCTCTTGAGACGAAACAGTATCGGTATTTTGAGTAATGGTCCTTGATAACAATTAGGTACCGACGACCACTAAAAGATTGATCGAACGGTCCGCAAACATCGCCGGACAACATCTCTCCAGCAACAGACGCTTGAACTCGTGTTCCAAATGGTAGACGATGTGCCTTGCCAAACTGACACGGTTCACATATTTCGTTGTCCACTGGAAATTTGATACCTAACTCAGATTCCAGTTTTGATCGCACATATCGCTTGTCCATGTGACCCCAGCGCTGATGATACAGCTGAAGTATCCGGTTGTCTTCTGCCATATTAGCACATGCCTCTTCGGGTTGAACTGTGTGAAACGATGCTTGATAGAGTGTTCCATTTGAGCTGCGAGTACCCTTGAATATAACTTGTCCGTTGACTCTGAACCAGCATTCGGTATTTGTCGACTCAAATTTGCTGTCTGGGTTTCTATCATGAGCTGCGAGAACTGACAAAAGGTTTCTCAATATATCTGGAACGTACCATACGTCATTGAGCGTAAATGTATTCAATTTACCCTGGTCGTAGTTAGCTACTTTTATTGTTCCACTTCCAAGAGCTTTCAGTGCCTCCTTTCCTGCTGCTTTCACCGTAGCATTAGTATTCACAGGAAAAGGTTTGTACTCGATGAACCAACTCATATTTGAAGTAATGTGTCTTGTAGCACCGTTATCAATCCACCATTGATCAGTCATAGTCATGGTATTGGCATCACCAGTGACAGAAGTCAACGAAACATTAGTTTTTGTCAAGTTCCCTTGTAAGACTTTCGACTTAGTTCCATCACCACTTGATTTTTCGTTAGTGGCGTTTGCCCGCGCTGGAAACTTAGGTTTACCATCAGATTTCCACTTATAGCATTGGCGAATCCAGTGGCCTTTCCCAGAACAGTACTTACAAACTGTGTCTACTTTTGGTTTGGGCTTCTTTTGTCCACCGCTATTTTTGACACTAAGTATTTCACCAGTCTTTTGCATTGGAGTAACATAACGTTCATGAAGAATTAATGCAGACGAAATATCTTCAAGTTTCTTCATCTCGTTTGCCTTCATGAGTATTGTGATATACATATATATATAACTGACGTTTTGTAACTCCTTGTGTTGTTAAAGATACGTTGTATTACTCGATGCGCGGGTCGGTCGTATGTCTGTGAATCCTGTCTATCGTATGATTGGTATAAATAAATCCTATTGGTGGATCCCGATCACGCCACCTCTCCTCACGGGTCGGTCGTAACCGAAACCGACTGCATTTCCCACCATTAGTTCTCATCCGACCACGGCCCTGTCACTACCCTCCACCATGTTCGTTACTTAAAACGGTGTTTTATTTTAACTTTTAACTAACTCCTACTAGTAAGGAACTGTGAGTAAGTTTAAGTATCGACCAGTATAAGTCGATACACTTCAGTGGCGACGAGTTGGACCTGTGCGATGTAATTTTGTTCGTTATTTCACAAGTTTCGGGACTTCGGCTTGATAGCGCCGGTGAATGTGGCTGGATAGCGCCAACGTTAATTTTGTGACTTTTCATTGTATTGTTGAAGGCTTGTCAGCGCCTAGGCCGTGTGGATTGTATAAATTACGTCTAGTGATTTATAAATTTTATGTGGGAGAAATTGCCATTTGCGGAAGAAGAATCAAGAAAGAAGATGTCGATTATCGGAAACATTGGTGAGTTCGATTCTAATGTCGAGTCGTGGGACTCCTATATTGAACGTTTTGAACTGTTTTTATCTTGTAACGGCATTGACGATAAGACCAAAAAGGTTAGTACTTTTCTCACAGTGGTAGGAGTTAAAACATTTTCATTATTGCGTGATCTGTGCACACCGGACAAACCAACATCAAAGACCTATGATGACCTTGTAAAATTAATTAAAAATCATCTGTACCCGAAACCTAACCTAATAGCAGAACGTTATAAGTTCAGTTTGAGAAATCAATTAGAGCACGAATCTATTGCGGATTATGTCGCTAACTTAAAGAAGCTGTCGACTCACTGTGAATTTGGCTCAAACCTTAATGATTATCTGAGGGACAGATTAGTGAGTGGTATCCGAAACGAGACCTTCAAACAGAAGTTATTGGCGGAATCTGACTTAACCTTTGATAAGGCGGTTAAGCTCATTACATCTCTCGAGGCAGCAGAGAAAAATGCAGCGAGTCTGATGGGGGCGTCTCACCACCAGCACGGCGGCAGAGTACAACGGTTGGCGGCCCAGCGGCGTCACGGCGGCGGCCAGGCAGCGCAGCGGCGGCCCGGCGGGGACACAGCAGCGGCACAGCGGCATTACGGTGGCAGCACAGCAGCAGGCGGCTCCACCTCACAGTCTCAACCCGATACGAGTGGAAGTGCTAATGTGAAGTGTTATTGTTGTGGTCAGAGTGGCCATATGAGCAAATCGTGTCGTTTTCACGGTTGTGTGTGTCATCATTGCGGTAAGCGCAATCATCTAGCCAAGGTATGTCGTTCACGTTTGTATGCTAGATCTAAGAACACCCAGAATGTTGCTAAACCTCATAAGGCTTATTCTAAACGGCATAATTATGTGGGTACTGATGAAACTGATCAAGCTAATGATGAAGTATATGATGTTTCAAATCTCTTTAAACTCAGTCCTGAGCCAGTAAAAAATTTAAATAAGTTGAGAGTTGAACCTGTTAAAATTTCTGTTAATGTTGAGGATCAAATGCTTGATTTTGAAGTTGATACTGGCGCTTCAGTAAGTGTCATTGTGAAAAATTTTTCCATGATAATTTCAAAACCCATGAGTTGATTCCAAGTGATCTATCACTTCGTTCGTACACTGATGTACCTATTGAACCAGTAGGAAAAATTAAGGTAAATGTATCGTACCAGGGAACTAATGTAAATGACCTAGAGTTGTATGTCATTAAAAATGGTTCACATCCATTAATGGGTCGAGACTGGTTATCAGCTCTAAATGTTGAAATCTCTTTTAAGTTTAAGTCAAATACTTTGTATGTCACTAAATGTAATGACGATTTAAATCAAGGTAACCACTTTGAGAAACAAGTAAAACAATTAATCTGTGAGTTCCCAGAAGTCTTTACAGACAAACTAGGGCAGTATAAAAGTGATCCTGTTAAGATTCACATGAAAGAACATAGTGTACCCAAATATTGTAAACCGAGACCTCTTCCTTTTACGTTGAAGGCAAAGGTAGAAAAGGAATTATCTAGATTAGTTGATGAGGATATTTTGTGTCCTGTTAAAAGTTCAGAGTGGGCTACGCCAATTGTACCCATATTGAAAAAAGATGGTAGCCTAAGAATTTGCGGGGATTTTAAGGTTACGCTGAACCCGTATCTAGAAATTGATCGCTATCCACTTCCAAGAATCGAAGATTTGTTTAATGATATACAGAAGGGCGATTTTTACAGTAAAATCGATCTCAGTCAGGCTTACATGCAATTAAAGCTTGATGAAGAAGCGCAACGGCTTTGTACAATAAGCACTCATAAGGGATTATTCTCCTATAAGCGTATGCCATATGGTATTGCTATGTAAGGTTTTAGGCTATGTGATGTATGGTTTGCCTAACACTCTTCCGAATGATTGTCAACAATTGTTACCGTATTTTCAGAGGAAGGTAGAACTGGCTGTTGAGCAAGGAGTGCTAATGTGGGGATATAAAGTAGTTATTCCAGCTAAGTTACGAGCTCATGTTTTGAAAGAATTGCATTCGAGTCATATGGGGATAGTTAAAATGAAAAGCGTGGCAAGGTCATACATGTGGTGGCCTAATATTGATCATGACATCGAGGCACTTGCTAAGAGCTGTTCTCCCTGTCTCTTAGAAAGAGCGAATCCAGCTAAGGTAGAACTACATAACTGGCACTATCCCAGCAGACCGTGGGAAAGATTGCATTTAGATTTTTTGGGACCTTTCAAGGGAAAAACTTATCTCATAGTAGTTGATGCGTATACAAAGTGGCTGGAAGTGTTTGAAACAAACTCAACCTCAGCCAAGGTAACGATTAATAACCTAAGAAGTCTTTTTGCTAGATTTGGGTTACCTATCACAGTACATAGTGATAACGGACCTCCATTCAGTTCAGTTGAATTTGGCGATTTTCTTAAGTCTAACGGTATTAAACATACTACTTCAGCGCCCTATCACCCCCAGTCTAACGGTCAGGCGGAAAACTCTGTAAGATATGCTAAGAATAAATTAAAATGTGCTTTCCGTGAAAATGTTGATGTCTCACTAGCTTTAAGCAGGATATTATTTGATTATCGCAACTCTGTGCATTTAACAACAAACGAGACACCAGCAAAGCTAATGTTTAATCGCAACTTAAGAACTCGATTAGACCTATTAAGACCTGATGTAACAGTATAAGTCGATACACTTCAAGTATATAGCTCGACTTGAATGACTCAAATCGCTTCGGTAGGATGTGCAACACTTTTGACACAAACAGTAGCTCTAGCAAAACTTCAACTGTTTGAATGTTCCGCGTTTTTAAACCTGCAACAAATTCGCGATGTTCATTTTTCAATCGAGAAAGCGAGCGTTGGGGCATCCTCTGTATCATCCCATTCAATGTTAAAGAAATTGAGACATTGACGGAACAACTGATCCTCAGCCTTATTGTTGAATTGCTCGACCAAAACGTCCCAAGCTTCTTTTGCTGACAATCTACCTGAGATCCGTTAATGTAAATCATCACTAACGCATTGAGAAATGACAATTTTTGCTTGATTCGCTGATTTAATGAACTTATCGAGTGCTTCTTTTTCAGCTTTAGTCGGGGACGCAGACAGAATTGGCTTTTCTCTTTTTCCCTCGACAATGTCAACCGCATTAAATAGCTCCAGCACATCCAAAACTCGATCCTTCCACGTAGGCCAATCTTCTGCTCCTTTGAGTGGCTTTATACCTTTCACACACTCCATTTTTGAGATGGACGAACTCGAACAGTCGAAAGATACTCAGTAAACACACTTGAGTCAGAAAACCGGGTCTTGAAAATCCCTTTTCAGTTTAGATTCCTAACGAAAACGGGCACATTAAACGTTACTGGGCCCATAACCTGTTGAATTTTGATGTCCCGCACAGGAATCTAATACTAATTAAATTCAAGACGAATTATAACAAAGCGAATATATTTCTCAATAAAATACAAACATGCATAATTGTGCTGAAGAAGGATCTGGAATCAGATAGATAAATAAACAACTGAAAACTAAATTATTAAAACAGTCAGCTGTTTTTAGGACTATGACAAATAACTATAGAAAAGATAACAATTTTCAACATTATCTAAATTGCATTTAATATGTAAAACTAATTTATAAATAAATAAACTATGAACTGTCACAATTCCTGCCTCCTGGAATATTTTTTAGCAGACTCTTCAGTTTTAATTTGTGCTTTATTCTAAGTGTTTTTTCTGCTGCACAAAAATGTAATTTAGGTTACTGATTGATGTGCAACCATAAAGACACAATCCAAATGCAATGTCAACTTTGATTAAGGCATGGCAAATTCTATTTAATGTATCAAAGGAGCTGAATTTAGAAATTCAGCCTTAGAGCATAAAGCCCTGAAGATATTTTTTACACACTGAATCAATTTGACAGTCCGAATTGTCAACAGTCAACCTTAAAAATTTAGGTGTAACATAAATCCACTAAAAATCGTGCGTGGTGTAGAAAAAAATTATTTCCATACATTTAACTGATAATCCCGCATGAATATATTTTTTCACAATTATTTTTATAGAAAACTCAAATGTATTTGTTTTTTTCTGGATTTGGCAGTGAATTTATTTTATGGAGATGCTGAATAGCGCTCGAAAGATCAATGAAGGATGAGATTTATAAATCAGATTCTAAAACTCCTGAAACTATTATGTTTATATTTATGTGAATATAAAAACAATAATGGCCCAAATAATGATATCTCTTAAAAATTTCTCTCTTAATTACTTATTAAGACCCCATTGCTACTAAGGCATATTTTAAAGTGAATATCAATGAGAGTATGGGTGGTTATGTTGTGTAGGGCTGTTACTAGCCTATCTAAGATCAGCTGAACATTGACAGTCCGATCAGTATTTACAAGCACTTTTATGCGGTTTTATTTGAAGGTATTGCAGTAGACGCTCAACCTACTACAAATCAGTGCAGAATGTTTTAAAATCCATACAAGTACAACATTTTGGGGCTACATCTTCTATTCTCTAAACAACGAGCCAATGACAGTTAATTCCCAATAGCCCTCCTATGTTTAAGAGTGATTTGACAGTACAGATATACTGGTGGTTATTTAGTACTTTCTGTTCAATGTTCCAAAAATAGTTTAAATTCCTACCACTGCATCAGGGTGTCTACTGTTATCTGATTTTAAAATTCCAGTATATTTCCAGTAAATTAAAAAAAAAATCCAGTATAACTCGCGAATTATTAATCTGAATATGGAATAACAAAATTTTTAGGCTATGAACAAATTTTTGTATTAAGAGATCGCTACTGGTCGAAATTCTAGCAAAAATTCACCTGATTTGGACTCTAATTTATTTCATAAATTACCCTTCTTCCATAATATTAACATTGAAACCTTGAAAGCCTGAAGGGCGTACCCCTAGAGGCTGATGTGAATTATAATGGCATTCTGTTCATCTACAGGATGAATCTTTCTAACTGTAAGCGCAGATTAATCTTACAATACACCATCAACAACAAAATTTGGTATGTTATTATCACAACTTTTGTGGGAGACTGATACATCGTCTATGTCCTATCTAACGTGCGTCGCTACTCCATAGACCCTGTGACCTATTTCTTCCACAAGCTTATATCCTGGGATGTTGCCTCTCGCACTGTTCTCTAAGTCTTCTGCATGTGTTTCTTGCAACATGTGAATAATATATATAGGTCCTCAACGTGTGTTTTGTATGTCTACCTAAAAAACATTGCTACTACATATAGGTAGGTAATTCCTTATCAATTCAACATAGTTTAAATAAAAAAAAATCCTTAACATCTCAGATTTCAATTAAATATGGTATACTGGTGCATCCCTAAGAAAAATGCCAAGTTTAAACTTAATATATCTTTTAATTATAAAGTTACGCCTCATTAAAATTTTCAAAAAACAGCCAAAAGCGAACTGTAATTTACACTTTAAACTGCTCCAGCACCTCTCAGAATCAAGCTAGAGAAGACAGGGGTGTCAATTTTCAGCATTTCCAAGACCTTTCTAATAATGTATAACACTATAGAGGTTTTAATAAAAAATTTTTAAATAGTTTCAAAATTAAATTTTTTTAAATGCGACACTTTAAAAATTTTGAAAAAATTCTCAAATAGTACTTGTATAGTGGTTAATTGATGGTAAAAAATTCATTATGGGATGAAAATGGGTTCTCAAAGAAAATTGCATCTGAAAACATGCTTACTCTAGAATTTCCACTAAAATGCCTTATTAGTGTAGAGGTCTATGAATATCTAAGAGTGTACTATGTGAAATTTGTACAGGGCACTAAGAAATTACCTCTATAAGTGTTATCAATGGCATTTATTTCTCAACCCTAATTTTTAAGGCTAAATTGAATTATTCAAAAAGTACAAAAACACTTGCCAGTTCCTTGGAATTTAATCACATAATGTTGATGTAAACAAACCAATAATTCTTAATAATTTACAATTTTTAAGGTAATTGAAAATACTATTGTTTGAATATTTTGTAGATAAATTAAACCTATTTGTTAGTAACAGGCTTAGGCCTAAATACACTATTAAAGGATTAGCCAATAGAGCCAGTACTCTCAGCCTATAGAGCCAAACGTAGATTCGTCTGTTCAATATCACAACAAAATGGACAATGCCCTCACTAAAACTTTAAAAAAAACATGGCATAAACATAGCATTTAAACCAAACAATAAATTGGGACATAGATTACAGCCTAAACCCGCTAAAAAGGACAGTTTTTCTGACTCTGGTGTTAACAGATTAGATTGTGATGAATGTGACCAGTTTTGTATAGGCCAAACATCCAGATCATTTAAAGTAAGATTTAAAGAACATGTCTCAGCTATCAAACATCCCGAAAGAAGTTCAAAATTTGATAACCATTTAGTAGCCTATAACCATTCATATACAGATATCGAGAATAATATAACAATATTATTCTCAATTATAATGCTCAAATAATAATATATTATTTGAGCTAATAATAATAATATATTATTAATAATATATTATTAATAATTAATAATATATTAATAATATATTATTAATAATAATATATTATTAATGCTCAAATAATATAACAATATTATTTGAGGCAGGGGGCTTTGCTCAAGCGACTTTCTGTGACCTGAGCAAAGCATTCGATATTGTTGACCATTCAAAACTACTTCAAAAGTTAATTTTTTATGGTTTTAGTGACACAAGTGTTGAGCTAATGAATTCATTTCTAAGAGATAGACAACAGATAGTATGTGTAGGTAGGGAAACATCCGATGTAGCCGATATTAGTATGGGAGTTCCGCAGGGCTCTGTACTAGGTCCTCTGTTATTTAGCTTAATGATAAATGATCTGCCTTCAACTCTGAATAGTCATACAATACTTTACGCAGACGATACAACTTTTCTCAATGAAAGCACTGATTTGCACAATCTCAGACAATTGACTCAAGACACCCTCTCAGAAGCATCTAAATGGTTTAGGGCTAATGGTTTTCTACTAAATGAAAGTAAGACTCAAGAAATCTATTTTAGTCTAAGAAATCTGCCTGAAAATGGGAACTTAGATAGTGTTAAGTTTTTAGGAATTCATATTGATAAAAAATTAACTTGGTCGTCACACATCACTTATGTCTCAGCCAAGCTTTCAAGAGTTATATTTTTAATTAGAAGTCTGAAAAATCATATACCCTGTAACTATGTCAGATCTGCTTACTTTGCATTCTTCCAAAGTATAATTTCATATGGGATTTTGCTTTGGGGCAACAGCAGTCATGTTAGTAATATATTAGTTCTTCAAAAAAAGGTTGTTAGAATTATAACAGACGCTCACAAACTTGACCACTGTAAACCGCTCTTCATAAAATTACAGTGCTTAACCATTATAAATCTTTATATTTTTAATGTACTTATGTTCACCAAAAACAACCTCCTAGATCATCAACTTAGACAAGATGTACACAAGTACAACACTAGGAATAATAACTCCATTGACATACCTTACAACAGACTGACAAAATCTCACAAAAGCTATGAAATTCTTGGTTTGAAAATGTTCAACAAATTGCCTTCACACATTTCAGAATCACCAGTGAAAATTTTTAAAACAAAGCTGCACAACCTTCTGTTAGACAATCCTTTTTATTCTATAAAGGAATACTTTGAATGTGAGTTTTAATCTAATGTGAAAGTACCCTTGACCTGACTTTATAGTCTATATATTTGGCTATTTATCTATGATGAAAGAATGTTTAAATTATTTTATATGTAACCCTTTTTATGTTTGTTGTATATAGTGTGTAGCCTAGACTTTTGTCCTCATGTAAATATGTTTTGATATGACATCACATCATGTATACAAGTTACATCATGTATATATAGATTATAATCCCACTTTTATGTTATATACCTAATTATTTTTGTAGAATTCTGTCCCTATGTAACCTTGTTTTATACAATAAGTAATATCATGTATAAATAGATTACATTGTAAGATTTAATTTTGGTTAAGACTTGACTTTGTCTATTGCTGTAAAGCTTAACGACAATAAAATTCTTATTTATTTATTTATTTATTTATAATATTACATTACGCCAAAAAAGGACAACGTTTATTACGCCTCAAGGAATTAGAAATTTATAAGGAACATATTAACAACAATAGTATGATTTTAAATGAGAGAATCGGACCAAGATCAAACCCAATTTATAATAGATCTTCTATTTTTATGAAAATGAAGCAGCCTACATTACACGGTTTGGGTAACATATCAGCTGTTCATTGACCTTGAGAAAAACACTGGAGAAGTAAATCATCTGCTGATAACCTGCCAGTTCGTGCACGAATCTCTACCGTGTGGCCGTAATGGGAGCTCCCAGATTTTGTGCGTATAATTCAATGTCCATTTTTAGTAAACTTAATGATCCGCAAGGTGATATTTGTGTCTATGTAATGTACTGTTAGTTTAAGTGTGTTGTGAAGTCTGATGATGCCATAATCGGCGAAACAAGTCACAAACCCAAATACTAAAGATTGCTTCAGGCCGTAAGTACCAATTATATGATATAAAGCAATCTAGAACCAGATTTTTCATTTGGTTTCTACGCCGGTGATAAAATTAAATATAATGCAATAAAGAAACAATATATTCTTCACATCCTATTTCAAATAACACTAAAAGAATAAATTATCAATAAAAACCGCAACTAGCAAATTGGCAGTAAATCATTCTTTAATCATATTAGTTAGTTAAGGGACAAGTAAAGCCCACCTGGTCTTTTGCGGGGGGCAACTGAACGGTTGGCTTCATATCAGCAACTACCGGAACAGGCTTGTCTGCCGGTAACGGAATGGTTTCCAGGTCCAAGTTCATTGACGATGGTGGTACTGAAAATAAATCATGGGACTTATTATTATCAGAGTTATTATGTTAAGAAAAACATACCTATGAGATAGGCCTTGATACTGATACAAGTTTCACTAAAATTCACCTAGGGACCCTATTTTTTTCTCAGCACAAATGTGTAATATAAAAAATATATAAAATGTATATATCTGTATGTGTTTTGGATATGTAGTCTACTTTAACATTTATTTTGTAATGTATAATTATGATGTGAAATTGTATCCAATGTGTGCTAGAAAAAATAAAGATTTCTTATTCTTATTCTTATTCTTAAATTTTATTTTGTTTTTTTGGAATCTCAAAAAAATAAAACAGAAAACCATTGTTCCACGCTTTGGTCTTTACTATTACTGTAAATAAGTAGTCCTAGTAATAGAAAAATTAACTGAAATTTAAACAAACATTTTTTTTTTGCTTCTATGGACCTCAAAATGAAAAAGTAGGTATCATGCTTCTTGGCTTAGGTCCCAACGTGACCACAACCATGGTAATAGAGTATTCAATATGCCAATAAGGTTTTAATTAAATTCTCTAAAATTATTGAAGTCTTAATCCAAAAAATTTCTTTAGGTGTGTAACTGTCAAGTCGTGATTACACTGGAGTTGCAGACATTTAGTCTGCAATTTTTTGTCTGTAAAATTTTGTTGCTGACTGATTTCCACTGATTTAGTGGAAAACTAAAATTTAGTTGCAGACACCCTAAATCTGTCTGCTACTTGTATTGTGACGGACAAAATTAGAACTGTTTTCATCTACGCAATAAAAATCGGCAATATTTTGTTGACAACACACTTGCAACTCCAGTGTAAACTAGGGTGGGTAACAAAAAATTTTTTCGAGTAGTAATACCGCGGAAAAGTTACGTAATTGTGAAACTAAAAGGAGGTAAAAATATTATACAAACATATGTTGTTATTTACCGTTTGCGCATGTGCCTTAAAGTTTGATAACATTTTGGAAAAATCAAATTTTATCGTAAATTTTTTATAATGTTTTATTTACGATTTTTAATAAGTAATAGTTGTAAATGCAATCTACGACATGCTAGGGCAAAAATTGGGCAATCAAATACCTGTCTAGTGATGATTGTTTTAGCTAGAGTACTGCCATTGTATATTACACAGCATTATCAACAATGGTCAATATCTTTCATAAGAAAACTTGACGAGTTCAAGCAAAAACACTCGTTATTTTTTATGTTGCAGCTTGCAAATGCCATATTTTTCTTGACTGCACATGCCAGAAGGCTTCCAACCTATGACGGTGCAACTATACTATTACTTGTACTTGAGAAAAATCAAATAAGAAACCATCCATTGAACTGAAATTTGTTTACTTATTAAGAGTATATGGGATTGGAAAAATTTGAGGGGTGGACTTGGGTGAATACACAATACACTCTGCAAATGAAAAAACGATAACTGACAAAATGCTAAAAACATCCAACACACGGAAGGAACAACTGCAGACTGACGCAACATCTACCAGAATGCTGTGGCGAGGGGGGTAACACGTGACGCAGTGCCAAGCCCCCTGCGTGGGTCACTGACCGGATAGTGCCCCGATCAGGAGAGTTTGCATTTCTTGGCGTGATCGGAAGATCAACTCTAGTGTCATCCGTTGTTTTTGTTTTGTTACTATCAGAATGTGTATAAGTTGATAGCAAGTATTTCATTTCGATATTAATAAATACATTTAAGATGAGACTAGCTCAAAATTAGGCTTTCCTTAAATTTAAGCCATATTTGTACCTTACGCGCGAACGGAAGATGTTAACATACAATAGCAGTGTTTTAATATTAATTCCCTAGCGTGTCGTAGATTGCATTTACCACTATTACTTATTAAAAATCGTAAATAAAATATTATTTGATTTTTCCAAAATGTTATCAAACTTTAAGGCACATGCGCGAACAGTAAATAACAACATATATTTGTAATATTTTTACCTCTTTTTAGTCTCACGATTACGCAACTTTTCCGTGGTATTACTACTCGAAAAACTTTTTTTTTCGACCCACCCTAGTGTAAAAGCACTGACAAAGATCTAGACTTATCACAATTTGTTCAATCTAAATATCTTCTTTAAACATTCTCTATTAAATATGGTGTTGGCAGGGACCCTGATCAAGTTTTATTTAGTTATGGTGTACATGTCAATAATTTATGTTTTTAGTAAACTTAACTAAGGCCTAGGCTTTATCTAACGCCTATAATTTGTCTATTATCTGCCCAGACACAAATTGCCCAGTATTTGCCTACTAAGTTATTTTACCTTACTTTACTTTATTAGGACTTCTCTTGCCTTATAGTTTGAAGAACAAAAATAATATTCCATTGAATGAGTTTTAATGATATGAATCACATTTTACAGTAGGCCTAAATTGGATGAGCTTTATTACATAGGCTATTTAAAAGGTGAACTACAGTATTTAAGTTACATAAATGAAATAAACAAATAATATTTTTCTGTAATTCACAATTAATGTTGCTAACGTTAAGTATAGTGATATTAAATAAATAAGTTGACATGTTTATACATAACACTCATAAAGAATTAACCTGAAACTGTTCCTAAAAGGTTTAGCCAACCATACCAAAACTTAGGCTTAACCACGTTCTAAGAGTAATCAAACATTACCGCAATTTGGGGGCAGATTATTCAAGTTAACACCACAGCCTTATTAAAATTAGCTATTATAAATAAATTAATGTGGTCCTAGAGATAAATATTTTTTATAATTTCTATCACTGTCCTTTCAGCTGTAACCTATATTTCTGCTGTGGCCGATCTATCTGTTGTGGCCGATCTACCTATTTAGGCCGATCTATCTGATGTGGCCGATCTATCTGCTGTGGCCAATCTATCTGTTGTGGCCGATCCATCTGATGTGGCCGAAATTCTGTTTTTGTTCAAGCAATCTGTGACAGTCTCACACTTTCTGTGACAATGTCACATCGTTGCTTTTGTTCTGCACTGGTAGTTTTATTTTATTTTGTAAGATATAGACTTAGAAGCAATTTCAAAATAAATCAGTAAAAAAATATTAAGGATTAGATTTTTGACCACTTTTCATACAAAACTGCAAGGAAAGATCCTTAACTTTTGGAATATTTTTCTTTTTCTTACCGTACCGCAATAAAAGGGCTAAAATTTAGCTAATTATAAATCAAACAGTTGAACATGGATGGAATTTCTTCCAAGATTAGATTCTTTCCCATGTCCTTTCTGATCATATTTATCCCGGCACATCTAACATACAGCTAGGACCATAAAACAAAAATTACTATGGTCCTAGGTTAAGGTATTATCAAACCTACTACCGTAATTGCAAGTAAGCTGTATGGTCTATCTATTTTCAACCCAATCTAATTGAATTGCCAAAACCAACAGAGGTAGGCCTAGTTTTCATTGACAAATAAGTAAAATGGAATAAGCTTACATTAAAAATTATACAGATTTAGAACTTACCAGGTGTTTCAATGCAACTATCCTGGTCATTGGGTTTTTCTTTTCTTTTGACCACAGTAGAGTCATCTTTGAATCCTTCTTGTAATTTGGTGAACATTAGATCGACAAAATCTCTTGTTTCTGGAAGATTACAGAATTTTATAAATTTACTGTAGGCTACAAAATATAATAAGACACATAAATATGATACAAACATTGACCTATACTTTTGTTTAAAGAAAATGTTCAAATTAGCCCTATTGTCCCCTTAAGTGATCCCAGGGTTTAATTTTTCATTGCCTCGGTTTCAAGCCTTTTTGCTTATTTTCAAGTGTTTGGCATAGACACATTATATGCACATTCTTCATTGCACATGCTTCATTCTTCAATTGACGAACTTGACATGAATTAAAAATAACAAGGAACGTATTAATCACAGACTGGCAGTATGAAAAGGCACATACAATGGTTTCTGGTTAATTTCAATTCTTAACACCTTCATCAATTGATGTAGCCTATGGGTGTGGGACAGTTGAAAATAAACCAAAAAACTTGAAACTGTGGTAAGCCCTAGTGGAAAACTAACCCCCATATCACTTGACAGGGCAGATACATTAAACATTTTCAACCCTTTCAAGGCTATGGAACAGTATATCCTTCCTTGTCTTCTCAAGAGGGGTTAGAAATTATGTATAGGTACTCCGAAAGCTGGTATTGAACGATTTATCAGATTCCAAAAGCTGTCAATACTGCAGACTTAAAAAAGGAATATCAGTTGAATCCATTATTACTTTGAAACACCAACGATTCCATTCAAACCTCTGTATGATCAAGATACAAAATATCATTCTCTAGTACTTTTGGGTTGAAAATTTATTTTTACTGGCTTTTGTTCTTAAAAATATATGTACGCCTCAGCCCTATTGGATACCTTATCAGTTTTTGGCAGTTACATGTAGCTTATAAACTACCAAATAGTTTTTCTAATTTCTAACTTTAGGCCTATGTAAATATTTTCCTAAGGGTTAAGTTATAATTCCGTGGTCAGACACTAATAATGAATGTATTGCAGCAAAAGTATTGTTTTTAGTAAAATATTTCAAGATCTAAAATCAAACATGGGCACAACTGTCAGCAACGTAGACAGAGCTTAGTCTGTTTTTTCAGTGGCAATCTTCGCACTTGTCAATATTTTAAAAATAGCATACACACGATACATATGAAAAAACTAATACGATTACATAAACAATCTATTTACATTTTACTATTTTTTACTCTTGGGCAGCACTCACCATTGAAGAATGTGATATGATGCTAGACGTGAAGCCGTTATCAGAAAAACACAAAACATGGACACATATAGAAAGAGCAGACTTCACACACATAGACAATTACATGACGTTTTGCAAAACAAAAAGGATTAAAAACGTTCTGCTTTTTAAGTGTTGTTGTGGTGACCTATTTTTTGTTCGCGCAATAGGCTTTATTGTCTAATCCCGACTGCAGAGTGATCCCGCGAAGGGCCAGGAGGGGGTGGGGGAGCAAAGTACCAAGTACAGGCAACAATGCACCTCCGCCCCCTCCTGGCCCTTCACGGGATGACTCAGCAAGGTCAACGGTGGCAGTCGGGATTAGACAATCGAGCAGGTTGCGTGATCAAAAAACTCGTCGCCGCGACAACACTTGAAAACGCGAAATGTTCTTAATAGTTTTTGTTCTGCGAAACGTCGTGTAATTGTGTATGAGTGTAAAATCCACTCTGTCTATATGTGTCCGTGTTTTGTGTTTTTTTGACAATGACTTCACGTCTAGCATCATATCACATTCTTCAATGGTGAGTGCTGCCCAAGTGTAAAATATATACTCCTTGCCAACAAATCAAATCAAATCAAATCAAAAATTCCTTTATTACCATGAACTTGTACAAACAAGCATTGGATGCGTCATACAATTGAAATTGGAATAGCATAATACAATTAAATAAATGAATTAAGGTAAACTAAAAATAAAATAAACTAACACAAGTTATCTTACTTAGTTAAATACATAAATTGAAAACTTAACAGACTGACTTGAGAACTTGTCTAAGATGGTGCAAATTTATCACAAAACTCCTGCAGAGAGTAAAAAGCATTCGTAGTGAGGTAGGCCTTAAGTTTTACTTTAAAATTTTTGAGTTCATGTATTTCTTTAATTTCATTTGGCAAAAACTTGAATAAGTGCCTTCCTGCTGGAAGAGGTAATTTTCCATGCATTTCTAATCTATGAAAGTCTATGGTTTGTAGTCGGTGCCTAGTGTAATAAAGAATGAACAATACAATGTCATTTAGAAATGGAGTCCATTTACAGTAGCCACTGTCGTTATCTGGCTGTCATGGGACCGGGACTAGGCCGGATAAAATAAATGCCGGTTAAAACGGGAAACTACGTAAAATGTAAAATACAATGAAATAAAGCGTATTATTGATGCTTTAGGAATAAATAAATAAACGCTTCCGTACTTTATGTCTAAACTCAACACAAGGTAGAATAAAAATGACATTGGTGAACATTGGACAATATTAGGCTAAAGTTTGCAATATATAGATAAGCCTTGAACGGATGTGTTTTTATGTTGATAATGCGATAAGGTTAGAAACAGAAGTCTCGCGATTCCAAGAAGAGGCCGGTTAAAGCGACCCATTTTTTAATTCAGGGCGGTTAAACCGAACTCTCTTTTGTCCCTGGAGAGAGCCAGTTGATCCAGGGCCGGTTAAGAGAGCCAGTTGATCCACTGTATTGTTTAAGTGTTCGTATTAATTTTTTTTCATATGTGTTATTTTAAAAATATTGATAAGTGCGAAGATCGCCACTAAAACAAATAGACTATGTCATAATATTCTGGAGGTTGGAGAGCGCAAACAAGGTAAAACAATAATTTTTCTATAATAAATTATTAAATCAAGTTATAATAACTCGCTTGAAATATATAATTTTAAGGCCCATACAGTGGTACACTTAGTGTGTTAGGCCTAACAGTAAAGCCGGAATAGGTTTTGTGAACATTTTAAACTAAAATAAATAAATATTGGATCAAACATTTTGAGAATTTTGCTTCATATATGTACAACTAATTGGTATATAGATGCAACTAATCTTTTATTAAATAGAGTTCTAAAAGTAAACATAAAGAAATACAAGTGGTTCTACCATACAAAGACAAGTTATCTAACTTACCGTTTTTTAGAAACACTTTTAAGTGAGCAATAGTGCTCTTCCTCAACTTTTCAGTTGGTTTGTCTCTTTCGACAAGTGCATGGATGTAGTTGACGATCGCCTCAGGATCCGAGGGGAACCTGGAAATGTTCATTCATTATCAGTCTCTGATTTAATTAATCTACTTATTTAATACTGTAAGGAAAGGGATTTTGGAATTGGAACTAATACATTTTTCTACCATTTTTAAGTTTCTAGTGTAGTTGGATAAGGCTTGGTCTGTTGTTGTTCCATCCAAAAATTTATGAGAATCGGCCCCCAATGCTATGTCAATGGCATAAGTTTCAACACAACAGTAAAGGCTTAAGTTTCAAAGGTAATCTTATGGAAGAAGGGAAATTGATTGAATCATTGTTGTACAAATGTCATGACAAATGCTGGCAGATCAGGAAGAACAGATGTTTCAGTTAAAAATTTGTTTAAGCTAATTGAGTCCAGACAGTCCTTATCGATTCAATTGAAATTTTGGTTGAATTTCGATCAATGGGGTGATCTCTAGTGAGAATAACCAAAAAAAAAATGAAATTAAATACCTCAGTAGATTCAGTACATGTAGACTGACAAAAGCCAAAGAAAGACTGGAGTGAGTGGGCGTGTCACAAAGTATTGACTTCATTGGCAAATAGTTAATTGTAAAATACTAGGCTATTCAAGATTCCTACTTCTGGATATTGATTTCAAATAATAGTAATACAATTTTTTACCTTTTCAATATCCTTGTTCTTCGACGTTACTACATGTTTTGTGGCAACAGCCACATCTTCAGGTTGTGTCCAATAAGGTTCGACCAACATATTTGGAGATAACCTGAAGATGTGGTTTATAACAAGATATGTTGTGAGTAATAACAACCATTCCTTCCCGTCGTCTGTGACTGAACAGGTTCAATATACGAGTACAAATTTTCATTTTCATTTTTTGGATATCTATTTTGAATTTATACATACAGTCTGCTTTCTTCTCTTTAGTGATTCATAAATATGTAAATATGTTATGATTATTATTGTAAAGTTTAGATAGTAAAAGTATTTAGGTATACAGTATGCAAAATATTTTACAAAACCTGCACTTTGTCTGGGTCCGAGAATCCTTATTGGAGAGCTAACACATGGTTTTAGGCTTAAGCATTTTGAAATGGCTAAGCTTATAGGGAAAATTCAAATGCAATGGGAAGTGCTTCATCTTTGACCGACAAGTAGGATAGATTGCGTCAAATTTTAATACATACTATACAAAACAATTTGTTCTAGGTATTTCTTACACCTGAAGGGGATCAGATTCCAGATCCAGAAACGTTGTGAATTCGTTTTACTAATCAGTGATGGAAAATGTCCGCAACAATTTACTAAACAATAACTGAAGGAGAAGTTTAAAACTAATGAGATTACTTTGTAATTTTTAAATAAGTTTCAGGCTTCAACTATTAGCCTACTGACACCGAGCAAATTAAATATACACATGAACATAGGCTTTAAAGCATGCTTCATGAAAGATTATAATCCATTGCGTTAGCCCCCTTAACTCCTATTGAAGACTGACATATATGCTAATTGCTAGTATATTTGCAGTAGACCCTCTAGGATGAGCAGCTCAAATTTTAGTTTCTTTAAATTTCAGAACTTCTCCATTAATGAACGTCCCTCCAAAAAACCCAACTAAAAGCTATTACAAGAGCTGGGCGGTTAGGTTAGGTTGTGTAACATCAGATTATGTTGTTAAAGTGACCCAGATGTAGCCTATTTCAACCAACAAAATGCACTCTAGGTCAAGATCATAGAGAAGTGTAATTGCTACTATTATCAGCATGTCGGTTTTATCGCCCAGCCTACTGTCCAATGTTGGCCGTTCTGCCTCTGTCGTTCCACAGTCGTTCACGGACCTAATACTGTGCTGGATAATTATGAGTGATTGCATGTTGATATGAGACCTAACCTGAGGAAGAGGGTGTGTCGTTTTTGCAAGCCAAATGACTATTTACCGTACCTAACAAAACAATGCTGTTCAAGAATAAGTGAGAACCAGAAGTGAATTTGCTTGTTTTTTCTCTAAAACAATTTTTTGTTCCATGATTAGTCCTTTTCAAAAAATAATTTGCTAAATCTTCAAAACAAATGGAGGTCCCTTAACACGTTGAGTGCGGCAAAGAATATCGGAAATCTTTCCCGCGGGCCTGAAAATTTTTATTTCATAAAATCTTACTTTTTGTCTCCAGAAGTCCAAATCGAGGCGGCAAACTGGCGCTCTTGCATTATTTCACCAAAAAAATTGCGTCCAAAAGTGCAGGTCTCCGGTGACCGAGCCGGCCCGCGCAACGACAATACATGGTTTTTCGTAACACAATATCGAATTTTTACATAAAAAATGTTTAATATAATTATAATAATGTTCAATAGTATTATAACTATTATTTACAACTATTTACAGCCCCTTCCACCCTCCCAACCATTGTTTTTTTACTCCAACTTCGTCAAGGTACTGGTCGAAGCATTCCAGGTATTGGGGAGTCCATTTTAAATCAAAAACGATAAAACTAAAATAATAAAATATTAAACATAATATTGTGTCACAAAACACACCAAAACACGGAAGAAACACTTCAAAAAGAGTTAAAATTAATTAAAAAAAGTTCAGGTCACAATGGACGGGAGCCGGCCCACGGGAAAGGTGGGCGACGCACAACCGAAAGAAGGCAGGTTGCCTTAGTAACGCACGTATAAACAACTCCGAACTACTCCGCAACCCAGGGCCACATTGACTGATTCATTTCGCCGAGTTACGGCCGGCGACACGTGACCGGGCAGGCCGGCGCGTGCATTTCGCTACCGGTCACCGGTGACCGAGCCGCACCCAAAGTGTTAATGGAGAGTACCTAAATTTCTTTAGAATACTATAGAAACACATATGGCATAACGTGTTGTGATTATGTCCTCAACGGTGTTTGAGCTGCTCGACAGTTGTGGTCTATGTTCATGAAATGTTATGGATTACATAACTATGCATATGATAATATTACAACCAGTACTATCCTCTTGTTGCCTTCATCGGTGACCGAATAGTTCGGATAGATTGCATCAAAAATAAAATACAATACATAAACACAAAAATAAAACATATATAATATTACACTTTGCTTGGCATGGCGGACTGACTATCCCTAAGTAACCTGTTTCTAAAACATAGGCTATTTTCAAATGTCCTGACAAACTTTTTTGGTCCAATTAAGTTCATCTTTAATGATAGAAGCTAGTTTTTGTCGTAAATGTAACTTGACAGTAGGCCACAGTCCTGAGTTAATGTGTCACAGTCTAGGCTAGGACTATGAGAACCGGTATGACATGAATATGATGTACCGGTACGGTAAAAACCCACTACCCCAAACTAATTTCGACCAGGCTTTTTGAGTTTAGCAATAATTTTTTAATAGTAGTGGGAAATGGAATTGGAAACTATGCAAGTGAGGATTCATGAAATACACAAGATACCATCCCAAAGCTACCAACTCAAAACTCCATGGAAAAGTTCGTCCCCATGTCAATCCCTTATGTGCCAGGATTATCGGAAAAAAATCAGAAGAGTGGCTAGGAAATTTAGAATTAGAACAGTTTTCAAGACACAGAACACACTTAGGCACAGTCTCATAAAAATGAAACCAAAAAATGGCACCTTGGACTCTAAAAACTGTGTTAACAGGATAAACTGCAATAGTCACGATAGGCCCTATTATGGTGAGACAAAGCGACCTCTAAACACTAGGATCAAAGAACACAAGGATAATAGGAAAAAGGGTTTAATAGAAAAATCTAAAATTGCTCAACTCTGCTGGTCTGAAAATCACCATATGAATTTTGAAAAAGCAAAAATAGTACACAACGAAAATCATTTTTCATAATATTATCATTTTTCATTTCATAATCATTTTTCAAGTTAATTAAAGCTTCATACATTAAATTGGCAGACCAACCAATCAGTCTATCTTCAGTTGAAATAAGGCTCTTATGGCTACCTAAATTAAAACAAGAATTGAAGGATAGGGAATGTAAAATTTTGTGTAATAACAAAATAGCCAATGATTTTATTCCAAATTCACATAATAAGTTAACCCGCATCAAGGCTCGGAAAGGACAACGATGGTACATAAGTGCATCTGTTGGTATAACAATTTCTCATCTTGTTTAATTGATAATGTGAATTTGTAATTTACTAATCAGTGATGGAAAATGTCCACAATAATTTACTAAACAACATACTGAAAAGTGTAGAGCCTACAATAGACAGTTAAGAAACTTTAAAAAAATTGTTTGAAAATTAAGGGCTTATGCCCCATTTATTTGCCTTGCTAGCAATAAAATTGTGACAAATTATATTGTACAGTACTAAGTCAATGCAGTGGTAGAACAACTTGTCACTATCAATTTGAGTGAATGTTGAAATGTTCACCAATATTACTACCAAGATTTGAGATCAAGCCAATTAAGTGATTCAAAATACTTAATTATTTGTTTTTTGAAAGTTATTTTGAATGGTCTCTGTAAAAATTAATTAATTAAGATAATTCAGGGTGAAAAATACCAAAACTCCCGATTTGAACCTTTTGAAACCACATAAAACCCTATTTCGATTGTTTGACCAACCTGATTTTCAAACTCAACCTGAAGAATGCTGTCCTACACCTTCATACCAAATTTTATCAAAATCAAAGGTCTTTTTCAAAAGTTTTGTGTAAACCGACACATATAAAGATATATATACATATAGGCTATATGAATTTGAACAAATAGTGTTTTTGACTACTATGGACCTAAAAACAAAAAAGTAATATGGTCCCGGCCTTAGATCTTACCATGAGTACTACTGTAATAGTGTATTTCCTACAGGGAAATTCGCTAAAAATAAAACAAAATGTTCCAATAATAATGTAAAAACTAACATTATAAGAATGAAAAACAATAGAAATATAAGTTGCTTTAACTACATTATTTATAGGTAATTAATGTATAAAATGAATACATTTTACCCATTATTAGTACTTCCGATTTAAGGGAGTGATCGAAAATCGAGAAGGTGGGATTGTGCCACAGAAAATTTTCCTGACTTTTTGCACTTTTTTCCTTTTGTTCTGACTTTCGTCATTTTTTCAAACATTTCCTGACTTTTCCTGACCAGAACCCAAAAATCCTGACTTTTAACCCTCCAGAGGTCGCTTAAAATTTCAAACGCCGTCCCTCCCTCAAGGAGGTTTCCTCCGTTTTTTAAATAAATGCACAAAATGTATTCTAAAAACATTTATTGTTTGAAATAAAAACAGAAAATGATAATAAAATCGATTTCACGCTAAATCCCTGCAAAGCAGAGTAAGAATGGCATAGTTAATTAAACAATGTAATTATTATTATGGATTATAAAAAACACGTTTCACTTTGTTTACTTAAAACTTAGTATTTTTTAATAAGTTTTGTAAAATAGTATAAAAGGTAAAAATAAAGATATGGAGTACCGTACAAATACCTAATAGTTATATAAACTCAATTATCAGAATATATAAAAAATTACTATGAGGTTTCTGTGTATAAAACATAAATTAAATATTATAACAATGACACTACGATCTATTCAAATAGTTATAAATGGAAAAATAAAAGGTTAGCCTACTTCAAATAAAAACAAATCTAAAATGGCAACTGTAGCTTCAAATAACCAAATAAAAAACTTTCGCACACGGACTCTTCCTCCGGGTTCACAAAACACACAAGAACGCTCACGGAGGAATCGTCCAGCAACTCAGGATAGCGCTCGCCAAACTGACCCTGGTCGGTGAAAGCGGGATAAGGGTAGGTCAAATGCGAGTTGAGAGGGGCGGCGACAGCTGCACCAAGGTACATGTACAGTGCTGTCAACACCAAGATAAATATTTCCCACAACAAAAAATATTGACCCGGAGGATTCCTCCGCTTAGCGTCCTCTCGAGGGTTAATTTCTGTGGCAACCCTGTAAGGCCATGACTTCAATGTTGCAATACCTAGGCCTACTACAGGGATTTCCCCCCTTAACCCTCCAGGCGTTCAGAGTTGCACCTCTGGAGCGTTACGCATTTTTTTAAGGTTTGCATACTTTTAAAAATAAAAATTAGTAAAAAAATATATTTTAAGACCCAGTATTATAAATGTATATATTATATGAAATTAGATAAATTAACCATTTCAACATGTAGGCCTACAAAAATTGTTACCCTTACTAATTGTTACCAAAATTAGGCTAAGAGAGGTTAAAAATTAAAAATTAAAAAAAAAAATTTAGGTAGCCTAACTTTGCTCTCCCCTGAAATAATTTTATAAGTTACGCAAGCAATCAAAATTCCAAGATAAACATTTTGTTTAGAATTTTATGAAGAACAATAAAATATATCATTAATATTGGTAAAAAGCATTTGAAAAAAAAATTGTTGATGAATAAATCAAAATATGTCGGACAGCACTTACCCTAATCCCATAAGAACATATGTAATATCAAGCTAGGAACATTACACTAATTCCTACTCATATTTATGGTTATATTTAAACTCGATATAAAATATGAATTTATTCCAAAAATGTAAATTAACGGTAGTACCTAATAACACTTTTAATCATTCATAACCTTAGAACCATTGGTAAAATACATATTTCGTTGTTTACAAAGTTAGTAGATGGCAACAGTTTATTCCCAGATGTTTCAATACATATTACAAATAACTAATCACATTGCGCCATTTGAAATGGGTGCTTTCAGATACGGTATCTCCCTTAACCCTTTGAGTGCCGCAGCCATTCTCCCAAGTCATATGCATAAATTGCCGTGCTAAAATCTAGAATTTTGCAAGGGTTTGGGAAAAAATGTGTATAAAATAAAGTATTCAACAGATTTTAATAATTTTTTTTATATTTTCTTTGTAATAAAATGGAGAACATATGGCATATAAATCCTTTCTTCTTAATTTATTTATATAAAAAATTATGTGTTATAACTACAAATAAAAAATTCTAAAATTTCAAGTTATGACCAAAATTTGGTGTATATAGTATTTTTATATATATTTTTTAGTTACACCTTGTAAAAGAGCACGAAAAACTGAACAAAAATCATACATAATATGTTATGTTACAGTGAAAATTTACATTATAACGCACTACAAACAATAATAATATAATATAACATATAACATATATAACAAGCAAAAGTAGTATTCATACAAAACACAACCAATAGCACTGATAAATCAATAATTTCACTAAACACAATAATAACAAAGTATTAGGAACAGTTTTTAGTATAAAAGAACGAACATAAACAATGCAACTAATCAAAATACACAGCTGTTTGCAGCGGGTAACAATCAGCTGTCAAACTGTTGCGTCATACTTTTATCATAATGCCAAGTGACTCCAAGTAAGCAGTGAAAGTGAAAAACCAGTACTATACGAAAGTTTGGAACCTGTAGAATGCCGTAAAACGAATAATCAATTAAAACTAATACGTACTATATGAAATAATAATAAAATACGGATCGTCTACTGGGTAGACGCCGGCAATTTATGCATATTTTATAACGTCTACTATGTAGACGCTGCGGCACTCAAAGGGTTAAAAGTGGTAGCATTCATGGATTCATTTCTGTCATTCACTATAAAGTTAGCCTACATCATGTTTTCTAACCGTCGAAAAATCGGTGCAAACGCTCGAAGTTCAAAAAGCTAGGCCGAAAAATCTACGTTTGACGTTTGGAGGGTTAATAAGAAGCCTACAAACAAATAACAAAGTTTCGGCGGATTTTTGGAGTTGGCAAAGTTTGGAATAAGACTAGCGGAACTCTGTCTCAGCTGGATAATTTAATAGGCTATAAGTTAGCCAGATAAGTTAGGGTTCAGCGTGAAAAAAATTATCCTTAGCTAACATGAGTTTTATCTTTTCAGGCTCGAAGAGTCTAGGCCTAGGTTGCTACGTTTATAAGTCACCCCGTCTTCTGATAGGCCTTGTGTAGCCTAGTCACTGTAGGCCTATCCTAAGCTCAAGCTAAAAATTCAGGCTTCTAAAACAGTGAAGTAATCAATTGCAGAGAGGTGGTAAGTTAGCCTATAACTTGTTCAACTCGATTCAAAGTTTTGTTTTTGGGACACTTGATAGGGCTAGAATCTTGAGTCCAGCACCACTAACAGCTGCAGATTGAATAGGCTATTAATTTCCTGAAGACTATAACTTAAGTTTAATTTGGTTGAATGTAGTTTATGCTATCATAATGATTAACTATCCAGGCATTATTTTTTTAAGAAGAGCAACATTACTATGAACTATCTACACGTAGGCCTAATAAACTAAATTTCTAGACTAAATATCCAAATAGGGTCATAACTTAGAGGTGACAAGTATGGGGAGCATTGCATACCTACAAAACGAAGTTCCAATCAATTAATTAATTATAATCAATCAATTCAATTAATTATTCCAATCAATCGAATTATTATACTTACATAGGCTCAAATATATGAAAGAGCCAGGCCTTGAATGCTTCAGGATTTTTTATTAGCATTATGATATTTTTAGCTGACTGTCGAAAATGAATGGCTACTCTTTCAGTCACAGTAGTCACTTATTTTTACAAAATATGTCTGCCATACACTGATACACTACATCACAATTCACAACTTCACAACCACAACACTTGAATTCAATTAATTCCGATTCCATTCCGCCAAGATCCAGTGTTGCCACCTCGTAACTATAGTTTTACCCTAAACAAGAGGAAAAATTATTCTAAATTACCCTAAATCTTTTTAAATTACCCCAAATTTTAATTGGTGCTTTTAAGTACCATAATACTGTTATAAAACCCCCAAAACAAGAGAAAGGCAGTTAAATAAATTAAATAATGCTTAAATGGATAAAAATAAATATAATAAAATAATTTAAAAACTGTTAGTACCTAATTTAAATGCATTTTTTGTGTGTAACTTAACTAAGCCTACTAAATTCAAACCTTTCTCGATTTTGTTTATTTTAAACTTTTATCTTCATTACAGTAAGTTATTTCTGGCATATTCACCTTATAAATGGCTAGGCTATTCTAATGTTTTTTTTTCTCTCTTTAATATAACTAAGGCTACATGATGATTTCTTTTAATATCTTATTAATTTATGTTCATTATTATTATTTTCCTTAGTCACCATTCTTAAATTTGTCTTCACAACTAACAGTTTTTAAGTTACCTAAGGCATAGAAAAACTAACCAATTACCTGGTTAGTTTTTCTATGCCATAAGGTTATATACCCAGTATAGGTGTTTGCAATGTCCTAAAGGTTTACCTTTCTCTAGGTTTTTTACTTTTTTATTTTTACCTATTATTAATAAGTTTTATGCCGTTATTGTGTACTCCTAAAGGTCCCTATCTTACAATATTTAATTACAATGTTATTCACTCAGGCCCGCGGTTTGTATGTGACGCGCAATGGACCCAAGAGATGTTTGCGCCCCCCTTCCTTCCGCCCCTCCACACTCCTCTCCCGAGGATATGAATCACCAAATAAACAAACCCAATGCCGTAGCACTTTTTCACTTTCTAAAAGTTTTTTTGCCGCTCTCTTACTAAATTCACTGCCACTTGGTGTCTTACTCATTATCACATGATTGAACAAAACGAATTGTAAAAGAGAGACAACATTGCCAACTAACTATCAAGTAGCAACACGCACAGCGCAGGCAGTGGCAATGATGAGTCATGGGTAGGAATCGAGAGTGGAGAGGATTCAATTGGCGAGCTATTTATAGGTCTACCAGACAGAGAAGAACCTGCGCAGAACCACGATCTCGAGAATTGCTCGCTCACGTAGGGGCTGTAGGGGGGGGGGGAGAGGGCGGGGCTGCGCGGCAGGGGTAGATGGACAGGTGGTGGGGATTAGTCGTTGGCGCGCCGTTGATGCACCCGTCGGGAGGACGGGTGTTCCTGCCATATCACCTTTTCGCCTTGTGTGCTACACAGTACAGTACGCGCTGTATACTGCGACCTCTACTGATCGCAAAACATTTATCATTATTATTACTGTTAGGCGTACAAAGCCCCGTGGTTATGGCATCAACGTCAAAATCTGCTTGATAAATTGTAAAATATTTCCTTTGTTGCGCTCCCAACAAACCTAAGAAAGCCCTTGGGCTCTTGCGCCCCTTAGCCCTTGCGCCCCTGGGGACCTATAAATAGCTCGCCAATTAAATCTTCCTCATGTACATCAATAACATCCAAAATTTCATCCCTTTTGATGTTTTGATTGTGTACGCGGATGATACCACTCTTCTCACACGGTACCTGGATCCTCAGGATCTGAAAATTTACTTTCTCATTAAAATCAATACCCTTGCTCAGTACTTCTCTGACAACAAACTCTCTCTAAACCCGGACAAAACCAATTACCTCTTCATACAAACTAATCTTTTCATCCTCACCTGTCGGTTGGAGATACCCAGCTGACAGGGTTGAGTTCTTCAAAATTCCTCGGGGTGATTTTCGACGATCGTCTTAATTGGAACGAACATGTAAAGAATCTCAGTAAGAAGCTAACAGCAGGCCTGTTCGTCCTAAGAAACATTGTCAATCTCGCCAATCCATCTTTGTCAAAATTAGTATACTTTAGTTTAATTGAATCGCACATCAGCTACTCCATCATTCCGTGGGGTAAATAATCAAAACAGAATTTGAATATAGTTTTTAAACTGCAAAAAAGAGCTGTTAGATACATGTCTAGATTAAGAGCTAGAGATCGCAATGTGCTGAAGCCTTCAAACATCTTAACTGTACCTAGCTTGTATATCTACGAGGTAATCATGTATGTTAAAAAACTAACCAACTCTCTTACAATCCTCCTCACAACTATAATACAAGACATAGAAACAATAGAACTGCCATTTTTCACAACCTGTCACTGTTTGAGAGCAAACCAAACTTTATAGGACCAAAACTTCCAGCTGACATTAAAGACATCACAGACCTTTCAAAATTTAAATCCAAACTCAAACAAATATCTTACATAAAAATGTTTTTACTCCATTGAGAGTTACTTGGAGAATACCTAGCCTAACCTAACCTAGTCTTAAGTAAACCTATTCCTATCCCTTGGCTGTTGCTGAAGAGGATTTTGACTGGTCCCATACCTAACATTTTGGGTCAACGGGACGACACCGGAGGTAAAACTATAATAATCCAAATGTGAAATAGAGTAATATGGTGTCGTTACGAATATCGTACCCGTGGCAAGACTAATTCATTCTCTTTTCCAATCAGCTGTGTAATGGTAAATATTATAACGTAACTTGACTTCCGTGTTAGTTTTGACGGTTAATATCCGGAACACAAAAAATAGCTATTCAGCTGACCTTAGGAAGAAGTTATGCTTTTTCCTCTACAGACCTTGGTTAGTAACTACCGTATTACCATTGGGTAAATATGGCATCGCTAATTAATAAAGTCCATGGTCCATAAGGGGGTCCATGAGGTTGAATTTTGAAAAAAAAATTATTTTTGAGTTTAGTTTACTTTTTTGTTCCCTGATTAATTACGAATTAGCAAATTTCATAAAAATAGGTCAAAGCAAACAGTTTTTATCCAATATTATATAGTCGTATGTTCACGGGATTTTCAGCGCTTTGAGTGAGGTTCCGTGCGTAGGGTATGGAAATAAGCTATTATTTGTGTTACATATAGCTTTTAAAGTTTTAAATACTTCTCTCATGTAGGTTGGTATTACTGTTGCTTAGAAGTTATTTTCAGAAACGTCGGCTGCTGGGCTGCAAATAAATGTTTGTTTTTGTTTACATTTTGTGCATTCTGGATTTGATGGTTATGTGGGTGTTTACAAGTGAAATAGTGCATAGTTTCTTTATTACTGTGATTGATTCATTTAGTTTTTGAGAATATACCATGGGAAGATCCCAAAGAGTTTTCAAGAAAAGGAAAAAATCCTTGGAAAAGATCTGAAAACAAAACTAAACCTTGTCTAGAAAATGCTACTGAGGAAGACTGTGGGCCTACTTCTGGGGATTTATTTTCCACGGCAAACACCATTTACAATATTATTTAAGCTGAGTTACAATGTTAAATTAAACTTGCTAAAGGTGCAACAGATCATACAATGTTTGAGAACGAAAAAATTCTTTCTTTTAAGGATGAACCTAACACTCCTACCAGCTCTTCAAAACATAAATTAGGCCTAGGTGATTTATACCAAACCTATAAACCATTTGAATCCTCAGATTTCATTATAGACATTGTGAGTATTCCTAACCTCATGAAAGATATTTTTTAGTTGCTAGTTGTAAAAACTGTGGGGGCGAACTTTCATTTGAAATTTTGAAAAGGAATGGATATTATATATATATGGATATATGGATATATGTAGATGTATGGATATATGGATATATGTGGATATATATGGATATTATATTATTACATGGTCTCGCTACTTCGAGTTACTGTCCGGCTGCCGATGAGGAAGGACGCTTATCACTAGGCTGCTTATCTGCCGTCTCAGGCCGCGACCTGTATGCTAGTAAACTGTGCCGTTGACGAACTATTAAATAATAATTATTTAAGTGAATGTTATGTTGGTCTTTTATCGATTATAGCTCTACAGCGATGTCACCCAAGTGCAGCAAGTGTTTGGTTGAAATCGTGCAAGGTGAACTGACTGTAAAGTGCATCGATTGCAAAACTGGGTTTCACCCGGCATGTATCGTACACAATTTGGTTCGGGTCAAAACTTTACCAAATCTAAAAACAAACAGTGGAAGTGTGATAATTGTGTGTTAGACTCAAGTTTGTCGATTTCACAGCAAACCAATATGAGTAAAATTAATATTCTGGAGACAAATCAATCAGCCTTGCAGGAACGCCGCATCACGCTCGAACAGGCCAACGCCACGCTAGCAGGCGACGTCCAATACTCTAACAAGCACGCATATCCGCCGATCATCGTGCAATTTGTGTCCAGAAACACCAAGGAAGCGTGGCTTGCTGCAGGTAGGAAAAAGAAAAACCTCCTATCTACTGATGTCAACTCCCGCTGCCCGCTGAGCAACATTTACATCAACCATCACCTAACTGGAAACAACAAGGAGCTTCTGGGGAAAGCACGATGGCTTGAGCGTGAAGGGAAAATCCATTTCGCCACCTTTACCAATGGGAAAATACTCGTCAAACCCAAGGAGAGAGATGCTGCCATCAGGATCATCGTGCCTGAAGACTTGGACAAATTCGACACTTTAATTTTTTAGGTACCGTACTTTATATTATTATTCTCGTAGGCCCAGGAATTCCAAACGATTTAAATTTAAATCCTCCTTTTTTCCTCAATGCTTAATAGGCCAAATTAGTTAGGCCTACACTCACACATTTATTTGCATCTTAATGTAAATATGTCTAGCTTTAGATTATTTATTTCTGACACTTATGTAGATCGATTTACAGGTAATAAATTTGTGCACAAAATTCCTCTTCATCTGAATTATTGCCATTACCTAATCATGTTTTTCTCAATAAATTAGCATGATTATTTATTAAGCTTAGCCGCCTAAATAGTTATCCTATGTGCATGTGTTTTTTTATATATTTATTTATTTTCTCTTAAATTATATTGCATTGAAGACTTCCAATTTAAAAAAAATTAATTTAGCCTGAAATTAAATTATTGCACAATATTCCTTTATTTCACCACATGGGATATAACTTTGTTATTTAACTGTAAGTCCTTACTAATGAAAAAAACATGGAATAAGTTAACTTATGATTTAATTACTGCACAATATTTATTTTATTCATGTGAGTATTTATTCATGAGTATTTTATTCATGTGAGAGGTAACTTTTTTCTTTAAATATAACTCGTTATTAATGAAGTATGGATTAATCTATTTCTATTCAATTACCATGATTAAGATATTTGAACACTTATAAACTATTATTTACTCTTGCTATTTATTGTAGATTTCAATCATAAATTATTTTTTATGTTACATTGTTAGCAGTGATGTTTTGAATTTCTCTAAACCAACTATTATATTGCCTACCACTATTACCTATATTAGTATATTGTTTCATATTACTTTCTCGTAATTTTATTGATTCCTTTTATTTTTTTAGTGAAATATTGTAGTTTAAGGCGCTTGTAATAGTATGTAAATATGGCATTAGTTTTTCATATCTTGGGTCTGGGCCGGCAGTGGGCACTTTGCTAGTGTCATGAATGCTGATGAGTTAAAAAAAATTTTGATGAGTTATGCATTTAACTTAACAATTTTATTTCCAATGTTGACATTGTTGTTCTGACGTAGTGCTGGCTCGCCGGTGGCGGGGAGGGGGCGGTGACCTTGGAGGGGTTTGACCTTTATCACACAACTAGACCTACTTAGGCCTACTGCAACCAGAATGACGGGGTAATTGTATACGTAAACAAACACTTATCGGCCACCGCTACTGAATTTTCTCTTGGGGATGTTTATGGGATGGAGTTACAATTTACAATTTGTAATAAACAATTTCACCTACTGGCCGTTTATAGAACATTTGACTGCGACATTGATAGGTTTTTTAATGAACTCGAGACTTATGTAGATAACATTAATAAAGACCATGTGTGAATTTTTTTAGGAGACATAAATATTGATCTGTTAAACAATGACTTACTGACGGATAAATACTTGAATTGTTTTACTTGGCACGGGTTTCACACAGTGTATCGACAAACCAACTAGAGTAACGCAAAACACTAAGACCTGTCTTGATCACATATTTAGAAATATAATAACTTGAATGCGGTCAAATCAGTAGTGTTCCAGACAAGCGTGACGGACCATTACAGTACCGGCATTGCCATTACTTCACCCACCCCGCACCGCGACTCAGACAATGACTCACTCATACCACGTACTTACCTCGACCATGCACTACTCTCTCACTATCTCGCAAATTCCAACTGGGATCCAATTATGGCATGCAATGATGACGTAAATTTTTGCTCAGATTACTTTTTCAGATTGGTATCTAATTCCGTCGAAGCTTCTCGCAAACCTATTTTTAATCGCAGCACAAGGTTTAAAAAGTTAAACCCATGGATAACTACTGAGTTATTACAACAAATTAGAATTAGAGATAAGCTAAGTAAACAAATTAAGAAACAACCATTCAATTACGAACTTTTCAATTTTTACCAAAATTTGAAGAATAATTTAAGTAGATCATTAAAAACAAACAAAAAATAGTTACTATCGCAACAAATTAAATGAAGCAAATGCCAATCCAAAAAAATGTTGGGGCATAATCAATGAAGTTTTGGGAAGAATCTGTAAAAAACAAGCATTTCCTAAAAATAAGTTCATTCCGGATAGGGCCGTGACAGCGGACGAATGTAAAAGAGTTGCCAATGATTTCAATGCATTCTTTTCCTCAGTGGGTTCTAACTTAGCGAATGCTATCAATGCAGGTGCGGGGGACCCAGTTGTGAATAACCATGACTTTTCACAGGACTGCACATTTCCACTCAAAACTGCCATCGTTATTTTTGCCATTTTCAATGGATCCACACTCATACTCAGTAGCTCGCATAAGTCCCACTTACATGGGAGTTTGGAGCCAATCGAGGAGTGCTGTACTAATAGGGTGCAATATGCAATACTGGTGCTCCTTCAGTGGAGGGGTGTCTAGTTTAATTATACAGGACAAGCCCTGGATTATATGTATTTCATATTTTATATCAGAGGTTAATAGATGAAAAATTACATACTCAGCTAGAAAACATTTCAGTTTCCAGTTTCTGTACCTTCCCTCAAGCCTGCCAAAAGAATAAATTTAGTTGTACTTCTTAACTTTTTTTAAACGTAGTCATGGTTTGATGCCCCTCACAGGCGGACACCTAATGTATCGCATGACCCTTGGACTGGCCCTGCACATTGATGCAATGAAAAAATAAGGTATTGAACATTCTTATAAAAAAGGAATGAAGTGGTTTATGAAAATGTCTTGCTTTGCTGTTGTTACCAAGCACGTCTACCAAGTTGTCTATGTTAAGCAAGTCCCCAGAAGGATGGGATATTCAAGGAAAAGAAAGGGTTAGAGAAACAAGCCATCTAAATATCACTCAGAGGTCCAACTCCCTGCTCCTGTGATGATGACTTATTAGGGTCAAACAGGCCCCTCCCCTCTAACTAGCCAACCAGCAGACTGTCCAGCACCATGTTCCGTAGCTGGGGGTTTCCATGCTAGAGGTTTGGTGAGTACACTCTACCACACTATAACAGGGGTAATAGACGCCCGGGGCCAAGTTTTCATCTGCGCCCCTTGCATTAATTAATTGGCCTATCTTGTTAACTGTATTGTTAAATTACAGTCGGAAGCATTAAATTAGATGCATGGCTAAATTTAAATGCTGTTAGTTTGAATAAACTAATTTAAAACATTCACTTGTACTGTACTATAAACCTTTGTTGACACAACCATTTGTTGACAACACATGGTCTGGGTCTGAGTGTGGTCATGTAGACTGTCACACGCAATAACCAAAGACAACCTGCACCTAAAAAATCCTAACTGTTGATTGAGTAAATTTAAAAAAAGCATAAAGATTTTTACTAAAAGGATTGTGAATCAAGAATAATGTTTAACACGTTCGCGGCGGCGAGGTTTTTGCTTGAACCTTATCACCATCCTGAATGTAAAAATTGTAAAACCCACCGTAGCAGCAGCACTGCCCAGTAAAAACCCACGTCGTCCCAAAATACATTGTACTATTGAGCAGTGCTGTGCAAAGCTTCAGATTTCTGGCTCAGATCCTGGCTTAAAAATAAATCATATTGTAAAGCAGTGCAGCTTGGGAGCGATCGCACCCATCAGGATGGCATTAGGGTTCCTCGTGGGAGCGATCGCTCCCATGCCGCCACGAACGTTTTAACTGGAGTCATCAATGGAACCATAACAATATCGTGATCTCAGAGTACAAGTAAACCTAATGCAGCAGTGTTAATATAGAATAGTGATTTCAAAGACAAATAAAATTTCAAAATAACAAATATAATATATTATTTTTATGAGCAGTATTCTAATTTGTATGTATCGTAATTTTGACTATCTTAAGTTTTCCTGTTTTTACAATTTTTGTGAAGTTTGAGCCTTTATATAACCGGGATTTCCCCACGACCACGGTGCCTCCTTGGCTGTGGTGCCCGGGGCGGTCGCCCCGCCCTCAGGGCGCCCTGTTGGTGAGCCCTATGTCAACTTCACAACTGGCACAAACCACTGGGACTTCTCTTACCTTAAATTATTTTCTCTTCTCTTACTCTTGATGAAATTCTCAAGAATGAGTGTAATCTACAATCCTCATTTAAATTTTTGTCACTTTATCTTTTTTGTATTGAAAGATACTCTACCTCTCTTGCTATTGCTATTAGCAGAGTTCCAAAATGTACAAGTAGTCTACATTAATCGATTGTCTGATGTATTTATTTACATAGTCATGGGAAGTATGTTTTTCTGCAGAACATTTCTCTGCAACAGGTGGCTACCTACTTTTAACTCCCCTCTATTAATTAACACAAAATATGTTTTATTATTTTGTATTATAGCTTATTATAAACTTTAGCCAGGCTTGTAGCCAATGGAGAACATCTATTGGTATTGGGTTTTTTCAGTAGTGATATTCTAAGGGTAATCAGAAATCAGCATTGTCCAATGTCCAGCCCATGTAAACCTTAACCATAAACTTATAAGGAATACTTTTTAAATGCCAAATTATTGAAAAACAACATTAATCAATTGTTATAATTAGATACATTGGCCAGCTACAAGAGTTTCTACTTTTATAGTTATAGAGTCTTCTCAAGATTACCTGATTTTTTTTTCTAAACATGGTTAGTCGGTTTCTCTCTGTTGTTAAAGTATAAACTTTAATATATTCCATAAATTATATTAATTTTTATACAATGTTGTGGTAAAAAAGTGAAATGTGGTTAGTAGGTCAAAACAACAAGTTGGCCTATTCCTGGGAAAAATACCTAACCATGTTTACTCACGACCGTAGGCTGGGTAACCAACACACCCTGGCTTTTGTTATAGTAGTTACCAAAATTAGAGAGACTGGAGGCAGGTAGTCCCGGCCAGTCCTAATCCTTTGTCGACAAAACATCCCCTATCGTACCCCGGCCGACTGGTTAGGCACCAGAAGGCCGCCCGGGTCTCAGAGAATTCTCAGAATTTTGACCACTACCTAAATTATCCAATAATGTAACCAATGCACGCACAGTAACAATTTACGGATTAAATTTTGTGTGTTGATTATAAGATTAAAATAATATTTGAATCATAGCCCTGCGATGTTTAGTAACCATTTTAAAAATTTATAAACCTAGATAAAGAGGAATTAAAACTTACCAATTGAATTTCACACAATAAAGATGAAATTCTGATTGTGCACTCTTGTATGAAACAGTCTGTTTTCTGCGCATTCATGCATCGCCAACACTGCCGCTTGTTGCCCCTTCGTCCCAAAGTGAGTTCAGTGGCGGATTCAAATAACTCTGTCATGAACAATCGGGAAAGCCTCAGAAAGTGTCCAGTTGTGACTCCTTTTTTGCTGAGGTTTATTCCTTTTTCAACTGGTTATTAACATCGCAGAACCATGATTCAAATTTTTTTTTAATCGTCTAATCAACACACAAAATTTAATCCATAAATTGTTATTGCACATGCATTGGTTCGATTATTGGATAGTTTAGGCAGTGGTCAAAATTCTGAGAATTTTCCGAGACCCGGGCGGCCTTCCGGTGCCTAACCGGTCGGCCGAGCTATAATAGGGTAGTTTTATTAACTAAAGATTAGGATGGGCCGGGACTACCTGCCTCCAGTCTCTCTAATTTTGGCAACTACTATACAGGTAGGAAACTTCACCCTCCCCCCTTGATGGGTAACACAATGTAGTATAATTTATTCTTGATCATTGAATTACTTGGTGTGCGAATCTACTGAAGAACTTTAGAAGGAATATGCTGATGCAGACAGTACACTCAGTTCATCAATTAAATCCCCTCTTTATTCACTTTGGTTTCCAATAAGCTCCTTCTCTTCTCTTACACTACCCAGGCAATAACTAAACTATACATATTTTGGTTTAGCGATGAAATGAATCTCAGAGACAGGATAACACATTGAAGCACATGTATATTTCTACATAAAAAACAATGAAAATTACAAATAGTATAAGTAACTACATTTCTTAATGTACAACCACTGTAGTACCCTTAAATAAGTTTGGAACACTAAGTAAATTGCTTCGAAAGGTAAAATGTTCAATATTTTATAATTTTAATCTGATGAAATTCTAATCCTAAACATTTAAAATTTTAATAAATATAAAAACTGCTGAATATAAAAAACTGGCTGAGTGCATTAAGAATCGTTTTAAAAGTCTACGTCTACAAGTCCAAAACATGTAATTTGTGCGAGAGCTAATAAATCTGAGGTTAAGAAACAGTACAATATTAAATATTAGAGCAGTTACTGATAACGTCCATTCATGATGTAACGAGAATGGAAAACAGGACTTCTTGATACCCGACTGTGAAGTCACGTCATGTCACAGTTTTTAATTAAACATGAGCAATAACCTCTTCTTTAAAAAATAGTTCATTACATCAGTATAGCAGAAGCTCTCTTAACTGGCCCCTACTGGATCAGACTATGGCTGGATAACAAAAAAGGTCGGTTACACCAAATAATACCCGAAATGTGTGTTAAAATCAAAAGTGAATTTTTTTTATTGTTTGCAAAGCAATCAAACGTTCCTTACACAATCAATTAGTTAATAAAGTAAACAGACAGTTATGGTATAACCAACTGTCAAGTAACAAAGTTAGTAAACACAGTTAGCTCAGTAAAAACTGCCTGCACAGAATATTGAGAGCAAATGACTGAATGTGACTTTTGACAGAAATGTGTGATCGACCTGTTGAAACATATAAGTTATTTTATCACAACATCCGCTATGTATATTTCTGGAAAATTGTCGGTTAATCCGGGTGGTTGATCCAAGGTCGGTTAAGAGAACTTCCACTGTAAATAAAAATCACTCCGATAAGTTCAATATTTATTTCACAATTATACTGTTAGATTATTCTGAAAATGATCATTGGTTGGTTTTCGTTGATTATGGTATATTCTAAACTTAATCAATAAATAAAAATAATAATTAGTTTTGAGTAAAATAACAAATCTAGACCCCCTCCATCTTGGCATCATCTGTAAATGTTTCAGTGTTTCTTAATATGCAGTTGCTAGTCCAGTCATTCGTTTGAATTGTTGAGATACAACCAGTTCATTAAGTGCATTTCTGAGGACCGGTTAGCTCACTTGATTTGAAGATAATTTTATACTTGCCTTTATTAGTGGCAAAAATGTTATGGCTGGAAAAATCAAGTAAATTTGACTCCCAGAGGCTTGGTTGGTTTCATAACGAAAAACATAATACTTATAAAATCATGTAAATAAGAAAAGTAATTACAATTTCTCAAGAAGACTTTAACATATAGCAAATTTGTGTTCATAGGAGAACATCTTGTTCCATATTTATAGCCATAAAACAAGAAATATTGATTGACATAATGTTGTAATTTGTTTTATTGATATATAGGCCTACTCAAAAAAATATATTTTTAAAGAATGAAGATACAGTAGACTCCCGTAAACCCGGACTAATGTGGAGTGAACTGTATCCGGGTTGGTGAAATGTCCGGGTTATCAGGAATAGATTATACACGAGAAAAAGTAAGAATAGTTGATTTTATTTCTATAAAAACATTTATTTCTAGCATAATATAGTCAATACAAAAACTAAGAACTGATACCTCATCTGTTAAAACAAACTTTAAGAAAACCACAACTGTTTTGTAGGCTCCAGCCGATGCCATAGCACTTAGTGCCTTGGAACCCAGTGTACTTTATTGTTCTGGCAGGCTTTCCGAGTTATCCAGAATTCCAGGTTATCAAAGTCGGGCTTTGCGGGACTCTACTGTACTGATAAAAATTAGTGTTAATTGTTAATTTTAAAAATTAATGCTACACACTTAAGCTGCGGTGTAAAAAAAGTGAACTTTCAACAAATTGGGTTGAGATATTGTATTGTTCAAAATTATAAAGTTACAACAAGTGCAACAATATGTATTTCAAAATTTTTTTTAGAAAAAATTACTCTAACAAATTACAACTTGTTGGCCAAACAATGCTCTGGTACCGTGCTGAGATTCAGTCAGTATTCCAGATTACTGCACAGACTGTGACACTCACATCTGATTTAAATGTAACATTTGTACAAAATATGTTAACCTCATTAGTCAGTCATAAATATTAAATACAGCTGATGTTCCAAAAGTACAGATATGTATTTGATGACAAAAGTATTGATAACAATTTGTTTCCAGGACATTTCGTAGACTGAAATTGGCTAGTTTATCTGAGCTCCAAGTCACAATGCTCCTTAGCTACAAAAAATACAATATACAGTAATGTGATTTGATTTTTTTTATCATCCCCTATTTAAGGTCCCCTTTTCTAGCTTTATCACAATAAAATCTAATTATCGTTAATCTTGATGATAATTCATGGAAATTAACAAATTAAATTTAAATCCGCCTTAAACTTCAAACCTATGAAGTCAGCGGGAGAAACCATCAAACTTTATTACTACAGACTACCTAGCTTGATAACTCTATGACTGCAATTTCAGATCTAAAAAGTATATAACGAAGACATCACATTGAGCTTGTGAGGAGTTCTTTTCAATTTGCTGATTTCACCATTATAGTGCAAATATGGGCTAACTGCCAGCTTGTCAAGTCCAAACCCTCTTCATAACATTTTCGTTCAGTCGGGAAATTGATGGCTGGAACTTCAGACTGTATGAGCCCTCTACCGATCCATCATACTCGAACTCGAGAACGATTGACCGTTTCAGTCAGTCGTTTATATATTTAAAAATACATAATATTGTGCCCAACATAACAACCTACTGAAGGCATACATTATATCTCATCAACTAATAAAACGAAAGGTTAATTTATCACAGTAACGATTATTGTACAGGCAGCTCCGTTATAAAACAACATCATTAACAATAAAAACATTCACACACACACATTCTGAGGCGTATTGAAACTCACAAATGACAATCGAAGCTAAGACATATAATCACCAAAAGTTAAAAACTCAATCACATTTAAGTGTGTTCGAGCTTTGCCACCGTTAAACACAAAAATATAGAACGAATCTATACGAATACAGACTATAAGTTAAGGCAAATAGGTATTTCTATAATACAGAAATATTAGTTTTCGACATGCTAGAAGTAATCGATTTTGGTCCCACACAATTAAATAGAAGTCAATAAAATCTCAAAGAAACAACGATCATGATAACTCTATTAATAAGAAGCATTAAAGAGATTTGGTTTTGATTGTTTGCGGTGGGATGGACAGAGAGTTTGGGTTGACTACGATCTGTCGGTGGAGTGCGGCTCTGAGCCTGCGACCTCCGTGACTGCCGTTAGCGAACTCTCTGAGGACAACCCCCTGGAACACAGAACATCACAATGTCACAACTAATCTAGCAGATGTTTTAAAAAGACTTTACAACTTTAAAAATTCTTATAAATTCAATGAGTGAACATAAAGTAAGGATTTTGGTGTCAATTTGTCGGGGAATACTCGTTTGGAGGTACATAGTTTGCTAGTTCTGAATTTCACTGATACAAGCGCTAGTGACAGATACGTTAGAACAGCTGCCTTCATTGGACTTTAGCGTACTAGTCGTGTGCTTTTATTAGAAAAATCAAATAAATATGGCCTGTTCAACCGTTTAGTGTTACTTTCTTATAAACTACTCCCAAGGGTAATAAATGGGCTAAGTTTTGTGATTGGCATAAAAGTTTGTTTAAATTTAACCCTCAAAACCAAAACACACGATAGAATTCTAGAGCCATCACTTTAACACAATTGTCACTAGCCCTTCTACTGATTACCGTAGGAACCAGTGAACTGTGTGTCAAAATTTCCATACAAATTTACACTAAAATCACTACTGTAGGTTACCTTAATGAATTTATATGAATTTTCAAAGTTGTAAAGTCCTTTTTGAAACACTCAGTATCATCCTCTTAACTGAGATTAATCCAATGAAGATAGGGATGAGGTCTGTGAGCCGATAAGCAACATTGGAGATGTGCTGTCCGTCAGACTGCACTTAGGGGCTTAGAGTTGCGGGAGCGCTTTTGGCATTTCACCATTGTTAAGTGCTACCCCTAAGTGCAGTCTGACGGACAACACATCTCCAATGTAACTTAGATTAACTTGACTCAAGATGATTATGTTTGTTTGCCAGTACAGTAGACTTTTGATAACTTGACACATATGGGACTAGGGCCCTGTCAGACTATTGAAGTTTATGGAATACTCAAGGTATCACCATAAAAATGCTAAATAACCTACCAGAAAAGGGTGAAAACGATATAAAAGATGTTAAACTGTGCTACACAAAAAAAAAAAAAAAAACACTTAAAATAGGAACATTTTTTAAATAAATTAACATAAAAACACAATTTAAATCTTGTAATATGAAGAGTGTACTTCATATACATTTTAACTAACGACATAAAAAAAAAAAAAAAAACTGTCAATGTCAGATTTTCAATCATAATTTATTTCTATGGAACAGATAAAAATCAAATTAATTTCAAATATATCAGGTTTAGTTTATTAATTATTTACATTTTATTTAGTGTGTATCTACGCCAGTGGAATTTTTTAAAGTTTGGATGGGGAACGGTCCAAACCCCGGTTTTGTTACATCGGCCTGTTGTTAGAAAGCATCATTAATTAATAGTCCAATGACAAATAACATCTGGGTCTGGAATCGAACCTTTAAAAAGCTAATAACTTTTCTCAGGATCGAACCGGCAATTCAAAGGCAAGCACTATAACAACTCAGCTACCCAGCCAGTTCTTTGTCATTTGCAACACAACTTTAATTTCCTGATGCATTGTAGTAATTTTTTAAATGGTGATGAAGTCTTTTAAATATTTCATTCACTTGTCTATGGTAAAATTATCAAGTGAAATAACTAAAAATATAAAAATTTAAAATGAACAGTGATAAGTTTTAATATGTTGAAATAACAACATACAGGGTTTGCAGTTAATACTGCCTGTTTTATCTTCTCCATATAAACATTATAACATTTTTACGACAGTTTTGATACTGTTATAACAACAATTGTTACTCGATATCCTATGTTAAAGTGCCATCATATAAACTAATTAAAATAGAGAAAGGGGCAGGAGAGGTGGCGATGCCTCTCATCGATTATTTGGGGCGTAATCATTGAACCCTTAACCCAATTACATATTCTTTTCTTATATTGTAATATAATTAATGGAGTACAATAAACAAGCTCATTGAGCTTTATTGTACTATAGCACAAGCGTTTGATGGCTTAATTACAGTGATTTCTGGACAGGAGTGATATTTGGGAGGGGGGGGGGGCATAAAGGCCATGGCAAAAACTCTTCGATAATTTTTTTGTTTAGTTTTTAAGGTTTTGAAAATAATCTACGTTTAGTTGAAAATATGGTTTTTATACTAAAATTTAATTACAACACCAGTAAATCTAGAATTTTATTCAAGTCCAAAATACAAATACAAATTTGAGTAACATTTTAGGAAAAATTTTGGTTTGTTATTTGGTTGTTTGTTAATTGGCGAGTTGAACTGTGGCAGACAACTCTCTGATATCTTAGTTGCCTTGATATAGGTTGATCTTGATTGTAGAGAACGAGAACAGATTTACAGTGTGATGACAAATGGCAGATGGACTAAGATGGTTTTTAATGAAAATATCCACAGTCAATTTTAAAATTATGCATGTTTAATTAACTTGTATATAATCAAAGCTCATAATTTGCCATTTTGCCATTTTAGTTAACGATGGTCATTCATAGATATATACTTAACTCCTGGATCGGTAACTGAAATGGCGGAATAGCGCTAAAAACGAGCCGGCTTCCCCCACCACTAGCCAGTATTACCGCCGCCGCCGCGCCGAGATGAATATCAGCTGACATGATTGTTGTCGGTGAGTCAGCTGCATTGCTGCATTCTTGTTTGTTTACATTCTTTTAAATATTCAATTATAATTATGATGATGTTCTTATGAGATGGTTCTGTACTGTGCAGCTTTTGGATGTATTACTGCACATTCCAAAGGCTGAAATTTATCATTTCATAGGTAAGAAAGACTAAAAAAATACAGTATTACTGTATTTTAATTAATTAATTTATTTAAACTACAGTACATAATTACTCGCACAGGGTTGGCAACACTGACCACGAATATTGGCTAGTGGTGGGGGTAACGGCTCGATTTCGCAACACGGAGTTACCAATCCAGGTGTTTAGTATATATCTATGTGGTCATTAAATGCCACTTCATTTACTTGAGAAAAATAATATCTTCAAGATTTTGTCCATAATTTCAAATGCTAACTCTTCCCAGTATTTCCATCAAATGAGCTAATATTTCTGAAAAGATGACAGCAATTTCTTGGATGATTTTACTTTTGAACGCGCCCAAATTTTGTGGTTTGGGATTATAGACACAGCTCGTAAGGTAAACCCCAAGAAAAAGGTTCCTTATTGTTTACTGGACAGACTTTTTATTGTTGCTCATTGTTTCCATATTATTTTAGGTTTTGGCAATGTTCCTAGGCCTCCCAGGTCTTACAACATCAATATGTGACTTATTTCCTGTGGGGGTCCCTTAAGAGTTTTGTCTATAACTATGAAATATGGAGTATTGTAAGAATGAAATCATTCTAGAAATTGCAACATCCATGCACAGTTTTTAGGCATTGTGATGGAGGTGTTTAGAAGGTACCTGAATTCAAAATTATGGACATAATTTTTCATAAACAACTTAAATGGCAACTAACGAGCTTTGTTACTAAATGGCAAATAATGAGCTTTGATTTTTTCATAGGCAAACATTCATTAATTTTTAATTGGCTGCTTGGGTATTATTTCATTAAAAACCGCCCATCTCCCAGGTGTCACCCTGTATATTCACATAAGTTTGTTTTAATTTAAGATTTAATGTGAGGATATAGCTTTGTGTTGGAGTTTTGATAATAACTGTGCCTACTAGCAAGGAGAACTATATTTTCACCTGTTATTTTGCCACTCATAGGATCCTGGAGCCGAGTGGGATCTTCCGTTTTTCTGGAACTTCCTAACGAGGGAGTCTCCCAAAAATGGATTCTGGAAGAGAACACTTCATTGTCAGAAAGGAATACCAACATAAAAAATTCATAAAAAGTAATGTTTATTTTACCCTCCAAGTGTTTTTCCTCTAAACACTTTAAATACAATCAATAGACTTTTATTACGAAGGTATTTTTTTTTTTTTTAACTTGGAGGAAGAAATTGTAAAAATTCAATTAGAGATTGAGATGTTGAAACTTATGCTTAACTTTATCTCATTTGATTCAAAATAAATAATTAATCATAATCATAATGATAAATTAAATTATAATAGTTTATAATATTAGTTTATTAGTGGCTAATCCAAAGTCCCTTTCTATGTGATAATAATCAACAGATTATTTTTATTTTTTATTCTAATGTTTATTGACCACTGTTTTTAATCTAATACTTAGCAAGCTTTAGACACCAAATGTGCTGGGATTGCATAACATAATTCATGTGATAAATAACACTATGTATATTTTTAAAAATGCGGATGAATAAACGTCCCTGACAGATTTGAGACTTAATAACCTGTGTTTCTCTAAAGGATGGCATGAAAAATTTTCATTCTATGATAACCAATAATCCATGATTTTGTTTCAGAGATTGGCATGTAGCAACAACCCCTCCCTGCAATAAGACGTCCTGCCTGTCGATAAACCCTAATGAAGATTCAGATTCTGCATGTGAATGAATCTAACCATTTCAAAACAGTACCTGGAATGAGTGTTTCTTGAGCATGGTCTTGATTAAGATCAGGGTATCCAGTTTAGGAATGGAAGTGACTACTTTTCTAACATCTTCTTCAGTTACTTCCACCAGTTGGCAGTTCTCGGCCTCTGTGGGAAGGGGAACGGCTCCATGCCTGGTCACCCAAGGGTGCTCCTGTGGGCAGATACGGAATGTCTGGGTCAAGTGTTCATAAATGAACAGATTTGTCAAAGTTACTACATTCAGTCAAGATTTAAGAGGGTTAGTGATCTTACATTCATCTCACTGAGCACAGGATTTTTATTTATGTCAAGTAAATGTTAAAAATGTCAAATTATGTCAAATCAACAATTATTTGACTTTATTTTACTTTAAAATATCAAAGTCAAACAATTTACCATAAATGTTTTATAGTTTTTGCACATTTAAACTATCAAAAGTCAAATAGCATCAAATTATAAATTTGATTGATTATTATTATTTTAGTTCAAAACCTAAGTCTAAACTTTGATATTTACTGAAAAGTATTTTGTACTGTATATAGTTAAATTTTAATAAAGATAAAAGTGAGAAGTAACAGTTTATACACGTTACATACATAATATTAAGGATATTAGTACATAATATTAATGTGATTAACAGTTTACATAGTATTCATTGTTTCTGGGGGATTTAATTTAATTTAATTTAGTAAAATATACGTTCAATGCATCAAATTAGTATTCTTTTTATTCTAAGCTACTCATCACTACTAACTTAGTACTAAAAATTAGAACATTTTTTTATAAACTATATATTTCAGCTTCTTTCAGAAGACATCCTCGTCATTTCAGATAACACTATCAACATCAAATTTTTAGTAATAGATGAATAGCCAAGAATTAAATAAATAATATGAATACCACCACAAAAAACATACCATAAAAATATCTAATCATGTAAAAAAAAGGAAAATAGAGTGTATTACAGTTTAGTATTAAACATATTAAGTTTATTTCATATTTATTTAATATTTAAAATATCAAAGTAAAATTATGTAAAACTTTTGAAATGCAAAAACTTTTAAAGTTTTAATGTAATTGTTTAAAACGCCTGAACATAAGTAGAATTCACATGTTAGAGAAGGCCCCAATTTATAAGTCGCGTATTCTAGCAGGCGCTCGCTCCGGACCAGTCACGTTAACTGTGTTAAGCTGGACCGACCACAGCCTCCGCACACTCTCTCCCGAGCGGTTAAGCTATCACTTAGTTGGTACTGGTACCGAAATTTTGACATCGGTTTCCAATAACTTACCGGTACTTTTGCTAAGAACCGGTGGTACGGTACAAAGAACCGACTTTAGGTACCGACACATTCCTACTTTTTAGTCAATTTTATTTATATTTTTTCAATATATTGGTTAGCAGAAAGGCAAATTGAGTTTCAAATTTGGATAGAAATTATCATTTTCAATTTGTTAACTACATTAGACTCTCTCTTAACCAGTCTCCGTTTTAACCGGCCTACCCTGACACAAAATCACCATCTTTTTAACCGGCCATTTTTTATCTCAACATCCCGTTAACCGACTGTGTTTTGCCGGAATTGTTGTTTTCTTATCTTTTATTCTATTCAACCTATCATATTGACGTTCTCCTCTCAAACATATCCTGGACGGTAGTGAATGCCACCAGAAGTGAATGTGTTCGGACCTGCAATCCAGTAGACCATAGGACAAGGTACCTTGGCCAAGGACAAGGTAGATTGCATATCTCTTATCAGTTGTTTGAATAAGCTGTCGAACTTCTACTGATTTTTGTTCTGCAAATAACTGATTTACTTGAATGAAATAAATAAAAAAAGTATTAGTTTGAATAAAGTGTTAAAAATTAATAAAGGTGCCGGTATTTGTTATGAGACTAAACATGAAATTAGCCTACATGAGTTGACCAACTTGACAAATTTATGCATACATTTTTACAGAAATTAAAAACATTAGTGTTGGTGATGAATTGAGTAGTCACTTTATCCACTAATTAAGCTAGGCCCTATCATATTTAGCAGGGAAAGTAATTGTGCCTTGTTATGGGAAATAAGCATAAATATAATGTGGGTGATCGAGTTTTTGCTAAGGTGAGAGGCTACCCACATTGGCCTGCCATTGTAGATACTGTCAATTCTACAAATAAGCTCATAAAGTATAATGTTAAATTCTTTGGAACGCAAGAGACAGCTTTAGTGAAGGAAGTAGATATCTGTTCTTATCTTGAAAATAAAAGTAAATATGGAAAATCTGATTCGAAAAATAAATATTTCTCTATAGCTATGAAGGAGGCGGAAGGAAGTCTAAATAATAGTGGAGTTGGTAATAAAATAAATAACTCCCTACTAAACACTCCTGGCCTGAGGAATAGTCTTACATCAGATGTGAACTCTCCCTCTACATCACAAAGTCCACTTAAAATTCCCAGTTGTACTACGTGCATTCAAACACAGGATGGTAATGTCTCAAAATCCTTGGACCTGAATCTAACCTTGTCACCTGGCACACCTAATGAATGTGATGACTTAGATATTAGTTTACATAATACTACAATATCGAAAGACTTTCATACCCAGATAATATTACAAGAGCTTAGAAAATACAAATCGGAATGCCTTAATCAGAAAACAATAATATCTATGTTGCAATCTGAAAATCTTGAACTAACAAAAAAATTAAATGAGGTATCATCTAAAGACATGTGTATGCATTGCTTCCCACCTTTTAAAACCGTAGTTGGAAAAGGTAAATTCTTGCAGAATCAAGTCTTACCTCCCAGTAAAGATCCTAGTAGGCCTACTATTAGTGACAACCGTTACAGTATATTAGAAACAGTTGGTGCTGGCGAGTCTGCAGACCCGATTATAACTAAACAAAGCGAAAATGTGAATATTAAATCAATCAAATGTGCAAACAAGAGAACTAACCTAATGAATAAACACCCAGGTTTAGTTGAAGGAAATAGAAACAAACCAAAATTAACTATTCTCGCTGATAGCCATGGTAAAGACCTTAGCTACTTAATTGAACGTAAAACATCACATAATGTATCTGCATTTGTCCGTCCGGGAGCTAAATTTCATCAGGTGGTGGTGGAAGAGGTTAAGCTAACTGCAAAGAATTTGACAAATGATGATCATCTCCTCGTGGTCGCAGGTACAAATAATGTGGAAACAACGGGAATCAAAAGGCTTCTAGATGATGTAAACAGGTTGGTTAGTAAGGTAAAACATACAAACCTCCTACTGGCAACACTGCCTATGCGACACGATCGACCTGAATTAGATTTTAAAACTAGCCTAATTAATGCCGAACTAGAAAACATAGCAAAAGTAAGCAACAACGTTGTACAGCTTGTACCCTTTCACTTGCTACCGAGACACCTGTACACAAACCATGGTCTTCACCTGAATAAAAAAGGTAAGAATAACATTGCACAAGTAGTAGCTAACATGCTGAATCAGAAGACAATTGTAGATACTAATGCAGCAACTACATCCAACATCCCTCCTGTAAGTAAAAATATATTGTCAGCTCAGATTAAGACTAAGGAAATTAACATTATTGACATCAACATGGAAAAAGTGTTTGATGAATTCATAACTGATCCCTCAACAGCCTTCGCTCATTCAATCTCTGAAGATTTCGATGATAGTAGACATATGTCGGCAGGGGTGGCAGTGACCTTTAGGAAAAGGTTTGGTCGGCCAAAAACCACAGATCTAGTCAACACTAAGTTAGCAATGCAGAAAGTGCAAAATGGACCAACTGTCTACAGCCTATTAACTAAATCAAATTACAACGGTAAACCTGAAGTGACTGACTATGACCTTGCTTTCAAACAACTAGAAGACCACTTTAAAAGCAATAAACTCGAGAGGTTAATATGTTCTCCTATAGGCTGTGTCCGCGACTTGATTCAAATAAATCATTTCGTACATAATATTGTTGATTTCCAGAAAAATACAAAAGCTACTGTGTGTATTGTTTCCTATGAACAACCTTCTGCCAAAAGACCACTTTGGAGAGGTCTGTCACATGGTCAGTTTCTAACAGCACTAAGGGAAGAAATTTTTAAGAAGTCTCAACATGTGGTCAATCATTCGCTGTCACGAGATTTGCACGCTGAAAATCTTAGCTCAAGAGGAACTGAAGCTGAACTACCCACCTTCACAGATCAACACCTGCAGCTATCACCAACTGAACAAAACTTCACAGACACAAGTCTCCTACACTTGCAGCCTGAGCCAACGAAGCTACATCAAGCGTGCAACGGCTGTGCTAGTGAAAATGATGGGCAATCTGGTGTTTGTGATGATAGTGTTTTTTTAGTGTCTCCCGTAAAGAAAATGGATGCACTGTAGGTAATGAGGCTGATACACAGGTCGGTGAAATAAAATATTATAATAATGTACATAGGCCTACTATTCAAAATGACATAAATAAACATCCTACTAATAGTTTAAATATTTTACAAATTAATATACAATGCATAAGAAATAAAAAATTGCAGCTTGAGGAATTTTGTTTTCAGAAAAATGTAAATATAATATGTGTATCAGAGCACTGGTTAAAGGATGATCAAGTAAATTATTTTGTACCGGATCGATTTGTAGTTGGAGATATTTTCTGTAGAAATAATATAAAAAATGGAGGCTCAGGAATTTTTATAAATTATGGTATTGATTTTGAAATAATTGATGTTAGTGATTTTTGTTTAGAATTACATTGTGAGCTTTCCTGCATTAAATTAACTAAATTAAATATGATAGTTCTAAGTGTTTACCGATCTCCTGCTGGGGATATGGAGTTATTTCTGGAAAAGTTTGAACTCGTTATTAAAAAACTCCTAAAATTAGGTAAATTTATTTCAGTATGTGGGGATTTTAATATTGAAATGGGGATAATGAGGGATAGGTCATCAAAGGAATTCTTAAATTTGTTACGTAGCCTTAATCTGGTTTGTTCTAATAAAAATCCAACACGTGGTAAAGCTTGTTTGGATAACATTATTGTAAATTTTTCACCAGATATGTATCAAGTAGACTTAATAAGTGGATGTTTTGCTGATCATTGTGTTTTGATTTTTAAATTTGTACATAGTAAAGATAAAGTCGTATCTGATGGTAAACCTCCTGGTAAACAATATGTTAGAAGGCAAAATGTAGAGGCTTTAACATGTTTTTTGCAAAGCTTAAAATCTGAAAAATGGAAAATTATTGATGAATATCAAAGTGGTAATATTAATGAGGTAACACTTTTTGACGAATTTTTTAAAAAATATGTCCACTTATGGCATTTTTGCTCACCCTTAGTCAGTAATAAAAGAAATAAATCAAAATCCAAGAAGGGTAAACTTAATTGGTATAATGATAGATTGAAAACTCTAAGGGAAAATATGATGATTGTCTTCTCAATTTATAAGCATCTGTTAAGTATTAAAGCAGATAACACTCAAAATGTTTATAGGTACTATCTGAACTGTAAGAAGGTATACAATTCTGAGCTTAAATCGGCCAAAAGAATAGCATTTGAAAAATATATTGAAGTGGCCCCCAACAGATGCAAGGCTGCCTGGGAGGTAATTAACAATGAAAACTCACCAATGCGTACCTCATCTGTGGATTTGGATGCTGACACTTTAAATAATTATTTCATTGACTCTGTTAGGGACCTTGAAAGCAGCATTGATGTGGTTGATAAATCTTCATTTGATCTTTTAGGAATCACAAGGGAAAATTTGACATTTAATTGGAGGGAGGTTTCATCCAATGATATAGTTAAAATAGTTTCCAAGCTATCAAATTCCAAAACAATGGATTTCTATTGGCTTTCAAATTACGTTCTGAAACAGACTGTTAATCTAATAAGTGAACCATTAGCTTTTTGTATTAACAAAGCTTTAAAAATTAGTTATTTTTCTGATCTTCTAAAAATATCAAAAGTTGTACCAGTGTTTAAGAAAGGAAATAAACTTATGCCTCAAAATTATAGACCCATATCGATTGTTCCAATATTTTCTAAAATTTTTGAGTCTATAGTTTATGAACAACTAAATGAGTACTTTGTTAATAACAATTTATTGACAGATTCACAATTTGGATTTCGGGAAGGAAAGTCAACTGCTTCAGCAGTTCTAAATGTAATAAATAAAACTCTAAATGCTTTTGAGGATAAGGAAACCGTATCTCTTACATTATTCGATTTAACAAAAGCTTTTGATTGTGTTCCTCACAACCTTTTGATCAAAAAACTTCAATTTTATGGCATCATGGATCCACAGATTGGGCTAATTCAATCTTACCTTAGCAATAGAAGGCAGTATGTTTCTGTTGGAGGGATGCAATCTGGATTAAGGGAGGTGGTATCAGGTGTTCCGCAGGGCTCGGTCCTTGGACCATTTCTTTTTCTAATATGTATTAATGATTTACCACATAATGTTGGTGTTGACTCTGTAATATATGCAGATGATACTACCCTAATAGCAGCTCATAATGACATTCAAACTCTCAACTCAATTACAAATGAAGCCATAAATCTAGCATCTGTTTGGTTTTCGGCCAACAAGCTCAAATGTAATCAAGACAAAACACAAAATATTCTAATTGGCCTCTCCAATGAGATTGAAAAACGTTCTGTCAAATTGCTTGGTTTTTATATAGATTCTAAATTAAACTGGCTAGAACAAATCGATAATACTTGCAAAAAAATTTCCCGCGTCAATTACTTGATCTGGAAGCTAAAAGATTTTGTTACTTTTGATTATTTAAAATTAGCTTACTTTGCGTTTTTCCAGTCGCATATATCTTATGGAACAATGCTATGGGGGCATTCAACGCATATAAACAAAATTCTTATTTTGCAAAAGAGAGTGATTCGCACTATCTGTGGGGCGGGTCCTGTGGAGCACTGTAAACCTCTCTTCATCAGACTTAAAATTATGACAGTAATTAATTTATACATTTATCAAATTCTACAATATACTAAAATTAACTTACATGAATTCAATTTTAGACAAGATTTTCATTCTTATAATACAAGATGTAAACTTCAGTTAGATATACCGGCTCACAGATTAAAAAAAAGTAGTATCAGTCATAAAATTAATTGCATACGTTTTTTTAATAAACTGCCCGATTCAGCCAGAACTGTTTCCTTTAAGATATTTAAATCTAAAATATGTGAATGGTTGGTTGACAATCCCTTTTATGACATTACCGAATTTTTGGAAACGAATATAAATATTGAATTTTAATATATAAGTAACAGTTAAGCCTTTTCTCTCTATTTTATCTTTAATCTATATCTGTTGATATAGTATTTCAGCTGGACTTTGTAAGGTTTTCAGGCTTTGTATTTTTGTGTTTTTATATTGACAATGTCTATTCCTTTGTAAAAAAAGGTCAATGACAATAAAACTCTTGATTCTTGATTCTTGATTCTTGATTCATAATAAAGAAACCAACTATTATTCGTTCAGTTTAGTTGTGTATTTCATGGGTGTCAGAGGTTGGCTATAAATTATTTACAGTAATATTTTTAGAGTTGTTTTTTTTCCAAGTGTAATTGCATTTAGGCCTTATAAAATTGTAGATTGGCGTTTATTGGAATTTTGTTTTTTCCCCACATGTACAAAAAGACACAACATTTGAATAAGTAAATCCTAACACAAGCACCGAGAGTTAAACAACCCAACATTACAACAACACCATTTTTCACAGTGGCCTTCCCCTATGGGGCCCCCAGCACTAGATGCTGGATTTGGAAAAATAATAGGGTTAGATATAAGAGATTGAAAATTAGCTTAGGATAGAAGATGGAAGGAAGGAAAACAGAAAAGAAAAGAGTTTTTATATATAAAAGTTCAGAAGAAGAACCCAGGTATACCATATGGTTGGAACAAGCAAATGAAAAAAAAATGTAGATTGGCGTTTTTAAATGTACATGGCTTTAACCAGCCAATTCATTATCCGGCCTCGGACTGGTCCCGAGATTGCCAGTTAAGAGGGAGTCTACTGTATTTTTTGTAATAATGTATTAAAGGTTAACATAATTTAATATTTACATCGGATTTTGATAGTTTGTTGTATAAAATTTTGTGACGTTTAAGTCATCTAAAGTTTGCAAATATTAATTCAAATTTTAAAATATGACAAGATATATTTATTTTCTTAAATAACTACTCAAATAAATACTCTGTGCTATGTATGATTCTCAGGGCCGGCGCACCCATTAGGCAAACTAGGCGACCGCCTAGGGCGGCACTTTCCCGGGGATCGGCAAAAAATGGAAAAATAAAAATAATAACGGAAATAAATATTTTTCAAAACCAACGAAATACCAGGGGGTTATTTTTAATAACCAAATTATTGTTGATAGTTTTTTCTTAAGTTAATTTATGTTAGAACTGAATGTTTTACTGTAGTCCTTGGCACCAATATCGCTGCGCTATGAGTCTGAGACAAGGGAGGATTTGCGCTTATAACCTGTGAGGCTGTGGGCCGTGTTCAACAGTTCCAACCCGCCGACCACATACAGTCACGACACTTCTATTGAAAGTCAACGTGGACACTTCTATTGAGACACTTCTATGTGGTCTCCTACATTGGGCCACCATACATATCACTAACAAATATACCAGTGGCTTGGAGCGCTAGTGATGATTTACTCCCCCGTTGTGTGAGTGGCTGCAGAGTTAACTCGGATGCACACCACAACGTGAGCTAGTGAACCATAACTAGCGCTCCAAGCGACCATTACAATCTTTACTGGTGGTTTTTGGGGACACTTGAAGTGACCAAGTGTCATGACTGTCTCCCAAATACCTTATAGTCTACTATATTAGCGTTGACTATATACACTAACGTGAATAGACTTCTCATAGCATAGCTAGGCGTGTTTGAAACCAATTCACGGTGGCGCCATCTTCCGCGGTATACATGAAGTAGGCCTAAGTACAAGACACATATGATAGGTAAATTAGTATTTTAACTCTTTTTAACAAGGATGAAACATTGTATAACTGATGGTTATGTTTATGTGCTGGTGATAAACTGATTTTGCAGCACTGTAAATGAATAATTTTATTGATTGAAACCCCTCTGGCGTGGCTTACACGCGAACCTTCAAAACTTCAGTATCAAACAAAATGCATTGGATGAGAAGTATATTTACGTTATTGTATATAGTCATGCTATTAGAATTTGGCCGCCCTACAAAACTTATTGTTCCCACACTTGAGGGATTTTCTGATTTTCCCACAATGTCTCACACTTGAGCACAACTTATTCGCCGATGCGACAGTGATAAAATCTGAACATCGTGTGAAACTTGCTACTTTTTAAAATCTTCTTTACCTTATTTGAGTTGTTTGTTTCTCGTAAAGATTTATAGTGAGTGTCCAGTCTTCATGAAAGTATAAGGTATTTTATTGTTTTTCTGCGCGTTTGTGGATGTCCTGCGGGTCGGTTCCCGTGGGCTATTGCATGCTACTTGCAGCGTCAAACGTGCTGTGCCACTCCAGTCTGTCATTTCTGGTCACCTAGTCTTATCAATTTCAGTGTTGACTCACCGCAGCAACTCTGAGCGTGAAAAATAGAATAGGCTTATAGTGTAAATAATCTTTACGCAATGCGATGTGTAGTCACGATTTGACGTCAAATGCAAATCATCGTAGATTTTTAATGAGGGTATGAATTGGGTAGGAGGGGGCGTCAAATGTAACCTCTGCCTAGGGCGGCAAAAGTGCGAGCGCCGGCCCTGATGGTACTACTTGAATTTTTTTGTTTATTTAAGTAAGAACAATTTTCCTTCAGTGTAGGAGTATTAAATAGTAACAAATAATTCGGTACAGTTGTATACATGGATTTTAGCCCCAGGAAGATCAAAAACTAAAAATCAGATTTTTGCAAAGGCGAGGAGAAACTTTAGCCTCACAAGCCAAAACTCAATCAGAATTCTAGAATATATATTTATGTTCATCTGTGAGGAGAAAAAAATTTTAAGGCCACTGAGGATTCGTGATGTTATTAGTGCAGCCACACATAAAATAAAAACACTTTTTATAATTAATAATAAATCCAAGTATTACACATCTTAACTAACCTAAAAGTAAATTCGATTACCTTTATTTCTTGTAACGTAATTCGTTCATTTGGATCTTTCTGAAGCATTTTGACAATAAGATCCCTAAGGTTGGGTGAAATAGTAGGCTTTGGCGGAAATACTAGAGGTTCAGTCTGGATCTTGTGGTAGAGTGCTGGAACGGTGTCGGCAACCCAAGGGACGTTACCGTAGACAAATGAAAACAGGGTTACTCCTAGTGACCAGATATCAGAAGCCTGTAACAGGAAAATTGAACTCAAAACACCTCTGGAAAAGTTGTTCACATTTAATGGGTAGCTCTCAGCTCACTTGCCCTACCAGAATAAGTCACATTTTACTCATTCAAAAGTGGAGGAAGGGTGGGAAATTAAAATTACTATGTTATTAAAATAAAAATGTTACACAGTAACTTGAGTTTAGAGCCAAGTTGGACAATAGTGGATTTTGTAAAACCTCTCACAATTGACCCTAAAAGAAGATAAGGGTTACACATTTTAGAATAGGGTCTATTCTAGTGCAGGGGGTCTTTACTCATCATCTTTGTATTATCATTAAAAGACAATAGTAAGTTACCTGGATTTTATTTGTTAAATTAGAGATTTTAAATAATCCATCTAGATAAGAGGTTCAATATTGAAACTAAATAATTTTATTTTAACAATGGACGTGATTGATACAAATCAGCAAAAAACCTAGTTTGAATGCTTGTGAAAATTATGATAAAATTAACTAATGACAGAAAGACGATAGTAAATTTTAATTTTAGACAGCAAAAGATATTGTAACTGGGATCCCTGGAGCCTTCATTAGGCATCCTTGTCTGTTTGAGGTTGGTCCCTCATATAAAATCTACTAATAATTTAGACAAAGTCCCAATAATAGTAATAATTTATTGCAAATGAGTCAGTCCTGCTGTACTTTTTCATGATGTATAAATAAATAATTACATTTCAGTGTTAAAACTAGGATAGTAAGTCCTAATATATATATTAAAAATAAATTTTGAGTCTGATTTTAAAATATTTGGTTTTTAGTATGCTATAAAGATATTTGTACATGAACCTTGACTTTGTGAGAGTGTAATCTCATAAAGCATACATATTTCAGTTCTAATTAAAAAACATGTAACCCAAAACTTCATATCTCTTGAAAAAAAGCTGTAGTTATAACATCAGCAGCAGCAACCTCCTTCTTTGTAGATCCGAGGAAGCAAGAATCTCATAACAATATTATACCAGATTCAATATTGACTATATAGCCCAAACTACAACTATCTTACTATAGTCCGATACTACTGGCTCTAAACAGCTTTACTTTGGCAATTATAGAGCTTGTTAGCCTTTAATGTGGAGTGGGAGCGTAATTTAAATCAGTAACTCTTCAAAGGTGTGCTCTTTAACACCGGTAAAGGGTGCTTTTTATGACTGATCGGAGGCATTCTTAACCACCAAACTAGGGCACTCTTTACCACCAACAGATTACGCTCTTTACTGCCAAGCAGAAGTGCTCTTCAACATTGACAAGGGGGCTGCTCTCTTACCACTGATTGAAAGCGATTGTGCCCACCAATCTGGGGCACTCATATCCATCAACTTTTATGAAGATCAGGGGGCGGCACTCATCTATTCCAATATGGCGCCCCTCAGACCTCTGGGCAGAAGCCTAGTTATGGGAAAACCTGCCCTTAAATACCTCTTTATGATGTTACTTGTGATATCATTATTGGTGCAGATTACAACGGTTGAAGATAAAATCATCATACCTTTCCACCGAAATTGCTGTCGGAGATGGCCTCAGGGGCGGTGAAGGCGGGTGTGCCGGCAGTGTTGCTGAGGGTTGCGTCGGGCCCGGAGAACTCGTTGCAGACTCCCAGGTCGGCGATCTGCACGCGCCCATCCTCCCCCAGTAGCAGGTTGGCTGGCTTGATGTCCCGGTGCACGATCCGCTGGAAGTGCACTGCGCACAACACAACCAAATCATTTGCAAACTGCCCAGTCTTAGAGTGACTATTAATTATCTACTTATAACAAGTGTTTCTAAAATAACCGTACAACTTTAAAATTTTGTATAAATTCATTGAGAGGATTTACAGTTGTGATTTAATATAATTTTATATAGGAACCCACCTACGGCTGGATGGGGGCTCCACCCCCACGCCCCCTTCCTGGTTCCCTCCTTAAAGGTTCTCTTTTAGAGCTCAAGTTATCAGTTTTAAGATTTGCAAAACTAGATTTCTGATTTTTTAAGATTTCCGGAAGAGAACCGCTAATTTGCCTCTACTCACAACCTTCAAAGTTGCAAATACATTAAACGCGATTTCAAGAGGAAACAGAAGGAGATATCGCAAAATGCTTATAGTCACTAGAGCACGGAAACAAAAAACGGGTTTTTAAACGCTCTAGAGGTTTAACGGTGAGAAATATGATGCAAAAAATGACAGAATCAAAATTGTAGATAACTAAATCCCCAATTGGAATGTTGTCTCAGATTTCAGATAGGACGAACTTTGGCCGCTAGAGCTGAAAAACTAAAATCATAAATTTTAGAACTCCGCAATTTTGAAGAGGTTAAAACTACAAATTTGCATGTTTTAGATTTTAAACTTAACACTGACCATGCAGGCTAGTCATATGAAAATTTCAAGACTCTAACTTAAATCATTATGTCAGAAATTCAAATCCTATATAAGTGGTCAGTCACTTGGTTACACATAGGGGTTTGTATATATTATCTAGATACGCCAAGCTATTTACACATGGTTAGTGGTTCTGAAACTCACTGATATGAGTGTTAGTAGCAGTTACATTTAGCGGTTGCCTTCATTTGCTTTAGAAGTGTGGTAGCCATGTGGGGTGTTAAAATAATTGTGTTAGCATGTTGGAAGAATCAATTTGGCTTCTTCAACAGTTAAAGTATTATTTTCCACCAACTGTGGTAAAAATCTTCTTAAGAGCGCTACATTTTATGACTGGCATTATAGTTTTTCAAACTTTCATTTTCAAACCAAACCACACACACAGCTAGCACGCTCGATTCAAGTGAAGGATGCCATTGTACTGCAATTGTTATCAGGACTAGGGCTTGTATTAGTGCAGTAGCGAACTAGTACATGTGAACCAATTGTTGGATAAACTTTTACCTGCTCAATACCCTTTGTTGCTGGTATGAAGACCGGTTTCGCTACGACAATCACACCATCAGGTCAATCCTCGGTTTAACGATTATATTAACTTAAATTTGACACGAAACACTACAAAAACATAAACAAAAAACTAATCACAGTACATTTAATCACACATTTTGTTGATGTTTTCGTTGTGTTTTGTGTCACATTTAAGTTAATAGAATCGTTAAACCGAGGATTGACCTGATGGTGTGACTGTCTTCGCGAAACCGGTCGTCGTACCAGCAACAAAGGATATTGAACTGTTAAGATTTATCCAACAATTTGAAAATTCAATATCCAGCAGTAGGAAAATGAATTCTGATATGTGTGAACAGCCTGGAGTCCCTCCCTAAATATAGTCACTACAATCACCAATAAAGTATGTATTTCAATGAATTTACATGATTTTTCAAACTTGTAAAGTCCTTTTTGAAACACCAGGTGTAAATCTGTAAGCGAAAATTGTAGAGCCAAATTGTGAGTGTTTCACAAATTGTAGGATGATGGGAAGGATCCCAGCAAATGAAAGATCTCGGCCTGATGGTTTTCTAAAAAATAGAAGAATGTCCAAAACGTTACCAGCAAATGAGCAATAACATGAAACGTCCTCTATATAAGAAAAGCATTAGGATTAGAAAATCATCTGCTTTGGTTACAATGTTTTGGATGGATTTTGAAACGATAGCCAAATGATGGGTTTAAATGAAGACCTTTTCATAATTTGAAGGTGCCATGATAAAAATTTGGTGAATATATTTTTATTTAACATTCTTCCTAAAAAATAAGCTTATTGTTAACTATCAATTTTATTTTTATTTTAATGGTGTTTAAGTAGGGGCTTTCATCCTTAAAAACCTCCAGTAACTGAATAAATAAATTTTTAATTGATCATAGCGGGTCAGAAAATATTTAGGCTATGCGGGACTTTGTGTACTCTCTGTATATAATTTTAAACTCATAAATAAATATTTTATAATATATAAAACTTTATTTTATTTAACAGGGGGGTTTCTTTTTTTGCTTGGTATTTTTTGTAAAATAGTCGTAGTGTAGTCAAAACAACTTTAATAACTTAATTAGAAAGTTAACTTACCACGTAGGCAAGGTTCCTCTTATATCAAGGTTTATTTGATTTTAAACTTTCCACAAAGTTAAGTTACTCCCTCAATAATATTAGGCTCATATATATATATATATATATATATATATATATATATATATATATATATATATATATTTCTGAAGCAAATATATGTTTTCAAATCAAATAAAGTTGATAAAGATGCTAAAAAAATGATGTTCAGAAATATTTATGAGCAAGCAGCAAATGTATTGTTTTGCAATAAAATAAAAATGTACTAAAATGTGTAAACTAATGTAAACGAATAAAACATGTATGTAAACAAAGCTAAAGTGCAACCAGTAGGATTGTGAAACTGTAGTTTTCAAATCAAATTGATTTTTAAAAACATAAAAAATTTTATTTTTAATTAATGAACTAAACTATGTTTTTGGAAAGTAATATTTTTGTAAGTGAAATATTTCTCAAGTTTGTTTGGTGTAAACGTTTATTAGTAATGGGCCTATTCACCTATACTGTAGTGGCTCACAACCTTACTTATATAAAGTGAGGTATAACATAGTATAAAAATACGATACACAGACAGGTCAATAGTCTATGTGGTCAGGGCAATAAGGCAGGGGGGAAAATTGAAATTTTACCCCCTATTTATTTTTTACTTCATCAACTGACATCAGTAATCTAGAATGATTTTTGTTATTTTTAACTTACGGTACTCAAGGCCCAAGATGGTGTCCCTGAAGTACCCCCAGGCCTGTGACTCGGACAGTGGATTTTCAGTAGGCAACTGAAGCACTTCCCCCCTCTCCAGCAGCTCAAAAACTGAAACCCAAAGAGATATTGTGTAAAACAGCCTCTTCCGCTTTTTTGTTTGTTATTAAAACAAATGATAGAGATGAGACAAACTTAAGAGGTCTGTAAATTAACCTAGTTGATAATAGCAGTACATTAAAATATGGACAAATATTAATAAATTGTGAAATTGGTAACAATTTGTAACATAGTTCAGATAGAGGACCTCTAAATGTCTCAATTATTTCCTACATAGACCTTTAAAATGGGCTGTCACTCAAAAGGATTTTATATTTGAAAATGTTGAGTTGCCCCCAAACTCTCACACTTTTAGAGGACTTTAAAATTTTAAATGTGGCCTAAAACAAGTCTTCCAGAACTGGACTTTAAAAAGAGAGATTACCTGAAGGAGGTTAACATTTTAAATGTTTGGTGTTATTAGGGCCCGCTCCGAGGATTATAGGCGTCCAGGGCAAACTAATTAATTGGCCTATCTTGTGAACGGTACACTCGGAAGCATTAAATTAGGTGCATGGCTAACTTTTCAATGCTGTTAGTTTGATCTAATTAAAAACAAATTTCACTTGTACTATAAAGCTTTGTTGACTCAACAACAAAGCTTTGTTAACAACAGCAAATGAGCTGTTGACAACACATGGTCTGGGTCTGGGCGGGGCCTGCTAAAACTAAAAACCTACTAATTAGTTAGTTTTTGTTTTCACCGAGTGAGCGCTTGAGCCATTTTTTCAGTACGTAAGATCAGCTGGCCAGTACATGCAGCCACATGTGATACTATCATGATTCACTTCCACTTGCTTTGTAAAAAATGTTTATAGTTACAATGATTTAGTCACTACTCATTTTTGACTGATAAATTTTTTTAATTTTAATTTGAACTAATCAACAAAATTATTATTGAACAGTTTATTATAAAATATTTATTGATGCAGTTTTTACAATTTTTGTCAAGTGTTTGAGCCTTTATAAAATAGGGATTTTCCCTTGGCCGCGGCACCCCCTTGGCCTTGGTGCCCAGGGCGGCTGCCCTGGTTGCCCCGCCCTCAGGGCGGCCCTGGGTGTTGTCCATAAAACACCTCTGAGAAAGAATTAAAAGTGGGGACTTATTCACACTGTATTCTTGCATAGCATAGACAGATGCCGAAAACACAACTCTTTTGTGCCACAAATTCTTCCACCACAGAAATAAAAATCCAAACCAAACCTTTGTTGAAATCAACTCTTGTATTTAATTCTTTTCCGACCATAACCTCAAAACGAACAGCACAAAATCATGTTTCATCATATTCCATCCTCATAACCACAACTCATCAACAGCACTAGCGGTTTTTGTTGACGATACTCTTTTAGAAGAGGTGGATTCTACCAAATTTTTGGGTATCCACCTTCATAGTAACCTTACATGGGAAAGTCAAATTGACTACATCTGTGGAAAAGTTTCATCTGGCCTATTAGCCCTTTTTACATTGTCAAATTATTGTTCTGAAGAAATACTACGTATGTCTTACTATGGGCTGATTTATCCGTATCTTTCCTATGGTTTACTGGTATGGGGTTCTTGTGCTAAAATAAAGTTTGAAAGGGTTTTAAAATGAAAAAAAGAGCGGTAAGAATAATAAAAAAACTGGGTTTTCGAGATTTATGTAGAAATTAATTTAAAGATCTTGGTTTTTTAACTTTGCCTAGTCTCTACATTTTAGAAACTACCCTTCATATTGCAAATTCAAAGACCATCTTACTCAAGAACAAGACATCCATTAATATTCAACTAGAGCTAGACTGGATTTTCGTGTAGAAAGACATTGAACAACAGCTTTTGAGCACCTCCCTTCACAGATGGGTGTTAAGTTTTTAAACAAACTTCCGGATGATTTGAAAATGTTAAACGACCCTCAAATTTTTAAATCCCGACTCAAAGCAGTACTGATTTCTTTATCATTTTACTCTGTCAAGGAGTTCATGGTCCATCGCTTTTAGTTATAACAAAGTTTGTTCATATTTTATTCTGTTTGATTAATAGTAACTTTTGTGTTTTTTATTAAATATTGTATCAGTGTGGTCAGAAATAATACAGACGCGTATTTTTTCATATGATGGCATTTATATTTTTTATTGTATTCTATACAAATGGGCATAAGATTTAACATTTTTATTTTAAAACTGTCAAATCTTTCCCAAGTAGGCCTTTAAAATACATGTTATCAACTTACCTAAGTACAGATGATCTTCAGAAGGGTCATCAAGAACTTCGATGAGTTTCACAACATTTGGATGGTCGAGCTTTTTGAGGACAGCAATCTCCCTGTATACCCGATCCAAGGGACTGGTAGCTTTTCGGTTAGGGGCATTTCGACCTGAAAAATTAAGAGATTAGAGGGCTGAAAATTAAAAACATTTGATGATGAGAAATTGATTTTTAAATGGAAATGGCATAAAAAGTCATGTACAGTAATAATATAATATATTAGGTAACTACCTTATCTAAAGCACTTCTACATATGCTGAACCACTGTCTTTAAAATTTAATTAGTGCTTTCGAAGCAATGCCTCTTTAATTGATATAATAAAATTAAAATTTAGAGGCCACATGCTATTAAGGAATCGCCTCTTTTACATACAATAGTGAAAGATAATTTTAAAAACTACTGATGGTATTCCTAAAACTTGTGTTGTTATTTTATAAGAAAGAAATAGAAACACATTTAAAAGAGGTATTTGTGCATTTAGTGTCTATTTGAAAAGTTTTAATGTTTTACTGAATACACAAATTTTCAAGAGTTCACTCTTGAACAAATTTTATGGTGTTGAAATAAAACACAATAAAGGTTGTAATTCAATCATTCAACTATGAGTTTTGGTTGATTAATAAATAAATATCTTTTATATAACTTCGTATATGCTAACAACCCAGAGACTAGTTTACTCTTTTTCCTTCCTAAATTTAAAATTAATTATTGAATAACATATCTTTTTATGTAAAGCTTAAAAAATTTAATCGAAAAGGTAAAGGGATTGAAAAAATTATGTAACATATCTCACAGCAAATCTATTTTTCAAGCACTAATCAAATCGCCAGCATTTTGATTACCAGTGACAGTTTGTTTTTAGATTTAAATTATATCCTAGAATGAGATGAGATGGTAAAATAAAACTTGTTAAGAACACTGGATTTTCGGGGTTGATTAGCTAAGAAAAATCACTCTTTGAAAACATAAAAATAAATAAATCATTTTTAATAATAATACCCCTGGCGCAGCAGACCTGCATACTCATCGAATTTCCAAAGGACTTTGAGATTTTGTTTTTTCCTGATAAACACTATAGGAATGAGTATGTAGGTTTGCTGCCATGGAATACTGTTAGAGAATTTTAGTTGTTAGGAAAAATGTAGTTTAATGTTTAGGTAAGATAAATATCAAATTGTATAAATATTTAGCACTTTTAAATTTTCCCCATGAACTCCATGGGGGTGAGTATGTAGGTTTGCCATGTAGGTGATGTAAGCATATTTTATATCAGTGAAACCCTACTTAGTGAATGTATATACCAAAGTTTATCAAGTTATGCCAATAAATAAGCGAGGTACAGGGTTTTGTTGATTTTCCATAAGATTAACATGGGAAACCTATTTTTGGCTTTTCTCCATAATCTGTTAATCCAAGTTAAAAATTTAAAATACCACCCTAAATTGTTAGTTTTTTAAGCTCTTTTAAATTTAGTAAAAATTTTTGAGTTTTGAAAATTGAGGTCCAAAAATGCCAAAACCCCGTTTGTGACCCCTTTGAAGCCCCATAAACACCCCTTTCCCATAACCCGATCATGCTGGTTTGCGAACTCATGAAAATAGACCTGGTCTCACACATTCGTACCAAATTTCATCAAAATCGGAGGTCCCCTTCAAAATTTATCAGTACCGTACCACTGACACATATAAATATAAATATATATATATATATATATATATACACATGTAGGCTATATTAAAATGAACGGACGGTGTTTTTGGCTTCTGGGGACCTCAAAATAAAAAAAGGAACATATGGTCCCAGGCTTAGGTCTTACCATGGCTACTACTGTAATAGTGTAATACCCTACAGGGAAATTCGTTAAAATGAGTAAAAATGCTATATTTGTGAATTGTAAACTCAAAACAATTTAGTGTTCCCATTAACATTATCAAAATACAATGCAGAAGAAGATCAAACTGCACCCGGTCGAAACTACAGTGAGCGAGTTTCAAGTTTGTACAATACAATGCATAGCATTTAATCTTTTTTTTTTGTAAATGGTCAGTAATTTACAAAAGCTAACTTTTTATAAAGACAATATTAATGAACACAATGATTTATTACTTAACTTTGCAAATTCAACGGGAAGTAGAAATTAAACTGAAAACACAATATACTCACCAAAAATACCGGCTTTCTTCATTAATTTCTTCTTTGAAAGAATTTTCATTGCCTGAAAAAATGTAAATAATTAGGTTTGCACTAAGTCATTGTTCCATTTATAAATAAAAATTCTGATCAAACTTAGATAACACGTTACTTCTGTTTGTCCACGGCCATGATTTTATAATACTTGCAAAATTTTTCTAGACATCGACATTGCATGTATATTTCCATCAAAATAAACTAAACAATCACCGTTGAAGGGGTAGGAGGCACTGAGAGCGGCCTAACTCAATCAGAGGCTTTACTTAGACCGTCGACACCTAGGGGTCAACACTCATTACGGCTTTTAACAATATTTAGTGATAACTCTGACAGCGGATATACACGGGGATTTAGAAAACTGGTTTTCCACCGGTAAGTTAAATATCATCAAATTCAAATGCCATCTAAACTTAATCATTGAAAAGTGTAAAAATATTGATTATAAAATGTTTTATTAGTATCTGCATATTGATAAAGAACCGTGATTGTGGGAGAGCCAAATGTATTCACTTACTCACAACTTTGGTATCAACCATATTCTCAGCCGGATTTCTGATTTGTCTGCTTCCTGGTTCAAACTGTCCCAAAAATTGAAGATAATTGAAAAAAAAATACAGAGTTAGGGGGGCAATTATTTCATTAAATATCTGGAATACACCTTAATAAGGTTTTCAGTAAACTGGTTAAACTTGTAATAAGTCTAAAATTTACAGGATTCATACTCATACTATAGGTACTTCATACTTTCTCTAATCGAGTAGCAAGTTCATCAATAAATTTTAAATCAATAACTCACTTTCCAATAATAACATTTTTTATTGTGGTGAGGCCTTTCGCATTCAAGGAATGCATCCTAATACCATTACAACTAAAACAAAAAATAATTTATAAATATAAAATGTCTGCTAAACATGTGACTAAAAGTTCATCAATGTTTTATTAAGTGTTATATAACTGTATGTAACATATGTCAAGTTGGACGTCTTAGTTTTTTTTACGATTCTATTTGATAGCTCATTTTAAAAACAATCATACAAACAAATTCGAGTTTGAATACTTTTTAGAAATATATATTAAAAATATTACGAGTCAGTAGAAAGAGCTATGAAAGAATAATATAAAAATTGATGAACTTCGAACTCAATGAAGCACAACTCTAAATTCTTCTCTCGCGAAGGTATTATTTCACATTTCCAAGTGCACTGCGTGGATTACTGTAATTAATGGCAATTTACTAATGAATGTTTGAGGTAATACAAAGGGGTGTTTTACCTGGAAAGAATGTAGAGAGAGAAAATATAGAAAATTAGAGGGTTTGCAGTTTGGCAGAATAGACGATGTCCGACGCTTTAATTAATTAAATGATAAAGATCAGGTGCGCGGGGCATAATAGCGTGGCGGGCCGGCCATTCCACCGTCCCGGTCCCGTGAGCAACTACAACAACAATGTAACATCCCATATCAACTACCCTCGATAAAAACATTTATTTTGACGTAAAGTTTATTGCACACTTTTTTACCTTTATTTTAATTTTGTGGTTTGTCAATTCTGTGACTGGAATATAAGCAACAAAACAGCCGAAAAGGGTATTTCAGAGCGTTAGGTAATTGTTGGAAATCGTTTTACACTCTCGAAATTAATAAACATAAATATAATTTTTTCGTATCTTAGTAAAGATTAGTACTAAACTCAGTTACCTGTACCAAGTAGAGAGTTTCTGCTTGTATTATTTAGCTGTCATAGTCTGCAACAGCGTATTACCTGTTTTGTTTACTTGTAAGATTTAATTTTTATCGTCTAATTCATCTCAAAATTTATGTAAAACATGTTAGTTTATTTGCAAATACATGATGGATGATATTTTTTACACATTTTTCATACTATTACTATTAATCATTACGTAAAAACAACGTTTTTGACTGAAGACTGTATTTTTCCTCATCTCATGCATTCTCACGCATTTTTGCAAGATCAGGTTAGGAAAACTCCCGCATCGGCATCTTGCAAGGTTGACACCTCTGACACAGTTGCTAGTATATATCTATAAATATTGTATATTTACACGGGTTTTCAGAAGTTTTCAAAACATTAAAACAAATGTCTTTAAAATTATAGGTTAAATTTGATGAACATTAATTGTAAAATGTTGTAAAGCTAAGTATTACCAAAAAGGTTTATTTGGAAGATCCAGTCGCACCGGGGCGGGTTTGGAGCTTATAGCTCATCACAAAACTTTTAGAGTAAAAATGTTTTCCAATTGTGAATGGCCTATTAAACTCACCACGAAAAGCGTAGAAGGAAGAAAAAACATTCATATCTAACTCGTAACCCTCAAAAATAATAAACCATAAAACATAGCCAAGGAAGTAATACAGAGACGATCAGAGGTTGGCTTATCCATTATCATCTTATATTTCAAGTAATCAGTTACAAAGATTAAGTCAACACCGCCGACAGCCTCCTCTCTCTCATCAAGATGTTGAACCAGCAACTGCCTCTCAGCAACCTCAGCTGACGAGGGATATCTTATTGTAATCGAAAAAATGTAACCAATATTTGGTAGGTGAGTGAACACGAAGATTCACTTTGAAGCTTTACAACCAAAGGTGTCTCAAGGATATCTTCTCGAAAAAGCACAAAAAAACTTAAAATTTTGTATAGTAAAACCAAAATAATTTAGTTTAAAAAAATTGTAAAAACCAGTAATGATTGAGTTAGGACTTTAGTTGTATACAAAATTAATTGTTTGATAAAAAGAGAAAGTAAAAAAAATAAATAAAAAATAAAAAATAATTTATCGGTTGCGTCACGTAGGCCTACCAGGCAGATTAATTCACATCAGTAGCCATAGTTTTTACATGTGTTTTTCTTTAGTATATTCAATTATATTTAGTGCTGTACATTTAAGCATTTTCGTAGAAGGCACATGTCTTCAAATGACTTGTGTTGTTACAATAGTTCCAAATGTAACAAGTTTCAAAGTCTCCTCCTGCTTTTTTTTAACATTTACCGATGATAACATTATCTTCTGGTGAAGTCTTAGTGACTAAAAGAGGGAACTTTTCACGTATCAAAGTTATGTGTTAACTCCAAAGTTGAGGTGTCTATAACGATTGAAAAAGTAGTTAGGGGAGGCTACTTATGTTGTGCCGTATGAATTTTTTTCTTACAAATTTAGTTCAGTTAAATCGTATATCGGGACCGATAGTTTGTCAATACAATAGAAATTTCTGAATTCTGAAGTTACACCTCCGAAGGTGTAATTTACCCTCTTTATAAAAAAGTTCCAGCACGTAAGTATGACATAACATAACAAATACAGGGTGTCCCTGACCTCTCTACCGACGACCTTTTCAGGTACTGTTCCTGATCTAAAAGCAAGATAAAATACCATATAATAATTTCCAAAACTCTATAGTTGAGGAGTTTTTCCATACAGCCGCCATTTTGTATTTTTTTAAAATAATTTTTATACTAAGAACGGTTTGATGTAATAAGTTGAAACTTGGTATACACCTTATTGTTGCAAAGGCTTAAGTAATTGCAGAAAAATAATCATTTTAAGTTGCTTAAAATTACTAAGTTAACAAAGTTTATGTTACTAAGTATTTTATATAAGATTTAATTTAAAATCCAACGATGTAAAAGCTATGAAAATCTGTTCATAAATACAAGAGAAAGAGTAATTTAAATACAAATAGTCCCGCATCTGAGCAGTCGATCGCGGCGCCAGCTCAACAATGGGTATCGTACTCAAACTGACTAGCCTCAGTTAAATCGCTCTATCTTGCTTATTTATGAACCGATTTTCATAATCAATTGAATTTTATAAAAACACGTAATAACACAAATCTTGTTAACTCGTGTAGTTTTTATGCTATTTATAAAAATTGGTGGTGAAAAATTTTAGCAGCCACCATTCTTAAAATATGAATTTAAGCAATTGATTATTTATTGCAACTAAACCTTTGCGTCTAAAAGCTGTATACCAAAATTCAACTTATTTCAACAAACCTATCTGAAATTAAAAAAAATATTCTTAAAAAATACAAAATGGTGGCTTAAAATGTGGTTGAGTCATCTTCACCTTTGGGCCAGTAGCCCATTGTTGCGCAGACCCAATGTTAACCATACGGCTTTTAATGCAAAACATGGTATTTTATTCCCCTGTTTCGGACGGCGTTTTTAACAGATTTTCTTTAAACTTGGTAAGTGTTTAGTTGAATAGTTATATTAGGTCCCCCATACCTCAAAAAGTTTGAAAATTTAACAAATATTACTCTCTGTGAAGTCGCAAAGTAAATTGATTTTCCTTAGTAATATTTGTTAAATTTTCAAAATTTTGAGGTATGAGAGACCTAATATAACAATTATAACTATTCACCTAACACTTCACAAGTTTAAAGACAATCGGTTGAAAACGGTGTCCGAAACAGGGAAATAAAATATCATGTTTTGCATTAAAAGCCGTATGGTTAACATTGCCGACTGCGCAACAATGGGCTACTGGCCCAAAGGTTTGAAATTTATAAAATGATATTTTTGCCTCTTTCTTTAGGTCAGGAATAATACCTTAAGAGGCCGGTAGAGAGTTCAGGGAGACCCTGTATAAAAACAAAATTAAAATAATATATTCGCCAATACTGTTTGTACTTATTACAAAAAATATCGTAAATGGTTAGGATATTATTTGTTTTTGTCAAAAATTCAATAAAAATGAATATTAAGTATAATTTTCAAAAATAAAATTGGAAACGATGTTATGAGAAACAAACAAGGAAAAGCCAGGCAGTGTTGATTGTGTTAGTGACCTGTCAATGAAGGTCAGCGATAACTCAATCACTGGTCCTCCGCGCCCCTATCCGCGTCACGTCACTATTTGGATTTATAATTCTTTAGGAAAGAGTTGATTTATTCATCAAACTGGCACTAGAGAAATCTGAATAATCCCGTAACCGAACACATGTTGCCTACAGAGCGTTGTTTAAAGCTGTTTCAGAGGTAATATACTTTGTATTAGTTTTTTGAATTCGAGCATCTTATTTTTTGTTAGAAAAAATTTTAACTTACATAAAAATACAATTCAATCAGTTTAAATGTAATATTAAACATGGTTGGGTAAATTAATTATGGGAACAAAGCTATGCCTTTTAAATCAAAAGATATGGAAAAAACCATATACAATATACAAAATAAGTTTGTGGCTTTAATTGTGAACTAAAGTTCCGGACGTGTTGACATCAATTTTTCAACCACCTTAGGAGGTTGGGCGTCTAGTACTTAAATAGTAAGCCCTATCAAGTATCATTCCATTGAAAAGATTAAAATAAAACAATTGTTGCAAATTAGACTGTAGCGTGCAGCATTCTTCTGATCTAGTGATCGGCCAGTGTGGTCGTACGGCCAAACGCATTCGCGGCCCGGCTCGCGTGGTGGGAGCGTCAGAGTGTACCTGGGCTGGGAAGTGTTTTCCTGTCAGGCTCTCGTGGTTACATGGAATTGTTCGATAATTCGATGTAAACGTTTTGTACGAGACGATTAAAAATCATACAAAAACCGTCACTATCTCATCTACGCTCTAAATATGTAATTTTAAGTGTGCCATATAAAACTAAGGAATCTATTTTGGGTGATTCCATCATTAAACAACTCCCCTGTATTCAACTATGATATTTTAAAGTGGAGATTAAGTCAAAGAAATTTCGCAACAGTTAGTTTCACGTACAACTTGACTTGAGCAACAGGTAATTTAATCTAATAGTCTTAAGCGAAGCGTTTCGTAATTGCATGTTTACTCCTACTTGACTGAAGGTTGGACTAAAGGCAGAATTTAGCTAATCAAAGCGTCTTCGATGTATCTTCTGTAACACAGTCCTATTAAGAAATACATACGTCATGTCTACAAATTTATTTTTTATTTTTTCCAAATTAAAATATTTTGTAAAACTGTTTAGCAATAAAAAACGTGGTAGTACAGTTTGAGTGATTCTCATTGAATGATTGACCAATAGAGAATTGTGAATGATAGAAAATCAGAGCCTACTGTGTCACTGTGTCTACACTGTGACACAGTGTTACTGTGCTACTGTGAGCTACACAGTAATACTGTGTTCTTGTATCTATGATACATCTGGTCTTGTACTGTGATCTTGTAGGCTAATTTGATCTTGTACCTCTGATATTCTACCTCTCATCTTGTGCATCTAACATTGCACATATGATCTTCTTCCTCTGATCTTCCCTTTGATCTGGTTCCAATTATATATCGTACCTTTTATATTGTACCTTTCACCTTCTCCCTTTAATCTTGTACTTTTGATATTGTACCTCTGATCTTGCACTCCTGAATTCTCCCTTTGATCTTGCACCAAATGTGTTCTTGTGCCTCTCATCTTGTACCTCTGATATTGTACTTCTAATCTTGTACCTTCGATCTTCTCTCGCTGATATTGTACCTCTGTTCTTGTATTTCTGATAATGTACCTTTCTTCTTGTAACTCTAAAATTGTGCCTCTGGCCTTATATCTCTGATCTTGGACTGAAAATTACTTACCTCCGACATTCTTGTATCTCTGATTGTGTATATGTACGCACCTGCTACTGAGTACCTCTGGTTCAAGGAGGAGGCCTTGTCTGGTGCGATATTTGTAATCAAATCTGTGCTGCAAGGTAAAAAAATATGTATCATATTAGAGTTGCACAAGTTGTTTTTGTTTTTGGGGTTTCACCGTACTAAAGTGTAGGATAGTTTATTTTTCCTTCGACGTTTAAGGAATGTTCAAATATTTTTTACAGTGGCAGGCATAATAATTTATTAATAGACCGTAGTTATCGGGACTCGCCTACGGCTCGATGGGGGCTCCGCCCCCATGCCCCCTTAGGGGTTGTCCTGCATTTGTAAATTACTTAAGAGCCGATTTGAAGCAGGTTAGTTCCACCGAAAAACTGGTCCACCATGACAGTAAGAAAACCGGCTAATACACACTACCCATAATCAACAGTAATAAAAAGCTTTGAAAATCGCCTATGGCTAGTTTTTAAAATTACTTCCTAAGTTCCCCTTAATTCGTAACATTGAGAGAGAGGTGAAATCAGAATCAACCATACAAATATTTTAGGTATCGTGCTGAATGGAGGCTCCACCCCTTACACCCTAATTAGTTGCCCCTATTCGTAAATTGCTGTATGTAAAAATCTCAAACACTGAACAGCCTATAGCTGAGGCCTTCGCTTCCATACCCCCTCGTTGTGTTCGCCGAATTAGTTTCTAGTTTACCAAGTGTCAAACGTTAAAGATCTTCCCATAATATTTTTAATTAAATTGTTAAGGATTTTATACGCAACTATACTGTAGTAAACGAATTGTCGGGGGATTTGAAGCCATGCCTAGCCTCACCCTTCTAGCGCAAGAAGTATAAAATAAAGAAACATAATAAAATAGATGACAAAGTAGAATGAATAAGCTAAATAAAATATTTTGAAGATCAATGAAGAAATAAACAATTTACCTGAAACAAAAATAGAAAAACATGAACAAACGGTTTGGAACCTGCCAAAGACCCCTGTTAACTATTCTTGTCACTTCCTTTAAATTATGTCGAAGTTAGGGTTACAGGGATATTTTACAAGTTTAGTGAATGCAAAATTTGAACTTCAAATAAAATATAACTGTAGTTAGTTCTACAAACAAGTTGTATGAAATTTAGTAGTAATAAAAGTTGTAAATCGGTCTTACAGTAACGATTTGAGATACGACAAAAAGTGAAAGGTTTAAAAGTTAGATTTATGTCACCAATTCATAAACAAACTATACTTTAACAGTATAGGTAACAGAGAAATCCGTTTATATTCAACAGGTAAGATAAAAAACACATAATATTAGATGACATTAATTATAATATTTAAGTTCAAATTTTTAAGAGTGTTAAACATTTAAATATAGTGAATTTCTTTTAATAACACTGTCAAGCTATAAGTTAATACAAAACTTCAAGCTTATGGTGAAGCAAAATGCAAAAATTCAGCTACTTACAGCTAAGTTAATGGAATGTTTTGCAGTAGAACTATAAAAACAATAAAAAACCTTGAAATTAGGAATAATTTCCGTACTTCAAGCTCTGTTCAATGTTTTAAACTTTTAAATCTAGTAGCTTTCCTTTTATGCAAAGTTAATACAAAACCTAATGAATAAAGTATTGCAAGTATTAATTGAACATTGCAGATATACCTCAAATAGTCGGAGACCAAAGTTTTGGGTCAGTAAGTAACAAACAATGATAAAACAATCAGTTCCGCCTAGTAGGCAAATAAAAACATAATTTTGGCATTCATCACAATTTTTTTTATGTTTGAGACTTTTATTTATATCGGTGATGTCCAAGATATGTGCATGCGCAATTTCGAAAGATCTAAAAAATATGACTGTAGTTATTATAAAATTACGCTAAACCCCCCACATAAATAAATAAGTAAACGTTAAAAAACGTACTGGAGGGTTTAGGACCAACAAAACATGATAAACTGGCATTAATTATGAATTATTATTTACGAGTTCAATTATTTAGCACTGTTACACTTCTAAATACAGTGAATTTCCTTTAAATATTACTGTCAAGCTAAGTTAATACAAAAGTTAAAGCTTATGGGAAAGCAACACGCAAAATTCAGCTAAATACAGTAAAATTAAACAAAATGTTTTTAAAAAACAATAATAAACAAAAACAATAAAAAAAACTTGAAATTCCGAAAAAATTCCCTACTTCAAGCTCTGTGTATCGAGTTTGGCATATTTGAAACAAAGTCGTAGTAAAAGATCGTCTCAAATATTTTATAGGCCCAACCGTTTTTGCCGCTAGAGCAGAAGAACTAAAATAATTTTACATTTAGTGAAGGACTACGTGGTTGATAAATCTAAAAAAGAAAAAACTATATAACTCCTACATGACATTACACAAGTATATCTTGGCGATTTACGGAGGAAAATACAGCAATATGTTGAGTTTTTTGTTTTCAAAATAACCTAAATTTCAGTAATTTAATGTGTTTTTGATAAGTTTGCCTTGGGAGAGCTAAACAAGAAACGATACAAATTAATTTTATTCCTATAAATATATCAACCTATATTATTTGAGGGGGTAAAATTTGAAATAATTAATGTAAGGATTAATTTGAACGTGTAGAATTTGAAGTAAACGTCAATTGCTAGCCAAATGGGAGAAAATTGGCCATAGGCAGATCCTTCACTCAATTCCATTTTAAAGTGCAAGCTGAATTTCGCACCCTAATATAATAAGAAGTGAAAGATCTTGTTACAAGTCTTGTTAACAAGCGCACATTTCATTGACCATGGGATGATGGTTAAATGATTACACAACTTAGATTAAGGGGTAATGCAGTACAGCCGTGGTGCAGTAGATCACATTACAGGTTTAGTTCTCGGACTTATATTATTGAACAAATTTAACTACAGTATGTGATCTACTGTACCACGGCGGGACTGCACTACCCCTTAATCTGCCTTACCGACACTTCACGAATTTCTGCTACCCCGATGAGTGAGTCAGTTACACATTCGGGAGTATATAATTTAGACTCGCCTACGGCTCGATGGGGCTTCGCCCCCATGCCCCCTTAGGGGGTTGCCCCGAATTTTTAATTGCTCTAAGTCTCAAGTACCGAACAGGCTAGACCCCCCTAGGGGTTGCCCTAAATTCGTAAATTAATAAAAAGTCAAGTTTAAAATACGTTAGTTCCACGGAAGAACTGCACAGTCAAGACAGTAACAAAACCGTCAAATACACAAAATTCACAATCAATAGTAAAAAAAAGGTTTAAAAAAACTCATATGAATCGGTTTTAATACACTTTCATAGTTAGAACGGAATTCGTTAAAAAGTTTTAAGCTGTAAAATTATAATTATTTATGTAAATATATTAGGTGTTATACTGGTAAAAATATATACTTTAGATTAGACGATTGTTGCTGTGTTAGATGAAAAGAAATTTCAATTAAGAGTTATAGTTGTTGTTGTTGATATCATTATATTTAATAGTAGTAGTTATGGTAACAAATATTTCTCTGTTCGGTAGCTAAATATAAAGTTTTAAATTTATATTAATTTGATATATAAATAAATATACAGTTTTTGGAAAAGTGACATAATCCTCTGCCTCACCCAACTCAAATAAAAACTTGTAAATTTCAGGAAGTAGAAGAAAAACGTTCAAATCACTGAAATAACGAATAACATTCAAATCAATGAGCGAAAACGACAATTAAATAATATGAAAACAAAATAATAGGAAAGAATAAAAACGGGGTAGATCCGCAAAAACCCGCTACTATTACAAACTACTAATTATAAGAATATAAAATCGAGACCTGTGAAATAATAATTTTATTCATAAAAACCTGTTAGTTTTGTTCAATAGTCATTTAAAAATTCTCAAAAACATATTTTAAGTGTGTACTAAAATATAATATAAAACACTGAATATAAATAAAATAGAAAGATAATAATTAACTGTCTATTAAGTATTGTACAAAGTAATCTAGTGTGAATTTGAATAAGTAATCTAAAATAAATTAAAAACGAAACGAGAACCTAACATTTGAATCTCTGTAAGTTTTATTCAATAGTTATTTAAAAATTCTCAAAAACATATTTATAATGTGTGTAAAAATATATGAAAGAGCAATAAAAAAACTTGAATTAGGAATACAAGTCCCTTCTTCAATCTCTGTGTATCGACTTAGATAGTAAAATTAAATATATTCGCTAAAATCGTCTCAAATAATTTAGAAGCCAACCGTTTTTGCCGCTAGAGCATGAAAACTGAAATAACTTCACATGTCTTGAAGGAATTTGTGGTCGTTACATCTAAAAATGAGCTAAAACAACTGTAAATATCTAACACATAACATAACAATACTATGACCTAAAAATTGACGGAAGGAAATACGCCAATTTGTCGAAATATTGGTTTTCAAATATCCATAATAGGATTAAAATAATATTCCTGCGAGAAAATTGCTTTGGAAAAGCTACGCAAGAATCGTTACGAATTAGAATAATTATAAAACATCTTATTTCATGAATGCGATAGTAACTCAAACTTACTGGAGTGTAGTTAAATTTGTTCAATAATATAAGTACGAGAACTAAACCTGTTAACTGAACATCACTAAAACAGTAAATGAAAATGTCTGTGTAAACTGTCACCCGAAATGGGAATTTCATCCATAGTAGAAGAAAATTCTCCATTGGTAAACTTTCAAGTTAGTGCACATGCTGCATTAGTTACAATTTGGGCATTATTGCTGTATGAATCAAAGCGAATATTCCCATGATAATATAGACGCTCTCAATACAGCTACATACCGTCGTTCAAGTTAAATTAAAGAATATCTTTCAAGGAATATGATGTTGGTATCAAGTACGGGTGTAGTTGAAAGAAATCATTTAAAAACAAGCGAGAACTAAACCTGCAAAGTGATCTACAATACCACGCGGTGATGTACGCTGATACGGCTGAACTACGTTACCGACAAATCTATATTTTTTTAGCTTTTTATAGTTTTAAAGTAGAAAAAATTGTAGTTTTATGATTTTTCCTAAATTGAAACATCTCAAAGAATGTCCATGCCAAATTTCAAGTCTCTATCTTAAACGGTCGCTTCAGGAATTTAAGATCATCAGTGAGTGAGTGAGTGAGTGAGTCAGTTACACATGGGGCTGTATATATTATAGATTTAAGCCTGAATTTAATTTTCAGAGTAATAGCACGAACAAAACAAAATTGTATGTTTCATTTCTACAGTAGAAAGTTCCGTTTTCACAAAGCAATTGAGTTTACTGTAAGTTTCTATCTAGACACAGTATTACAGTTTCGACCACAGTTACCGTTTTGTTATCACTACAATTAATTAATAATAAAATAAAATGATATACTTTTTCAAATGTCGGTTAAAAAAATTAACTATGGCAGTTCAGTTATCCCAGTTCCATTAATGTGTTGTAACAATCGAAAGAGCTAATCGATGAAAATATATACTTATTAGCGCAACCAGCGCTACAGGAACTAAGGATTGAGAAAAATCGTCAGCTAATTTCAAGGAATTATATAAGTTTGTCAGTTTTTAAGGAGTTGTATAGTGGGGAATAGTTATTTGTGCTTCTAGGGACTAAAGTACAATGTTTTCTAACTGAAGGGAAAGTGTTGTTTGTTGACAATTTCCCTGAGGGAGAAAAGTACTTTAGTCCCTTGATGCACAAAACCTTTTTTCCTCCACCTACTCGAATAACATTTAGGCCTAATAGGCCTTCCGTACATAATTTAACTTTGCCTTCATTTGATCCCTTGCTCCGGCAAGCTGGATCAGGCACATCAACATAAAAAAAACACACACAAGGTAGGCTATATCATTTTAAAGAACACGAAAAAAACACAATATAATTTAAGTCTAGTCAAAAGTTTTACACTTATGTTTTGGACTTCTTAGGTTAATAGCCTATCCAAGCGAAATGTAAACAAACACGTACACTGCCACGGCCATCTCTAGTACTAGAGATGCTGCTCACTGCTGACAGAATGGTCAGCAGGTGAGCAGCAGCTACAGCTGCTATTAGTCAACAATGAGTAACGTAACAAATACAAGCAACAGCTGACTGTGGCTCATGTTCTTTTTAATCTCTCTTTTAATGTTATTCTTATGTAACTAACTTGAGCCTCGTGGTACGAAAAAACTTGAGTTTTCCCTAGGTAGAAAAATTAAGTATTCAAGTCACGTGGGATAGAAATTAGTACTTTACTACTCTATTTCAAGGAGTAAAATACGGCTTTAGATAGTAGGTGGAGGGAAAAGCTATTTGGATATTAATGAATTAAAATGCAACTTTGACTTCCTGAAGTAAATTGTAAATGCATGAGCCGATAGCGAGGGCGACAATCAACTTTGCTCCCTTAATACACACATTTCTCTCCCGATGGATAATTTCTCTACAAATATTAATAAACACACAATAAGTTCAAAATTGCCTTAATTTCGAATGCAAAGTAAGTAATATAAAATCTTGGGACTTAAACTGTTTTCAGCTTATAATCAGCTGGCTTTCCGCTCCCGCTCCGGATATAGTGACAGCGTTGCCAGTTTTGGTTGCACTGTGCTGTTAGATTGTCAATGTCATTCTTATGGGTTTACTTTGCCTAGGGAGAGAAAGTATTATTTTGTCTCGCTTGGGATACAAATTAACACTTTATAAGGAGTGTACTCATAATAATCCTCCATCATTATAAAGAGTAAATTTTGATAGGTGGGGGAAATTGTTATTTTCCACACTCGAAGTGGACGTTGAGAACATCTGTATAAAGTGATGAAAATATATTTTTTAGCGTAAACCTGTTCTCTAAAGAATTATGATTATCAAATAAAAAAATCTACAGATATATTTGAGTAGGCCCTAATGCTTAAAAAAATATCCAAAATATAAAACAGAGACTGGTTGTTTATTTTTAGCTCACGTTGCCGGGGTAACCATGGGTCACGAAGGTTCACGGCCTCTTCCCCAAATTGTTTACTTACGGCTCCGCTGATACGTGCAAATCGCCGGAGGCCCTTCCGCTCCCTCACACCGAGCAAAAACCCTCATTACATGGAGTAAAAACTCCAGCGCTTAGAATATAAACGTTTTAAACTAAGGCTTTATCGTTATTTGAAACGGTTTTTACAAAATACCTAGATTAAACAAATTAATTGCATCAAAAAGGTGGGTAAAATGAGAGGTGAAAAATGTTGCTAGTTTAAAAATATAAAACAACTCAAATTGTCAAATTTATTTTTTTTTACTTTTACTAGAATGGTTTTTCAATAGAGTACAACGGTTTTCAGGGCACTATCGACGATCAAGTTTTGCCAAAGCCGTTCATTATCACGTCTTAAGAGTGTACTGTTGTTATGTTTAACAAACATGTAAATTTTATCTGGCTACTTAAGGTCACTTGATCACTCCCAAATATCCACACATAACAAACTGGGAATTCTGGAACACCAGGGTCCCGTACCACTTCCTAGGTGCTGTAAAATCACTGGAGTTCCAATCCAAGGCGAGATCCACCTAAGTTCCGCACCGGCCACCATAATCAACCTTAGTTCCGCACCGGTCACCATGGTCAACCTAAGTTCCGCACCGGCCACCATGGTCAAACCTATGTTCCACACCGGCCACCATGATCAACCTTAGTTCCGCACCGGCCACCATGATCAACCTTAGTTCCGCACCGGCCAACATGATCAACCTTAGTTCCGCACCGGCCACCATGATTAACCTTAGTTCCGCACCGGCCACCATGATCAACCTTAGTTCCGCACCGGCCACCATGGTCAACCTAAGTTCCGCACCGGCCACATGTCAACCTAAGTTAAGCACCAACCAGTATGGTCCACCTAAGTTCCGCACCGGCCACCCTGGTTCCCCTTTCCATTTCCCTCCCACCCCCTCAAACTTTCCATCACTGCGTAAAGTGCCACAGTACAAATTGTATCAACAATGTATAAACAATTGTGTAGTACAAGATGTATCAACAATGGCTAAATTTATTTATAACATAAAAAATTGAGTTTATTTTAATGACGGATGCGACTGGATAAACACCACTTCATTGTCCGACTGTTATATTGCAGTAAAAGTCGCAACTTTAAGTTTATGTTAAAATGTTAAAATTTGGCATTTTTGTAAACAGCTTTTAAAATATTTAATACATTTATTTACCGAATTATATAAGAAATTAAAATGTCACAGCCTATCTTTTTAAATTTTTAAATAGAAATCTGATATTTTTACTAATTTAAAAAGGCCTATGTACCTAATTTTTGTTCGCTGTTTTGATATAGTTTATAAGTTTGAGTTTTATAACTGTCAATTGAAATGTTCTCAACTCTTACACATAAAAACCTAATAATATTTTTTTGTTACTATGAACTTACAGTGTACCGGCACTTCAATTATAACAAACAAAACTACAGTATAAACTTACTACGAGTTATTTACAAACTGAATTAACAAAAGAGTATTATTAAAAAGATGGCAAGACCGTTACGGAGGGAGGAAAACACATTGGGGGCAAAACAGTTTTGTAGAGGAAATACAACCCGAGTCCACCGCAAAACCACCCTAGTGCGGAACTTGGGTGTGCCATTAATAATGCTTTGCTAGTTTTTATCGATAGACAGGTTTGGTGCCAAACTCTGGTGTTGCCGAAGCTGACTGTGTAACTTATTTTAATTTGCAATGGTAGAAAATGTTAGCAAAATTCTTTTCAAATAAAATATATCTTACAATCTGTTAATATAAAATATATGTTACCCATGATTGAAGTTACTGTTTTAGATTAACTTTAATCACAAAACTTAGATTGAGTTAATGTTAAAAGCCCGGCGGCGGCACAGGTTCTTTGATGGTATGTCTCACGGTTGTTGAAGGGTGAGTTTACTGATACACTCCCCCTCCCACTCCTGCTTCAACCCCACCAATGTAAGGTTGATTGCTGTCATCGGACCTAGAAGCTAAAATATCTTGATTGAATTACATACATTTCATCAACAGATCTTTGGTGTATGATTATGTAAAGATTTATTACGTATTTATTTGTTAACGTTCAATACATTTCTGCCCTCAGAGGTTATTTTAGAACATTTTTATAACAATTGCTTCAACTATACTTAATTTTAACAATATAATTGACTTTTGCTATATCAAACAACAACCATATATTGTGACACAATTTTGAGGAATTCATAGTAAATCAATATATGTAGGCATTTATGGTTTAAGAAATTTACAACAAAGCTGATCCATACTGGTCTTATTCTTATTTTTAAGTTGGCGGTTAGATGTGATGTACGATGTAATTTTAATTGTCAAGTTAAAACTAAACCATAAATCTTAACCATAAATTTTGAAAAGTAAGAAATTTGATACGATTAAAACTAAATATATTTACCTAAAAGATGCTAATACCCGAGTATTTTAAAATATTTTGATTGATAGTCTGTGAATCCCCCTCAGTTATTTTACTTTTTGTAATATTTAGCAAATAGTTCATATGATAATCCGTCAAACTTAAAATGGCGATGCTCTTAATTGAAAATATGTTTAGTTTTCATGCAATGGAAACCATGTTTTGATGTAAATAACAGAGAGGTTAACAAAAAATTAAAAGGCTTTATTTCGTTAAGCTAATAAAATTTGCATTCCGTTGTTTGTTTAAGGGAGGTCGGTGGGCAGAATGAAAAAAGGTCTGGTTTGTCGTCATGGTAGAGAAGGTACTGTGAGATAAAAGCTATTAACGTTGTCACAGTCACGTTCATGAACCTTTTCCTTCACAATTCCTATTCTGGACCTGGTTGTCGTGTTCATGCCCTTTAACCTCTACAACTCCTACTCAGGTTGTCGTGTTCATGCCCTTTTACTTCTACGATTCCTGTCCAGGTTTTCTCAACCATGCCCTTTTACCTCTACAACTCCTACTCAGGTTGTCGTGTTCATGCCCTTTTACTTCTACGATTCCTGTCCAGGTTTTCTCAACCATGCCCTTTTACCTCTACAACTCCTACTCAGGTTGTCGTGTTCATGCCCTTTTACTTCTACGATTCCTGTCCAGGTTTTCTCAACCATGCCCTTTTACCTCTACAACTCCTACTCAGGTTGTCGTGTTCATGCCCTTTTACTTCTACGATTCCTGTCCAGGTTTTCTCAACCATGCCCTTTTACCTCTACAACTCCTACTCAGGTTGTCGTGTTCATGCCCTTTTACTTCTACGATTCCTGTCCAGGTTTTCTCAACCATGCCCTTTTACCTCTACAACTCCTACTCAGGTTGTCGTGTTCATGCCCTTTTACTTCTACGATTCCTGTCCAGGTTTTCTCAACCATGCCCTTTTACCTCTACAACTCCTACTCAGGCTGTCGTGTTCATGCCCTTTTACTTCTACGATTCCTGTCCAGGTTTTCTCAACCATGCCCTTTTACCTCTACAACTCCTACTCAGGTTGTCGTGTTCATGCCCTTTTACTTCTACGATTCCTGTCCAGGTTTTCTCAACCATGCCCTTTTACCTCTACAACTCCTACTCAGGTTGTCACGTCCATGCTCTTCTATCTTAACAACTCATGTTCATTCTGTTGCGTCCATGCTATCTATTACTAAAACAGCTGTTTCGGAGAATTCCAGTATTTTTTCAGATATTGAATGTTTATAGTTAAACAGAAAAGCTCAATCTTGTTTATAATTTAAAATTGAGTAAAGTACTTTTTTTTAAACATATTTGGGTACCGATATATCTAAGAATTGATCGAGATTAGTGACATTCATACTCCCCACTCCAAGGCTACATTAAGGCAGTAAACCACATATGAAATACCCTTACATTAACAGCCAAGAGTCTGCTGCATTGATTAAATTTTTGTTAAAGCTCCAAAGAAACGTTTAGCGAAGTTCTTGATTTCAAAATGCAGTATGGCAGCAAAGAAAAATGTATTCCAATTCAAAATTTAATAGCCCTTTCAATTTTTGCAAAATGGTATAGTTGAATTAATTGTGAGTACTTTATTTCTTGCCTTTGTATGTTCATAAAGTAAAATGGATATCATTGATTACAATTCTAGGCCTGAAGTTATAAAATAATAATACTGTAATAATAAACACCGATTGAACTACATTAAAACATAAAAATTTACCTAAATGTATACTTAAATCCCTGTGTGGCGTCGGGATTTAGAGTATTAAGGTCATAAGGCCTACATCACATAATTATGTGTTCCTTTTTATTCAGCTGTTGTACAATCTTTTCATCAATCTATGTATAGTAACATTTTCATTCTATCACAAATATGGTGTTTAATTTTAAGCTGTAAAAAATCTAAATAATACATCACTTTTTGTGTGAGGAGTTACAGTTCCTTGCCTCATTTTAATAAAGCTATTGGGACACTAGAAGTATTTTAGTCTCACATCAAACCTTGTGTTATGAGGGTTGAAAAAGATTGGCGTGACCTCTGCTGCGGCTGTCAGTGGGACAAGCGTGTGGAAGTCACCCCCGCAATATCCTGTATTTATCAATCCCCTTCCACGAAAAAAATTTCAACTCCAACTAACCCTCGTTATTAAACCAGCCCCTACTATTCAAACAGCAACAACATATTACCCTTAGAATAGTCATGGGTCATGGTATATAATAAGCTAATCAAGGGCAAGCTCAGCAATATTCCAAATATCAGTTATTTTAGATAGAACTAAATTGATCCCTCACTCACCAAAAATTTCGTCTGGTATTCAAATAAATTATAAATTACTATAATATGGAGTACTTAGTATGATTAAGCTAAAAGTTGAATTACACACGGGTTGGAAAGGCCTAAAATGTCTAATGCTGGAAATTAGAGCGCGGTTACTGCGAGGATGCTCCGATATCATCTGTTATTATTGGAGTGTATTGGAAACGTGAAATGGAATCGTTTTATTGCAAAACATCACCCCACTCACAACTTATATGTAAATTTTAATGAACTTACGGAACCAAAAAATTGAAGTAAACCAATAAATTAATTAAAAACAAACTTAAAAACATTTCTTTTAGAGAAAATTTTTATTTTACAATGAGTTTCTGGAAATTTAGCTGTAGATAGTGCTCATGTTACATTTGTTAATAAATTTAATGGTATACTAATACAATGCTAATACTCTTACAAGGCTTTTCTCTAAGAATTGAGGTTCACTGTAAATGTAATTAGACGTTTGTACCGTAAATTAATTGTATTGATTGTCGTTTATAAATAAATAATTTTATAAAAATTAATTTTTAGTTTCTTTAACGGTAATGACTTCTTTAAAGATTAACTGTTTTAACTTGACGATGTTTGATTTTGTTTTTAAGATCTATACGATAAGAGCAAACTGAGGCTTATTTCTTTTCCAAGGATGTCCTAAGTATACTCGGTTGTTTTGATTAACTCTCCTCGAAAAGTTTCCAGAGCGGAATTTTAATTTTGAATTACGCCGAGTGGAGTGCGCTGGCTCCGCGGCGCCGCATTTCACGGGAATCGCCGCGCCGTATCGTGAGTCTCTGAATATCATAAGCAGATCAACAGACGGACACATATCGACCCAATGGCGTGCTGTGCTTGTAACCCCACTCCCTGTACGGCATTCATCCTTATTGTAAATATTTCCATCCACTAATGTATACTCCTATAATGGTTCAAACCTATAACAATCTTGTCAGAGCGGACCTCATA